>CM071684.1:20015000-20422500 GCA_036553675.1 Solanum okadae | reverse complement strand
TAGTTGCAAAATACAGGAAAATCAGCGTGTAAACAATGAAAATAACTGTTCCAATCCCATTAGTATTGGACATAACCAAATTGTTTCTTGACACTAGCCGGCAAAACATACCTATTCATGTAAAGATCAATTTAATCAGTTATTAAAAAGACACTTTAAGATGAAAATATTAGTTTATTCTAAAAATTAATTACCATGTGGATAAATGTCATGATCCAAAAATCGGGTGTGATGACATGTCTTATCCCACAAAGACAGGTCAACCTAAACAAACCTCGATAAGATACATGCGAAAGTAAGAACAAATTACGGAACTAAACACAAAATAAACATGTGGAAATCGTAATATAACTCAAATGCACCAAAACCCAGTGTCATGTTTTCGAGCCTCTAATTATTACAATAGATTCAAAAGAAATACAAGTCTAAATTTCTTTGTATATAGATCATAACAACGACATAACGAAAGAGTAAGTGATATCTGCCGATATGACAAGAAGTTATGTAATGACCCTCCAGGTCATTTTTAAATAAAAGCATTCATTCCATCATTTAGAGCGTTCCTATAGCGACCCCAAGTCATTTATGACTTGCTGGCACTGACTGTTCGATCGTCTGGTCGTTCGTTTGAGTTTTAGGCCCGTTTCCCTGTTTTGGAGATTTTATAACTTGAAAAGTTGACTTCGGTCATAAATTCAGGTAAAAGACCTCAGAATAAAATTCTGACGATTCCATCAGCTCTGGAATGGCCAAATTTGCCTAGTAGCACGGTCAACACGAGTATCAAGGCAATCGGTACGAGTTTAGGGCCATTTAACGTTTTTGCCCTTGAAATTTGGCCTATAGTTGACTTTGGTCAACCTTCTTGGAAAACGTGCTCAGATGAAAATTCTGACAGCTAGGTTAGCTTCGGAATATCGATTTTGCTCTAGAACGACCCTTTGTTCACTTCCCGAGGTTTTAGATGCCCGTTGTGGAATCTGGCTCAAAATGATACTGGGTGTGGGACTCACTTTTCATCGAAGCGATCTCCAATGGAAGTTCCGACTTCACCGTTGAGTCCGAAGTATCATTTCCAATCAGATTCCATATATGGTTTGTGTTTTTCCAACTCCGAACGTGTCCGGAACATCGAAATTTTAGTTTGAAGAGTTGTTGAATTCTAACGCGGTGGTGACGTGGCAGAGCCACGCGTCGCCACGTGGCAGCGTTTTGAAATCTGGAAATTTCCAGATTTAAGGACGATTTTCGTCCATATTTTTTCCTCATCTTCAAACATAGATATCTCCTCCATTTTAAGCTCAAATTAGGTGATTCAAAAGGCTAATTTCAAGAGAATTTCGTGGGGAATCTAGTGGTTAGCTCAGAAACGCGAGGGGAGGCTTTGTTTGAGGTAAGGAATCGAATTTAGCTACTGCTAGAGTGATTTTCGGAATGAACATTTGTTGAACTTTGAAAGGTTAGATCTTGATCATCTTAGGTCCGTTTTTAGTCATTCTTGAGGCTAACTTGTAGAGTTTTTTGCAAGGATCGTCGTGGTATAATCTGTTTGGGTTTGAAAGGTCTCATTTTTCCAGAATTTGGTGATCAAGGGGCTGCCAAGTGTTAAGTTAAGACTTATTAATGATTTTAATTGTTGGGGCTGATTTGCTATGTTTTAGGCATCTATTTGTGCTAAATTTTGGGGTAGTAGTTTAGTAAGGTATTTGGGACATTTTCACGGATTCGTTTTCGGAATTTCAATTATGGGTCCCACAATCCCGTTTTAGACCCAATTTTGGGTCCGTCTCCGAAAAATATAATTTTAGTGTCAACATATTCGTAATGACGAGGTGATTAACCTTTTGATAGTTTAGAAGCATTTGGAGACCATTCGGAGGGGAAAAGCTCCGGTACCGTGAGTTGGAGCACGCGTGATCGGCTTTCAGGTAGGCTATGGCTTTCCCCTCGTGAGATTGAGTATGTTTAGGCAATTTTTTATTGATTTGCTTGAGTATGGAGGGGTTTGGGTGTCGAGCATGCTAAATTTCTATAATTCCTACCTTAGACCTTATTTCGGGAAATTGTTGGATTATGAAAGCATGACTCTTGATATTATTGAACATCCATACTTTGTGGTGTATATTATAATATTGATTTGAAATATGTTTGGCCTTAGTCTAGGCTTAGACTAGTGTTGCCATAGACTTGCGAGGTTTCGGATGCCGTTGGGCCGTAGAACTTTTTCCGACATCGTTTTGGACGGTCAGCTCCTTGTAGACTGATATAGCAGACTTGAGTCTGATAGTCTGAGCCTTAGCTAGGCGGTATCTCAGCTTATGACCTTGTATCCATAATGCCCTACTTTTCTATCGGCTACAGATACCCGGTTAAAATTCGTGGTCTAGCTTACTCACTTTTGGATACTTCCTCGGCGATTTGGGGTATATGAGGGTCGGACTGAAATGATTATTTATGGTAATCGGTTTGGTGATATTTCCCGCGACGTATGGTTGGATATTGATTCTTAGCTACAACACCCGGTTAGAGTCCGTGGTCCAGCTTATTTATGTCCAGGCTTAGCTATAGTACCCGATTCGAGTCCGTGGTCCAGCTTACATGTGATCTGATTTTGGCTACAGTACCCGGTTCGAGTCCGTGGTCTAGCCCACCCGTGCCCGACCTTTGGCTACATCACCCGGTTCGAGTCCGTGGTCCAGCCCATATAGGTTGACTCATTAGCTATAGTACCCGGTTCGAGTCCGTGGTCAGCTTGCACGTGGTGCATTCCCAATTCCTTACTGAAGCTTCAGTTTAGTCTTTGATAACTCTCATCTGTAGGTTGAGGTTTTGGAGGTTGGAGATGTTCCGATTAAAGTCTGGGACGTAATGAGATCTTGGAATATAATTGGAAATGGTTCGGTTAAAGTTCGGAAATTGGTAATATTGTGATAGACCTTCTAGCTCCACTCTTGTACTTCAACTGCTAGTGCATCTGCCGGGCTTATGGGGGTTCGTGCAGGTGGTTTCTTTTATTGTGCACGAGCGTACCCGTCGGGTTTATGGGAGCCCGGTGGAGTTAGTTAGATTCCTTGTCTTTGTTGCCTGTACGCTCGTGTACATACCCACATTTACTACTTTTTTGTCCTTGATTGTGACCCTTTATTCGCATTTCAGCTTGCTTTTGCTTATCTTGCTCAGTCGGCCTAATGCCTACTGGGTACCTGCTGTTTTGGTACTCATACTACACTCTGCATCTATTTTCGTGATGCAGGTCCGAGTACTAGCTACTGACGTTGATTCGAGCCAGCTGCGGTCGTGATCGGAGGCAAGGGTGAGAACACAACGTCCTGGATTTGCCCGTCTCCTTCTGTACTTACTTTTGCTTGTCTTTTGCCTTTTGAGACAACTTGTTTCTGTAGTCCACTTTTGGGACTTGTACTTTTGTTAATAGCTCTGTACTTGTGACTTCCAGGTTTTGGGAGGGATTCATTTTGTGTATATTTGTCTAGTCGCTTCCGCCCGTTCATTGCATGTTCTTGTTATATTTATTACTATTTTAGGTTGATTGGTTGGTTTTCTACCCTAACATCCCATTACTTCAAGTTTCAGGATATGGGTCGGCTTGCCTACTGGTGGGTCATATAGTAGGCGCCATCATGACCTGAGAAATTGGGTCGTGACAAGCTACCTCACGAACTCCAAAAGCAAGCCTCAAATGAAGATGAAAAGGGGGTGATCAAGATGATAAGGGCTCGTAACCTACTCAAGTGTAGAAATCAAGGGAGTGAGTACCAAACAATAATTGTACTCAGCAAGCATCCCTACTAACTCTAAGTAAAGTAATATAGAACACATGTACTCCAAACACTCCATCCAAACCTCCACATACTACAACCTGCAGAACTAGCAGACCAACACAACCTAACAATTCACAATTCATGTAGCACGTAGAACATATGATTACATCGCCACGTGCACCTCAATATATAAAATTATCATCACAGTCTTTCATGTTCAAACAACCACAATGGCTATAACAAATCACTCATAAAGAACAAAGAACAATGATAGCAAGTCCAAGGGATTTTATGAATAGGTTTATGACGGGGGTGTCCGAACTAGTAGAAGAAGAATGTCGTATGACAATGCTTGTTGATGACATGGATATCTCACGCCTGATGGTTTTTTCCCAACAAATAAAAGAGTCAAAATTCAGAAAAAAGAGGGCTAGGGAGAAAAAGTGGTCTAGGGTGGAAAATGATGGGTCCAATGGACATGTTTGTTCTAGGAATCGACAAAAGTTTTCCAGAAAAGGCTATTCTAATGCTCCTAATTATAAGGATGATCGAGTGTCTACCACTAGGCCACTAGGGAAAGGTAATTAGTACCTATTGCCCACTTGTTCTAGGTGTGGTAAGAGGCATGAGGATAAATGTTTGGCCGGTAGAGATGGTTGCTATGGATGTGGTGAGAGTGGCCACATGAAGAAAGATTACCCTAAGGCAAAGACTACTATAAAAGAGGGTAAGCAAGTTGGCCCTAGTTGTGGGGATGATGAGCCTCCAAAGAGGAATAGATTTTATTCTCTCCAATCCAAGGATGATCAAGAGTGATCTCTTCATGTCCCTTTCTGGTATGTGCATCTTTCATGTTTTAGAAAATTTCCAAATTTCTTGTCTTTTATGACTTGTTATGTTGGACTTGATGTTGTCCTTGCCTTGATGGATGTTTAGAAAAGCATGTGTGGGCTTACTCCCAAGGGGGAGATAGTGTGTCTATTCCATAAGGTCCTTACATGATTTTGTGTTGCTATGATTTCTTTATGTATGCTTATGAAGTTGTGTAGGCCTTATTAGAATTGGTTTAATTGCATTGTGTTACCTCACGTTGTAGCATCTCTGAGTTAATGTGAATTTTTAGGCTCCATTAATTTATGTTGAGCATGTTGTAGCTAGGAGATGTTAGTTCCTCCTTGGAAATGAGTATATATGTCTCTTTCAGGCATTTTGGTTTGCATTAGGTATGTTTAGCTTGGAATTGAAGTTTCCTTGGTTTGTTGTGTGCATGTTGGTGTGTTGCATGCATGATGGGATGCTAGTCTAGAGTCGTTTCCTTTAAGAAGTGTTTAGAAAGGTCATTCGAGGATGAATGTTCCCAAGGGGGAGATATTGTAACACCCCGTAAACTAGTAGACCAACCTAGGGCCACAAACTAGGGTTCTAAGATTTGATGTATGGGAAATAGAGTCGTAGATGAGACTTTATGTGGTTAGAATGAGGAATTTAATGTTTGAACATCAAGATATGTATTAGACCTAGTAGCCTATATGACCTTTAAGAGTTTGGTTATGCATGGGCAGGGCAACTACCAAGGCAAAAAGGGCAAGCGTAAACCAAAGGGCCAAGGCTGCCCAACCTTGGCAGCTACTGCCAAATGGTTCACGACCACTGATACGCTCAAATTGCACCTCCCTAAAGAAGCATAAGCGATCGTTATCGAGTACAGAACCCAACTCGTAGGTTGGGGTCGATCCCACGAGGAAAATGGTTTAGACTTAACTTTAACCAACAATTATATTCGTTTAGTCAAATTACTTCCAGAAACAAGTAATTAAAGGGGGGGGGATTTGTGAAACAAATCGTAAGAATTCAGTAAGTAATCAGTAAACAAAAGTCAATTTCGGTTGTTATCAAGATGAGAGAATTAACTAGGGTATACGTGTTCCCCACAAGCTCATAACGCAATAATCCTAGTAATAGCAATCCTTTCCTTGTGCACTACATGCAAAGTGATAAGTTAGGTATCTCTAAATCCTTGGTCCAGCATGTAGAGAATTTCACCCCGCACCTTGGTCCGGCTACATGTGCATAATTTACTAACCCTTACTTTTACCTTATATTAGACATCACATCAATGTTTGGCTTAGTTATTACTTCGCACCAATCTACACTAGCCTATTAGATAGTATCACACTAAATCTATGTTGATAATTCTTTTCTTGTTGATTACCTCATTGGTCTGACAAGTAGCAACAAGGCGAGTTCTAACGCGTGCTCATTAAAAAGACTTCTAAACAAAAGAATTATCAATGCATGCAAAACACTATTCAAGAATTGCTTATTTACTATTCATACTTTGTTAATCGCTAATGGTTCCAACAACCTTCGTTGTGGGGTTTAGTTACCCATAATCATATGAACACAATTCATTGTTTTAGATGAAAGAATTATGAACTTACATAAGAAGAATAACAAACCCAGAAATTCAACTTGAATTGCAACACCAAAATCTTCAAAACGAACTTAGGAAATTAAGAATTGCTAAAGTTGCAAGTTAATCTCCCAAGTCAAGAACTAGAACAAAAAGAATAAAGTCTAACCCCTAAAAACGAGGTTTACATGCCCTATTTATAGAAAACAAGTCCTAAATTAAAAGGGAAACAACATAAGGAAAGTTTGTTCAGGCACGCGTCTTCATTCCACGAGACTAACTCACGAACCGTCAATGGATCTACGGTCCATGAGTCCCTTTCGTTAGCCAGGACTTAGAAAAATTTTCAGCTTCCAAAAATCAGCTTATTTGAAGCAAATGATGGAACTGCAGTACGAACCATAGATCGATCTACAGTCCGTCAATCCCTCTCCGTAGCTCCACACTTAGAATCTTCAAACATCAGGTACTGGAACCCTCGCAGTATCATTCTACGGATCAGCATTACGGTCCGTAGATCAATCTACGGACCGTAAATGGGCACCGTGGTTCCACACTTTGTCAGATTTCACTCATTTGCCTTCCATGCCTTGCCTGCTGATCTACAGTCACTATCTACAGAGCGTCAATGGACCTATAGTCCGTAGATTCCTTATTCTGCATTTCTTTCAACTGTCTCTTTACTTTCGAGCCTAAACATCTTTCCTGCAAAACATGATAAAAACACATCAAAACTAATACGAAAAGACCCTAGACACACACAACTCTTAAGTGAAATGTATTAAAAATACCGTAAACTCACGGTATATCAACACCCTCAACTTAAATTCGTTGTTTGTCCTCAAGCGACGCACTAAGACTCTAAACGACACTTGTATAGATGCAAGCAATTTAAGCAAAAGCAATCATATGGCTCTCTCTCAACTCTCTTTTATGGTGAAAAATCTGTTCTTTTAGACTCGACAAGCTAATTCATGCGGATCAAAATATGACAAAGATCGACCAACCAACACACAACATACACTGTTTTACTATCACCAAGGTACCAGCTTTCCGATAATGTAATGAGTGCCCTTACTTCAAACGAAATCCTTTTTTCACAAAATGAATATGAATTTGATTACAGGGATTCATTCAATACTCACACTCAGAAGTAACTTCAAGTACAATTAGTGCTCAATCCCATAGGCTTGCCCTTATTTTCACTACTTAGACTCTCTAAACTAGATTCTAGGATCACTATAGGACTTTCTTGGCTTATAACGTAGCCTCAAGGTCAGGTGTAGTACATTTGGGTACTTCTTAGTGACTTTCTGCCCTTCTTAACATTACACTAGGCTTTCAACCTCTTTTTTCCCTATTTTTGACATCCTACCGTTTTTCCTTCTTTTCCTTGATTTCCTTCAACCATGAATGTGACTTTAGACTTTGTAGCTTTTGCTTTATTTTTCTTTTTTTATTTTTTTATTTTTTTTATTTTTTACATCAAACTCTTTTCATATCCATTTTTCTTTCGATTTCCTCTTTCATAGCCACCCTCAACTTATGGATTTTCCATTGGTTGAGGTACACAATACCCGATGTCGGATTAGGGCCAAGATTGAGGTTACCCGTTACATTAGCCACCCTCAAGTTAGGACTAAGTCGAGGTGCACATGTCGAAGGAGGGACTAGGCCAACATAGTAGATTATGGGAAGGTAAGTTAGGGGTTTAGAAAGAAATTGTCTAATTTAGGCTCAAAGCATTTGGATCAAAGGGAGCATTTATTTCATTTGGTTGGATTCTTCGTTTAGGCAATTTTCGGACTTATCAGAACAAGGGCCTATGATCACTTCCTAGCCTCTAGAGTAAATTGTCTTAGCAGGACTAACAGGCAAGTTCTAGATTGGCATAAAACTATTTGAACAATCAACTATTCTCACACACTCTTGGCACATATTTTCATTATTAGATTACTCAGTTCAAGTTTTAGCTTAAGTCATGCCATCAAGTTGGTTTATTATCATGTCATACTCAGAGCCGACACATTCAACTTATCTTAGCCTACAAATTCTGGCACACATTACAAAATTTGGATGAGTACCATTTTTCATAAGCCATCATGCTTTATTCTATTTCATGCTTCTACACATACTATCCTAGCACATGCCAGTTCAACATAAACTAAATAGTCTCTCGAGGGAAAAGAACACAGGCAAGAAAACCCCAAGAGAGGATTATGAGTTGGGTTACTCAGACTTCACCCTATCACTCACAATCCATTTACCCCACCCCAAACAAAAATAGATGCAATTGTCCCCGATGCATAAAAAAATAGTAAAAACTAATGGATTGGGCGAAGCAAACCTGTGGCGTATAGCGCCGAAGATTCATCAACAAGCGACTGGGTCCGGTTTTTTAGTGCCTGCTAAATCTACACTCAGGTCACCCTCAGTAGTGCCCGCATCAACAAGGACAACACCATCAGTAGTGCTATCGGCGACTCTAACTGCACCATCAGTGGTGCTCACATTAATCGCCACAGTAGGCAGAACCTCATACATGGGCATAGAACTTGACGCCCCAGTAACCATCTCATGGGCCCTCTGTTGCCTCAACTGCTTAACTATTATGGAGGCTTTTCGTGCCTTCTTCTCTTGCATGCGCTGCCTTTCGCTAGCCTTTTCCTCCTCCGTGAGCTTAGTGTGGTGACTAAAATGGTGCCTCTTACCGCGGGCACGTGTAGGCTCGGGTTGCGCATCCGCATCATCTCCACTTAATAGTGCACCCAGGATTATATTGTCGCCTAATGCAGAGGGTGCAGCCTGTGGCTCAACAGCTGGTGTGGCCAGGATGGAGTCAACATCGACCCGGAGACTAGCTAGCTCGGTCCGAAAAGAGGACATATCAGTAGTAGGAGCTAGCCTCTCTAGGACTCTCAACTCAAAGGCATCGAGCCGCTTATAAACCGCTTGGACCTTCTGGTCCATTTTTGCCTCCATCTTTGTTTCTACTCTCTCTTTAGACTCAGCAATCAACTTCCGCATCCAGGGCTTAATGTGGTGCAACAAAGTGGCCAGTTGGACCTCTAACTTCTGGACTTGGGATAGTGGTATAACATTAGCTCTCAAAGGCGGGGTGGCTCTAGATGAGTTGGGGGCCTGACTAGAGGCCTGAGAAGAGGAGGTGGGGGCATCATCAGTGTGGGCTGGGGGGATTGGCTCAGCACCATGCATCTGCTCCACAACATCTACTAAATCAGCACCTAATGGCACATCGATCCGTGGCCCTCTGCAAAGAGCATCCACATTTGCCTCGTCCTGGATCAGGTCAATATCTAAGGTCCCCGTAGGGTGGATCAACCTATAACAATGCCAGAGCGGCACTCATAGTCCCTGCACAATTGGAAAATCAAACATGGAAAGGGGTAAGTAGTGGAGGTCTTGAACGCCCTCTCATGAATTTCTGCCAGCAACATGCGGGCAAAGTCAATCTCTAATCCTGCTACTAATGCGGCAACCATGACGGCTCTGTCCCATGTGAGTTGGTTGCCAGCTTTTGTAGGCGACACCATGTTTCGCACAAACAACCAAAAAACCTTGGCCACCAAACTCAAGGTGGCCTTCCGAATACCCAAACGTGGTGAGCTAACCCACTCCACATGCTCTCTATCTATAGCTATGTGCCTTGCCAATTATAGTAAGATAGCCTCCCTCTGCTCGGCATTACACGTGAAGGCTCTACTCCTCACAACATCCCATCTGTAATCAAATTCAGCCGTGTTGAGGGCCTAAGTGTGATCAGGACCAGGGCCATAGAGGAATCGGCTGATGGTTGTATGTGAGATGTCTACAGAAAAACCTCTGACCATAGTAGAAGTGATAGGGTCCTGAGCTGTGAGCTTGGACCTCTTGTCAATTGAACCTCGGAGAGTGGCAACATAGGAGGCATAAAACTCCCGCATAATCTCCTCGCTATAAGTCCCAAGGTCTCGAGCCAACCAGTCACACTTGTGAATTTTAAAGAGCCGGTGGATGTTGGGGACAGTGTCAAGCTCCCCGTAAGGATTCTGCACTCCTCTGTAATAAGTCGGGCCATCTTCTCTTTGTCATTCTTCATCTTGGCATCCCAATAAATTTGCCATTGGCCCTCAACACACCATCTATTTGGCTCGCCGGCCACTGGAGTGGGGTCATCGTTCCGTGGTGCAGTTACTGATTTTGAGCTATTGGCCTCATCAGACGAGGCTGCTTGTTCATTATCGCCGGAACCTGTGGCTGATTTAGCAATGGACCCTGATGCCTGGGTAGACTCGGATCCTAAAGCAAGGCTAGACTCAGAACCGTACGTAGACATATTCTCTGAACTGGAAGCAACCTAGTTGGCGACCCGATCAGTGTGTGCTCCTCATCAGACTGGGAAACAGTGACTACGTCAGGAATCACCTTCCGGAGGTGCCTCTGGTGACTCGGGATGCAGTGGGAGATGTCCTCGTGTTGGGAGGAATGTATGCCGGATCCGTCTCCTCATCCATATCTTCATCAATTAACCTGAAGCTAGGGGCAACAAATTTTGACTTACCCATTTTTGTGTAGGTGACTCGCTTCTTGGGTGCCATCGAACCTGTGGAAGAGCTATTAGTATCAAGACTAACTAACAACACACTCGAAATAATTTTAGAACTAAAAGCGACACCAACAAAGACTAAAAAATTTTTCAGACAGTGGCTACAGTGGTCATCTACGGTGTAGATCTACGGTCCGTAGACTGATCTACGGTCCGTGGATCAGAGTACCAACAATATTGGTCGCAGAGGGAAACTACAAGTGTACAAAATGGTCCGTAGATTGATATACGGATCGTAGTCCACATCCGTGGTTTGACACTTGGTGAACTCTTCAAGTGCTTCCATCCACGGATCATATCTACGGTCCGTGGACGGGGATTCATGGATGGGATATGTGTCAGGTTTTAGACCTACTTTACTTTCAATCTCACATGTTTGACCATTTTCAACAGGGTCCTAGTCTAATCATGCATTTCAACACTTAATCATGCTAGTTTATCATTCTCAGGATTCCGTTTAAGCATTTTAACAAGTATTTAAGACAAACTTTGGAAACGTAAGTCGAAACATACATTTAGACTTATAATCTCATACAACAAGGCAACACAATCACTATCTATCGTTCCAAGGGTATTGTAACTTCCAATTTTAGCATGCAATTTCATCTAACAATTACCCAAGGTCAAGACCCAATCCCTGACTTTCAATAATCTATCAAAGAATCGAAATTCAAAGTACGGAGAAAGTCTATTACCTTACAGCAACGGGAATGGGGTAGTTGTGTGATGACAGATGCTTTCAAGACTAAAAACCACCTATTCGTTACTAACCCAAACACCGGACCCTTTTGTGGAATATGGAATGAGTAGTATTCGGAATGGAAAGGAATCGTGGGAATTATGGGGGAATGGAATGGGTGATTTTATGGGGGAGTTATGGAGTAATTTAGGGGAGTTGAAGTGTTTGAAACGATTGGAGAGTGAATGGAGGGAAGTGGAAATGATTTCAAATTAGGGGAATTTTAAATAGGAAGGTCCGGGTCGGGTCATACAAAATTAGGGTTTAGATCCACGAGACCCCGTATACGGTCCGTAAATTGGGACCGTAGATGACATTATAACTTGGAAACTATCTAAATGAGTACAGAGAAGCAACTAAGCAAGGAAAATTACTAAACGGAAAATAAAATCCTATTGTTGGCTAGATTTTACATCTTGGGTTGCCTCCCAAGCAGCGCTTGATTTAACGTCGTGGCACGACGCAACCCTCTTGATTACTCAGACTTCATCAAGATGATAGGCTTTAACAACTTCTTGCACAATTTCTGCATTTCCCAGATAGATCTTGATCCTTAGCCCGTTAACCATGAACCTTGTTCCTTCACTGTTCTCAAGCTCAACCGCTTCATGGGGAAGCACTTTTTTGAGCAAAAATGGCCCGGTCCATTTGGATTTGAGTTTGCCCGGAAACAAGTGCAGCCTAGAGTTGAATAGAAGCACAAGATCAGCCACAACAAATTCTCGCTTTTCAATTCTTTGATCATGATACTTCTTCATCTTCTCCTTGTACAAGGCTGAACTTTCAAAAAACTTTTAGGTGAAATTCATCAAGCATATTCAAATCATTCATTGTTTGATTAGATGCGGCCCCCCAATCCAAATTTATCTTCTTCATCGCCCACAAAGATTTATGATCTAGCTCTATAGGTAAATGGCAAGACTTCCCATATACAAGTTGGTAAGGAGACATACCTATGTGGGTGTAGTATGCAGTGCGATAGGCCCATAGAGCATCATCAAGCTTCCTTGACCAATCCGTTCTATTAGCATTCACAGTCTTCGCCAAAATCTATTTGATCTCCCTGTTGGACAATTCAACTTGCCCGTTAGTCTGTGGATGGTAAGGAGTGGCTACGTTGTGGCGGACACCATACTTCTCGAGTAGTGCCTTGAACAACTTATATCAAAAGTGGGAGCCTCCATCACTGATAATCGCCCTCGGTGTACCAAATCTGGAGAAGAGATTCTTTTTCAAGAATGCGGTGCTTCGATACATAATCAACTACAACAATAATATACTTCATCCCATGTGAACTCACAAATTGACCCATAAAATCAATGCCCCATACATCAAACAACTCTATCACCAAGATAAGATTCATAGGAAGCTCTTGCTTTTTCGAAATCCCTCTTTCTCTTTGGCAACGATCACAAGACTTGGCGAAATCATGAGCATCTTGGTGGATGGTAGGCCAGTAGTACCTACACTACAAAATCTTATGCGTAGTCCGAATACCACTTTGATGCCCACCAACAGGCGATGAATAGCATGTTTCAAGTACACACAACATCTCAACCGCGGATACACAGCGATGAATAATCCCATCAGTACAATACGATACAAGTAAGGCTCATCCCGAAAGAATTTCTTCACATCATGCATACACTTTTTCCTTTGGTGAATAGACAAGTCCGGGGGCACCAAATCGCTTGCCAAATAATTAGCAAAATCTGCGAACCAAGGAATCAGATCATGAGAAATAGCCAATACCTATTCATCTGGGAAAGTATCATTAATTTCAGCCCTATCGCCAAGCTTAAGCATAGCCTCTTCCTCTAATCTGGACAAGTGATCGGCAACTTGATTTTCGGTCCCCTTTCTATCTTTTACCACAAAATCAAACTCTTGCAGCAACAATACCCATCTAATCAGCCTCAGTTTTGCATCCTTCTTTGCCATCAAATACCTCAATGCAGCATGGTCAGTATGCACTATGACCTTGGTACCAAGCAAGTAGGATCGAAATTTCTCGAATGCAAAAACCATCGCAAGAAGCTTTTGTTCAGTCATAGTATAATTCTTTTGGGCCACATTTAGAGCTTTGGTAGCATAGTAATGGAGAATTTTCTCTCGCCTCTGTCCCAATACTACACCAAGCGCCACTCCACTCGCATCGCACATTACCTCAAACGGTTGTCCCCAATCTAGTGAAATAATGATAGGTGAAGTAACCAACTTCTCCTTCACCTCCACAAATGCTCTCAGACAAGCATCATCAAAATCAAACTTGTATTCCTTTTCGAGCAGTTTGCACAATGGATGTGCAATTTTAGAGAAATCTTTGATGAACCTCCTAAGAAACCTGCATGCCCAAGAAAACTTCGTACACCTTTTACAGAGATAGGTGGTGGAAGCTTTTCAATTACCTCTACCTTTGCTCTATCAACCTCAATGCCCTTCTCAGAAATTCGATGACACTGAACTATCCCTTCTTTCACCATAAAGTGGCACTTCTCCCAATTTAGCACCAGATTGCAGTCTTCACACCTTTTAAGCACCTCTGCCAGATGATCCAGAAATCGATCAAAAGAGTCACCTACCACAGGGAAATCATCCATGAACACTTCAATAGTGTCTTCCACCGTATCAGAAAATATCGACATCATACAACGCTAGAAGGTCACTGGAGCATTGCACAACCCAAAGTGCATCCATTTGAAGGCAAAAGTCCCATAATGGCAAGTGAAGGTGGTCTTCTCTTGGTCCTTCGGAGCTATAGAAATCTGATTGTAGCCTGAATAACCATCAAGAAAACAATACCAACCCTTACCAACAAGTCTATCCAACATCTGATCCATGAATGACATAGGGAAATGGTCCTTTTCTGTCCAAGCATTTAGCTTCCGGTAGTCCATGCAGACTCTCCATCCAGTCACGGGCCACATCAGAACAAGCTCGTTTCTCTCATTAGGAACCACAGTAATCCCACCTTTCTTGGGCACACATTGAACATGACATACCCAACTACTATCTGCAATGTGAAAGATAACTACATCATCCAACTACTTGATGATCTCCTTTTTAACTACCTCTTGCATATGCAGATTTAATCTTCTTTGGTGCTCAATACTAGGTTTGTGATCTGGCATGAGTTGGATTTTGTGGGAACAAATATCGGGAGGAATCTCAATAATATCTGTAATAGTCCACCCAATATCTCGCTTGAACCTCTATAACACAGTCACCAAGCACTCTACTTGTCTCGCATTTAAATCTGCCGCAATGATGACCAGCAAAGTATTATCTCTACCCAAGAATACATACCTCAAGTGCGGTGGTAGAGCCTTAAGCTCCAATTTTGGTGCCTCCACAACAGATGGTCTCGCGGGTGGAGACTCGCGATTCTTCATGTCTAACTCATACTTCTTTGGTTTTGACTTATATTCGCACCTATCGAGTGCAGCTACCAACTCATCGTACTCTTCAATTCCATCACTATCGAAATTCATCATAACTGTTGCTTGTGCCTCAACACCGAGTCGCTCTTCAATTTGCACTTCTGTTCTACTCTCAATTCTGTAAGTTATAGAAGATATCATTTGGAGCTCATTACTTTGCTTCATGGATCTACAAATATTGAAAGTTGCTTCTTCATTGTTCAGTCTGAACTTCATCTGTCCCTTCTCCATATCGACCAATGCACGCCCTATGGCAAGGTATGGTCTCCCAAGGATGATGGGAACCTCAAAATCAACCTCATAGTCAAGAATCACAAAATCCGTCGGAAAGATGAATGACTCGACTTTCACTAACACATCATAGAGTAAACCAATGGGCCTTTTCACGATTCGATTGGCCATAAGTAACCGCAACATAGTAGGCTTTGGATCCCCTAGACCCAACTTTTTATAAATAGACAATGGAATGAGGTTGATGCTAGCACCAAGATCATACAATGCCCTAGCAAAGTGTAACAACCCTTTAGTACATGGGATCGTGAAAGCACCAGGGTCTTCCTTTTTCTGCACAAAAGACCTTGTAGCAATAGCGCTACAATGCTGCAATCTATCATCGTCTTCAAAACTCACATACCTTTTCTTTGTCACCATATCTTTCATAAACTTCGCATACCCAGTCATTTGCTCTAAAGCTTCTATCAAAGGAACGTTGATGGAAAGCTGCTTCAACATAGTAATAAACCTGCGATATTTACCATCTTCAATCTTCTTCACTAACCTCTGTGGATATGGTGGTAGAGGTCTAGGTATGGGGACCACTTTCTGAGATATATTTGCTTCTTTCTCTGTTGTATTCTCAGACTCTTCCCTAACCTCTACCACATCATCTTCTTTTCTAATCTTAACATCCACCCCATACGGCATAGGTGGATCAATGGTTTGCTTACCCCCTCGAGTAGTAACTGCCATAGAATGACCATCATTTTTTGGATTTTGGATTGTGTTGCTAGGAAGAGTGCCAGGTTGACGTGGGTTCACTATAGTAGACAACTGAGTCATCTGCTGCTCTAGATGCTTTATTGACACTGCATGGGCGCCAACCTTTTGACCAATACCAGACAAGTCATTTCTCATCTCCTAAACCTTCTCATCAGTTGCATCAAACCTTCTCATCATCTTCTGCATCATATCTTCAATATGCGCCATATTGCCTCCAGCTTTCTTAGTGCCAGATTCCCAATTTTGAGGGGGAACATAAGGTCCCACCCGATCATTTCTGTTTCCATAGTTTTTCTGGTTGTAGTTATTGTCGCAATTGAAGTTCCCATCCTGGACATATTGGCCTCTTGGTTGTAATTGGCATAGTTTCGACCTTGGTTTCCTTGACCTTAGCGCCAATTTTCCATGTTGGATCTTTGGGAGTTTGGTCGGAAACCCCCCATATGATCATTCACCGCATAAGCATCCTCTTCATAGTAATACTTTTTAACTAGTGGTGGAGTTCTAGTCAAGTAGTTCCCAGCATTTACCTTTTCCGCAATTTCGCTCACATGCTTTAATACCAATCCCAACTCGGTCCTCATCTGCGCCATCTCCTCACGAATCTCATCCGCATACTGGTTGTTTGTAGTATGAACGACAAATGTGTTTCTCCCAGTATCCAACCTTCTAGTGCTCCATGCTTTATTGTTGCAAGAGATCTTCTCCAGTTTTTTTGCAATCTGAGCGTATGTACACTCACCATATGATCCTCCAGCTATAGTATCAAGCACTGCTTTATTGTTGTCATCCTGCCCTCGATAGAAATATTCCTTCAGCGACTCATCATCAATACGGTGATTCGGAACACCTCTTACAAACGTAGTGAATCTGTCCCAAGAGCTACTTACAGACTCTTCAGGTAATGCCACAAAATTGTTGACCTTATCTTTGTGATTAAGCTTCTCGGACACTGGATAATGTCTTGCTAAGAACACATCATTCAGTTGTTCCCATATATAGATTGAGTTGTAAGGGAGCTCAATGAATCGTACAGCAACATCGCCTGTCATTGATAGAGGGAACACTCGCAATCCGATAACATCCATATCCAAGTCTGGTCGAACTACAAAGCTTTTGCAAACCACCCTTAGCTTGGCTATGTAAGCATGTGGGTCCTCCAGTGGCGATCCCGAGAATAAGTCCCTCGTTGTAAGCATCTGCATCAAGCTACTGGTCACTACAAATGTGTGCCCCGAAGGCAAAGGGGGTAGGACAAGAGGTCCATTTAAGTCAGCAATGTTTACGTTGCCCGTATAGTTGTCATGCAGTTGTGGGCCTGGTGGGCCATGCACCCTCACTGCATCTCCTAATTGATTTTCAGCTAGAACCTGGTTGTCTCCACCAACCACCCTCGGAGGTTTCAACTCAACTTCATCATCTAGGTTGCCTCCGATAGGATGAACTTGAACTCCTTGATTGTTCATTCTTCACAAAGTTTGGTTCAACTATGGATAGTAAGGAGTAAGTGGTTCACTTTGACTCCGTGTACTTGGCATACACTGGAGTCAGAACCTGAGAGAGACAAAAACAAAAACAAAAAGTAAAATTAGGAAATATTTGACCAATGTTCAATAATGTAGTTAAAATTGATCTAAAAGCCAATTTCCCCGGTAGCGGTGCCAAAATTTGATACGCTCAAATTACACCTCCCTAAAGAAGCATAAGCTATCATTATCAAGTAAAGAACTCAACTCGTAGGTTGGGGTTGATCCCATGAGGAAAATGGTTTAGACTTAACTTTAACCAATAATTATATTTGTTTAGTCAAATTACTTCCAGAAACAAGTAATTAAAGGGGGGGGGGGATTTGTGAAACAAATTGTAAGAATTCAGTAAGTAATGTAACGACCTTTAAAATGAAATAGGAAGAACTAGAGCCTCACATGTGTATTGAAGTTGGTAGCTTGATTAAATAATGTAAATCGGCTTTTTGAGTTTAGTTCAAAGAGATTTGGGGTCTGTAGATGCTGCCAGTTTTTGACATTTTAATTTTTAGTTGGGGCTTTGGGAATTAATTAGTTATTAGATTAAGAGCTTAGGGGGTCGGTTAGGAGTTAATTAAATGACTTATATAAGGTTTTAAGTTTTTTAACAAGTCATTTACTCTCTTTTCCCAAAATCAAAATCCCAAAGTCTTCCCTCTCTCTATATTTCTCTCTAACTCAAAGAAGAAGATGAAGTGGGAGCTAGAGTTGAGGATTTCATGGTGTTTCTTCTTCAATTTTTGTGGGATTCATGAAGGTTAAGGTATGGGGATCCTTTATCCTTGATTCCTTTTCCATTCAAGGAGCCAAATCAAAGTGTTTTGAAAGTTCTTCAAAAAACTCAATAAAGTCCTAATTTCGGTTCTAGCATGGGTTCTTGTATTAAATAATTTTTAATGATGATTTATGTTATTATTGATGTTTATTGATGGTTTTAAGAAAGAAAAGTCCATGAACCCATGTCTTTCCAAGTTTCCTAAATTTGGCTTATGAAGTGGGTTGAATATTTATGATTGAATGATGATGGAAAAATGCTTAGGTTGAGTTGAGTAGTTGATTTCTATTATTATCTATGTTTATCTATTGAGAATTGTTGAAGAATTGAGGAATGGTGATTGTGGCTTTGGAAAAGGGTAAGTTGTCCTAACTTCATTGTTAATGTAGAATTGATATAGAATTGTGATAGATTGATGTGTGATCCACTTATGGTGGAGGTGTTTACTTATTGAATGTATTATGATTATGGCCTTGAAGGCATTATATGAGGAATTGAAGTGTTGACATGATATCATATATGTGAATGTGATGTAAAGGATTTGAATGAGAATCTAATGAAGTAAAGGTAATCATGTTGTGAATATAAATGTGTTCATGGGATCCCAAGGTGAGCTTGAATAAAGTATTGTTGTATTGTGATTAAAAGTATGTTCTCTCTTAACACTTATGAATGAAGATGATGGAATGTGAAGTGCCTTATATTGTTGAATGTCATCTCTTGACTTGGTAGACTTAGGTGCTCTTCCTGATAAATGAAAAGCTATGTTGAAAATAAATCGATAGGCTATGGCATTCCTTTCATATGTAAGTAATGAACTCTGTTTCTGAGCTGGGTAGTGCTTGGTAATTTATGTATATCTTGTTCTCTAGAACTTCGTTTACAATGAATAAATATGATTTGGAAAGCTAACTCGTATACCTACAGCTCTTATGTTTATGTAAAACTCTAATTTAACTTTTATGGACACGAAATATGGGACGCAACATAGGGCAAGTTCTCTGCCCAGATTTCGGAAATTGAAATCCTACATGATCAACTGTAGTGTTTTGAATATATCTTTTTGTAAAAAATATATTTTGCGGTGATTCTTGTTTATTCGCAACCTTTAGAGATGTACCTACATCTTTCATGAAGGTTATAAAGTTTAGTTTTGCCGTTTTCCTTTTCAAATCTAACTTGCGACTTGAGGTACCAGGCTGGACAGATTCACTGTTTTGGGAGCATAGTTGTATTTGTGCATGCTAGGCTTACTTGTGATGATGATCCTATTTTATGTCAACATTACTGAGCTAATAGAAGTTAAAGAAGTTATTTAATTGAATTTTTAAGGTTGTATATACTCGTGAACAAGTTGAGGACCTTGAAACGTTGGTTGGTCTACTGTCTGAACTCGCAAAATTGTGTTAGACTGGTTATTTGCTAAAACACTAAGTTTGTGTATAAACTTGTACTTGCACTCTTTTAACTGCGGAAATATTTGAAAGTTGATCTTGGTACCTTGGCTACCTCTTGTCACTTTGCATTGTCATGTTGGTATCCTTTAAGACGTTAAAGACGCTCATGTAACTGGCCCACTTGTACGGACTGTTTTATCACCTAGAACTCTTGTTGGGACCTTGTCCTTCTTGTGGCTGTGACTTTGACTTTGTCACTCTTGGCATGACTCTTGATTCGGATCACTTGCCATCTTGACTCTGGATTTTTAGTCCGTCTTATGAATGGAAGTTGTCCATTTTAAGTACGAATTAGAAAGTCATTTTTAATATGGTTCATGGTTCTCTTGATTATTGGGCTTTGACCCTTCTTGATACCAGGCGTCGGGCCTTCTTGATACTTGATTGTGCTTGGTGTGACGACATGATGTATAAATTGGGCGAGCCTTGTTATTGAATCTCTTGGAAATTTGTGCTATGAGCATTATTGACACTTGGATCTTTAAATGTAAAACTTGATATCCTTAGTGTGAACTCTAGTTACTTGATAGGTTCTACAATGTGTAGGTAGTAGTATGGGATGCTATCTACACATGGCATGAGTAGGCTTTGAAGGTGCTAAAGTGAGTTCCCTAAGTCTATATGACTAAAGTGTGAAGTCCACTAAATGCATGAATGTGTCCTAAATGACTTTAAAGAAGAGTGTTGACTTATTGTCTAAATGATTTGTTGAATGAATAACTTATGTTAATGAAGTGAGTTACTTAGTATGCTACCTTGAAGCATGATGGTTCTTGTCTATAGTAGCCTTGAGGAACACTTAGGTGTGTATGAAGAGGTTGTATGGGTGGCCACTTCATGTCTCACTTAAGTGTGTCTTAGGGTAACTTTAGATAAGGGTTCTTGGATGATAAAATGAGTTACGTGGTGGAAATGTTGAGTATGTCTATAATGTGGTTAATGTCTTATATGTTGGTTATGTTCTATAATATGTCTATTATGTCAGTATTCATGAAGTTTTACTAAAATGGCATAGGGCATGACTTTCAACCAAATGTCCTTTTTAGCATGTTTTTGCATGGTTTCCATACTTAGTACTTAATTGTACTAACCCCTTTCTTTCCCTTTTGACTAAAGTGTAGGGATTTGGAGATGTCGATATTCCATGGTTGATGGATATGTTTCTAAGATGTTTGAAGATGAAGACTTGGTGAGTCCTCATATATTCAAGGACAATAACCAACATGTTCCTTTATGTCTTGTAGTTTTGTTATAGTTTTGAGTGGTCTTAGTCCCATTGTTGTATTCAAGTATTAGATGGTTTTTAGACATCTTGGATAAAGTCTAGAAAGCCTTCCACTTGCTATTTGATGAAAGTTTCTTCGTGTGAAGAAAGTTTTTTTTTCCTTGGGAGTTTTAGTGTCTATGAGATGAATGAATGATCCATGAGGCTTGTATTTGACCTCTTCGAGGTCGAATACGCCGGTTACGACTAGAGAGTGCTCTCGGGTCGTGACAAGTAATCAGTAAACAAAAGTCAATTTCGGTTGTTATCAAGATGAGAGAATTAACTAGGGTATAAGTGTTCCCTAGAAGCTCATAACGCAGTAATCCTAGTAATAGCAATCCTTTCCTAGTGTACTACATGCAAAGTGATAAGTTAGGTTTCTCTAAATCCTTGGTCCGACATCTAGAGAATTTCACCCTGCACCTTGGTTCGGCTACGTGTGTATAATTTACTAATCCTTACCTTTACCTCATATTAGACATCACATCGATGTTTGGCTTAGTTATTACTTCGCACCAATCGACACTAGCCTATTAGATAGTATCACACTAAATCTATGTTGATAATTCTTTTCTTGTTGATTACCCCCTTGGTCCGGCAAGTAGCAACAAGGCAAGTACTAACACGTGCACTTATTAAAAAGACTTCTAAACGAAATAATTATCAATGCATGCAAAACACTATTCAAGAATTCCTTATTTACTATTCATACTTTGTTAATCGCTCATGGTTTCCACAACTCTAGTTGTGGGGTTTAGTTACCCATAATCATATGAACACAATTCATTGTTTAGATGAAAGAATTATGAACTTACGTAAGAAGAATAATAAACGCAGAAATTCAACTTGAATTGCAACACCAAAATCATCAAAACGAACTTAGGAAATTAAGAATTGCTAAAGTTGCAAGTTAATCTCCCAAGTCAAGAACTAGAACAAAAGGAATAAAGTCTAACCCCCAAAAACGAGGTTTACATGCCCTATTTATAGAAAACAAGTCCTAAATTAAAAGGGAAACAACATAAGGAAAGTTTTTTCAGGCACGCGTCTTCATTCCACGAGACTGACTCACGGACCATCAATGGATCTACGGTCCGTGAGTCCCTTCCGTCAGCCAGGATTTAGAAAAACTTTCAGCTTCTCTGAAGCAAACGACGGAACAGCAGTACGGACCGTAGATCAATCTACGGTCTGTCAATCCCTCTCCGTAGCTCCACACTTAGAATCTTCAAACATCAGGTACTGGAACCTTCGCAGTATCTTCTATGGATCAGCAGTACGGTCCGTAGATCAATCTACGGACCGTTAATGGCAATCGTGGTTCCACACTTGGTAAGATTTCCCTAATTTGCCTTCCATGCCTTGCCTGCTGATCTACGGTCACCATCTACGGAGCGTCAATGGACCTACGGTTCGTAGATCACCTTCGTAGATGCCTTATTCTACATTTCGTTCAACTGTCTCTTTACTTCCGCGCCTAAACATCTTTCCTGCAAAACATGATATAAACACATCAAAACCAATACGAAAATGCCCTAGACACACACAACTCTTAAGTGAAATATATTAAAAATACCGTAAACTCCGGTATATCAACCACCTTCACGACCAATGGTGTGGACCACGATCCGTGATGGGGTACGTGGAGATGCCTTAGACACTTGGGAGGCCAGGCTAAGAGGCCAAGACACTGCCCCAAGTTCACAAGGCACTTCAAGATTCGTTGGCTTGACCACGGCCTGTCAAAGTGCCCGTGAAGGTGCCTTAGTGTTTTAGGGTGTTTTAGGGTCTTGGCAAGTTGGGGGAGTTACTGGTCAAGGGACCAAGGGGACCACCACGCACCGTGATGCCCTTCACGGACCGTCTAAGTGGCCGTGGTGCCTGGGACGGGGCTGCCAAGTGAGGGACATTTGGGTAAATTCCTATACGACTAGGTTTAAGTAGGGGTCGTTTTGTATGTCTTTTATTCACCTATTTAGACTATTTTAAGTCCTTAGCCCCCAAGTTTAAGTCACTTTACATTAGACTAAATTCAAAACCCCAAATCACTCCTCCCTCAAATATTTCTCTCTCTAAGAATAACCTCCATTGAAGAATAAGCTAGGGTTGAAGATAAGGTCAAGATCAAAGGCTCCATTGCTAAAGGCTTGTGCTAGGGTTTTGTTTAAGGTATGTTTAGTTCTTCATCTATGGGTTCTCCCACCCATAGAGTCCCCTATAAATTCCCTTAATTTGTGAAGAAGAACCCCAATCAAGCTAGGGTTACTTCTAATGTATGGGTTTTAGGTGGGTATGATTCCAAACGGTTGGATACTACTGATATATGATTAATTTAGTGTTGATTCATGATATTATGAAGAATTTATGTGAATTCCTTGATTAACCCTAATTTTTAAAGTATGTGGGTTTGGGTCTTATGATGAGGAATTGATGATTCTTGCTAGATTCTCTTGGATTGTTGTCATGAATGGGACTTATTTGAGATTAGTAATATGAAATCACGAATTTAACTAGACTTATGTATGAATGATAGAACATGAATCGAAATGGCTAGATTTGGGACTTTGAATTATGCTTAGAATTAGCTATGCCTAAGGCTTGTGACTAGTATGTATTGTGATCTAGACTAGTATGATGATTATGGAGTCAAGCTTGAATGTAGGGCATGAAGTCATAATGTTGTTCACTAGGGTTTAAAGAGTGAGTCTTCTATGATGATATATCTTGCATATATGTAGAATGTGAAAGGTTAATCACCTAAAATGAATCATACTTGTTAGAATAGAATAGCTTGAGGTTGAATCTTATGATTCCTTCATGGATAGTTGAATTATGTAGCTTGGGATGGTAGATCTCATTGTATTGGGATTGAGGAATTTAGCTCTCCTAAGGTTAGCTTGAACTAGCATTGATAGGGTGCTTTTCATGGTAGCTTGCATTAGTATAGGCATGGTAGCCTAGGATTGAGAATCTACGTTCTTCTATGGGTAGCTTGAACTAGCATGGTTAGAATACTCTTCATGGTAGCTTGACTTGGTTAGGCCAAGACCATTTCATGGTAGCTTAGGATTGAGACACCATACTCTCCTAAGGATAGCTTAGGGTTGAGGATTCATACTCTCTTAAGGATAGCTTGCATCTTATTGAATGGTTGCATGGTGGCTAGGTTGGTATACTTTTATCCTTCCTTTGATAGCTTGGATTGTATGATAGGATGTTTCCATGATAGTTAGGTCTAGCATGGTAGGTATGCTATTCTTTGATATACTAGAATGAAAGATAGTTAGCATGGAGTAAGCTAGCCTAAAGGAGTACTTGGTGTGAGTGGTAGTATGGGATGCCATTCATACATGCCATAAGTATGACTTGAAGCTACTTATGAAGTGTCCTCTTATGTGATGTATGCCTAGCTTGGAGTGTTGCTATAGTTGCCTTCCATGATATGAATTGACTTAAGATGATAGCTCCTTGTCAATGTGAAAGTAGGTCAATAGTGACACTTAGAAGTGATGAATATGAACATGGTGACTTAATGGACATGCTTAGTGTGTGTGGTATTTTAGGATGCCCCACATGCATTGCACAAGTGTGCCTTGAGGTTGCTTAGGGGTATAGTGCTCTTATGACATGAAAACCTAGATCTTGACTATGAAGGTGGTCTATGATCAAGAATCACCAAAGAGAGATACTTAGCTTGGATAGTATTATGGGATGCTCTCTTTGCCTTGCACTATTATACGTGGAGGTGGCTTGTGAAGTAGTTCTCTTGAATATGAAAGGCTAATGGTTGAAATATGCAATTATGAATGTCTTAAGTTGATTTTCTATGATATGATGCTTATGTTGGAATTATGTTATGATTTTGTTATTGTCTCTTATGCTTATGTCTTATGTTGACTAACCATTTGAGATGCTTTATGATGTTGTGCTAGCTTTCATACTTGGTACATTTTGTACTAACACATATTGCTTACATTCTAATCAAATGTAGGGTGTTGGGAGATTGAGTTGCTTGGAGGCTAGGTTCCTAAGTGCACAAAGACTTGAAGATTTGGTGAGTCCTCATAGCTTCGAGGACAAACCCATTAATGTTTTTTTCTGTCTTTTCTTATGCTTTAGACTTTATGTGGTCTGCGTCCCAATGACTTTTATTCATTATTCGTAGATGGTTCGAGACAAAGATGTTAGAAAGACTTCCGCTTTTATGAAATGCTTTTCGATTGTATGTTTAAAGAAAGTTTTAAATTCTCCCTACTTTTCTATGATCTTATATTATGATGATGCTAAGGGTTGTATGCAACCCCTTGAAGGTCAAGTACGCTACGTTACGTCTAGGGGGTACCCCTGGGTCATGACAGTGGCACCAACACTAACCCTTCGATGGGAGAATCAAAACTGCAGCCCAACTAATCAACCTAACCAAAGTAATACACATTTAAAGCTACGGAAGTAGGTTTAAATAACTATATAATTAATGTGGAGTCCCCATAAACTCAAAGGTTTAAATAAACTAACCAAACTAATACGGAAGAACAACCCTTAGAACCTGAAAGTCAATGTACCAAAACTACTAAACAATGAACTAAAGTCTAAACAAGAAGGGATACAACCCCAAACTAATGAACTATTAACTAACTAGAAAAGTCTAAGTCCGAAATGTGGACATAGATGAAATAGAACTCATTACAGCCCGAAAGAAACGGCTCACCCTTGAATTCGAAGCGATCAGTGATCTTCTAGACAATGTCTGTTAATAGTCGCCTGAAGATGCCCTGTACTCAACAAAAAAAGAGCAAGTGCAGTAGCAGTACACAACCACATTGTATTGGTAGGATCACGCGGCTATCCCACTAAGTGTAACATAAGTAAGTCAAACAACAATATAATACATGCATAAATCGAACATATACAATATTATCAATATTTACGAACAAGGTGCAGTTTCACATTTCTCAAGGTACACAATTATATCACATCATTGGTCCTTTCATGGAACCCAAACCCAAACTGTTAGCATACCATAACGTGGTACCCGATCCAATGTTTATGCCGGAACGTGGCAACCGATCCCATAATTATGCCGGAACGTGGAAACCGATCCCAATTAGTTATGCCGAAACGTGGCAACCTATCCATTCAACACACCACAATCACAAGTATCTTACCAAGTTCATACAAATAAGTCATGATTCATGGCATTCATCATTCATCTATCTCATTTATAGCAAGTGTGATCAATAATGCAACATTCACATACATACATGCATCATAATGAAGCAAGAACAAACATACATCACACAATCATTGAATCACAACCATCACCTACCTCGAAACAAGCTTGAAACCTTAAGAAACTTGATCCTTCCCTTTTCGAATTCGTTCCGCTTGTTCTTGGTCTACAAACAATCAATATAATACGGAAATCAATAAACAATCACTATTTACTCATATTACTAGCAATTCTATGAACCCTAGATCAAACCCATGATTCCAAGTATCCAAAATAGGGATTTTTCCACCATATTTTCTAGATCAAAACTCTCCCCCATCGTTAGTTACCCATTAGATTACGTTCTATGATCGAAAAACGGATTCAGGGAGTTAAAATCTTACCTTTAGCCTCAAGAATGGTGGAAAACTGTCAAGAATCGCCTAGGGTTCGTTCCTTAGCTCAAAAAAACCAAAAAGGGTAGAATAAGGACGTTTAGGGGTTTATTTACGACTTTAAGTCACGTTTGACCCGTCACAGCGGCCCTCACCCTGCTACAGCGGCACCGCCAGAGCGACCAAAACCACCGTCAAAATGGCTTGCACGATACTCAGAAAATACCGTTCACGCTAAGATTGATTCCAGGAGTTCTACTCACCCGAATTCAATTTCGTAAAGTCGTACGGATTCCTTAACGCGTTAGCTATCTACTCATGTACTAAAAATCATAATTAGAGTACCCAATTGTTACCAGATTTCCCTACACCTTAATGACTCCAATTTCGTCTAAATTTGGACTAGGTTGGAAAATTACAAGTTACTAAGAAAAAGTTTTTCAACCTAAAATTTTTTCCCGTTGGCTTTTCTATAATGACGGAAATCGGTCGTTACACCTTTATTCTTAATGCCCTTATGTAATCTTCCATAAAAGTTGTTTTGATTCTTCCATGCGCATTGAATTGCCTCCATGAACTGCCAAGTTATGTATGGAAAAAAGTCATATTTCTCATTACAAATCCTTATGTCTTGATAATTCCCTACGATATCATTCCCTCTCTAAGAAAATCTTATTTCAGGATTTTGTCCCTTTTCACCAAGAGATTCAAAGAGTATGAATTATGATTTTTATGACATTTGTTCTAAGCATCAATACTATGAACCGAGATCAAACTCCCTATGCGCCCATGGTGGTTATTTGAGGTTAACCTATAATGTGTGATATTTTATGAAATTAAAAGACTATTTCTGTGAGTAATTATTTTATGAAATGTTATTTTTTCCCACCAGTTTCAAAGATTTTGAAAAACGCATAGTATACATATATTCAGTTTTGTCATTGGGTGCAAAATTTTGAAGTGTCGTTTAAACTCTTTAGTTGTACTTACTGGATTTTGATAATAAAATATGTTTCTCAAAATTTTAGACACAAATACGTCATGGTTTTATGTCTATCATATTTATGTTAGTTGTTCATCTTTACATATTATAATATCATTTCCATTAAATTATTTTACATACTGTACATTCCATGTACTTACAAATTTGGCGCTACATCATTTTATAATGCAAATTTGGGGATTCAGTCTCTTTGAAAAATCTTTTGGCTCCACTTTCCTCGCCTTACTTGAATCCTTCTTACATTTAAGAGGACATAGTCATATTGAGTTCAACTTAGTACTTAGTAGTTGATTAGCTACAACTAGAGCGAGGGCCTTGTCCCGGTAGATATTACTCAGTCGTGTTAGAGGCATCATAGACAAACATTTAGCCATGTATTCCAATTTTTACTTTTGTGTAATTACGCTTCAAAACTTTGATAATTTGTTTTTAAAAGGCTTTTATTTGAACACTTATTTTCTCTAAAATTATTCATTACACTCATGTTTAGAGGTATGCTCCTATTTCATGCCATGTAATTGGTATGCTCGGGCCAGAAATTGTATTGGAAGGAGGTCACATCTAGCGTGTAGGCTCGTGTATAAAGGTCTCCATCAACTTCTTATAAGCACTCAACCTTTGGGTGGAAGTATGTGGAAGTTTTTCTTTGCTCTATATCCTCCTCACCAAAGGAATTTCCCAGCTCAACACGAGTAAGATCATCTCGGGCTGGAATTTTTTGAATGTACCAAATGACTCTTTCTTCCATGTTTTGATTCTAGAGGCTTCAGCATCGTGTTTCTTAGCAAGATCAATTATCCCATCAATGGGTGTGGCAATATGGGATGGAAAATACCATACACCTACTTTTTTATACGGCTAGCTTACTATTACTGGTTAATGGCATTGAAAGACTCTTTAGACGGGCTTTCCTTCTCATTTGGAAAATTACTATCTTTTCATTATTGTCTGAAGAGCAGACATGAGGTAGGCAATGAGAATAACTAAACTCTATGTTCATTCTTGGAGGGCATTAGTCGGGCACACACAAATTCAAGCCATAGTTTATCTTCAAACGATAAGTCATGTCAGCCAATCTCATCATAAATGACAGCTCAAGAAGGCAGGCCTGTGACACCCACCCATTGGATCTGAATGCTTTTGGAAGCAGTCTTCTCTGTAAACATGAATCCGGGGGTAATAGGCTTATCAAAAAAATAGTTGATAGCAACCGTGGTAATATCAACCTCTACACCTCTCACTCTGACATTTAGTGACCATGGGAAATCACCAACCTTTAATTTTAGCTGGATACTAATGCATAAGTCGAGGTGGTACCACAAAACACGCGAAAGTAAACAACCAATGTAATGTATGCCATCATCAACATTCACATACACTCAATATCAAATAGATATAATAACAACAAAACCACGCTGCCAAGGCAGAGAATTCTAACATGGGATCCAACTAGTCCTCGAACATAGCCTCAGGCCCAAGAATATACATAATAAAGCTCAAAGGAGCATAACATGTCTAACGCTATAAAACAAGTGAAGGGTTAAGGAAAGCTTTAGAATCAATAAAGTGGGAGCATACTCAAGGGATGATTCCATATCCCAAGCATACCAGTAAAGCCTATGACTCCACACAACTATTGCCAACCCACGACTACAACGAGCCCCCAAGGTCTCAAGCACCAACAAAAGAATAATAACCATGAAATACAATCTAAAGCTTCTAAATATCAATCATAGCCTAAGGCCACAAGAATCAGCCCTAACAAGGAAGAACAAGATAACTTAGACCCATAGCAAGGCTACAAGCCTAAACTAAGGGATCGCACCACCCACAAATACAATTTGGAATTTTTTTTAATTCATAATAAGCAATATATAAGAAGCCTAATAAAGAAAGTAGACTAAAGCCTATCTAAAGCCGATCATGAGCGCTTCAAATCAACTTCACAAGAGCTATCTACTACCAAAATGCCTCCAAACACAGCCATGCTATCAAATTTTTTATCACAATGTCATTATAGACGTTTAGACACTAAATTCACAATAATTGGAATAGACTAAAAATCGAGTAAAAAATGAGAATGTGGGGCCTGTTTTATGGATCCAAAAATTTACTCCGTCAAAAGGTTCTAATCGGCTAATCGAGCTTCTATCCTAAAATGGGACACTAATCCTTTTTCGAAAAAGCTGAAACAAACGTATGCACAAAAATCACCATAAATTCATGGAGAAAAGGCAGCCCCTTCTAGGCGAGAATCACATCAAACTTATGCTTCCACAATTCCCCAAACAGTCCAACACATAACCACACAAAAACCAAAACTAACGCAATTGAAATCAGCTCAAACAAAGCTCTATAGCTCAAGAAATCGCATCTAGAAAATGAGGACTGAAGTTAATTTTTGAAATATAAATACCAGAAATTATGGTCACTAAAAGTCTTCACCAGCAACTCCTCATTTTGCTATTAATCAAAGTCTCTAAACGAACCCTTGGGATTTGTTTGGAACTTGATGAAAATAAAACAGATATGCTACAACTAAATTTGGTATTTCAGACGTAACAGAACCATCAAAACATCCATCGATTTTGTCTCGACAAAATGTGAGTCCCACACCCAAGGTCCATTTTTAGCAAAAGTCCACAAAAGGGTCTCAGAATGAGATTGGAAGACTCAAAAACCACACGAAAGGTCATTCTAAATCAAACTCGACATTCTAGAGCTTAATGCGATGACATAATTCTCATATGCACACATTATCCAATAATGTTCACTGGAGTCAAGCTTTTGCTTTAACTTAAGAGTTAAAATGCCTAATGACTGAAACTAACACTAGAAGCCTTGGGTAAAACACCAACCATACACCTGGCTTAAAATGGTTCTTTCAGAGCTGATGAAACTGTCAAAATTATATTCTGATGTAGTCTTCTCGAACTCTTGACCAAAGTCAACTATTTATGTTTTAAATGCTCCAAAACATAGGAACTTGCACAAAACAAAAATGAACGACCTAGCGACTGAACTGTCTGTCCCAACAAGTCATAAATTACTTGAGGTCGCTACAGAAAAGTTCTACATGCTAAAAAGATAAGAAAATGAAGAAAATGACTTGAAGGGTCATTACAATTCCACACCATGTATATATACAATTAGACTTGGATTATTAACTTTGAGCATATTTTGTAAGAAATGAAATTTGAATGTTTTCTAGTGCATGTGAAATAAGTAAAATAAAATAAATTTAATGATTAGAAGAAATAAACTTTCACCATAACTTTTTTAAAAAACTAATATAATATATTCAAATAATTATAACATTTATGTACATAAATATTAAGCTTGATTTGGTTATATTTTTTAGCAGAATCAAAAGCAAATTAAATATTCTCAATATTTATAATTTAAAACAAAACCAAATGTAAATGTTTTTAATCTGTTTGATTTTTTTTCACTAAACTGTGAACACCTCTACTTATACCCACATGGATTGCAGGTTCCAAGTTATATCTAAGTTAGAAGCGAAGCTAGAAATTAAACTGTGATGAGTTTTAAACTCTAATATTTTGATGTTATTGTTATTTTTTGCTGTTATCTTATGTTTTGTTGTTAATACATATAGGTTTTTACAGCGGGCTGTAAATATTTTACTTCCTGGGGCTAACTCTATTCCTGACATTTTCCAATATAGTACTAATGATTTATCTATGTTTTTATCATTTATTGCGACTGAATAATTAGCACTTATTATGAATTTAAATTTTTGGTATATCAAATTTCCTTTTACTGCACTTATTATGCTTCTTTCTATTGGTTCTATTATTCTATCATCTGCTAAATATATTTCTATCGGTGTATCTATCCCTTCTCTAAAACAGGCTTTTATTAATATTTCTGTTCCACCTAAGTGTACGTATTTTATGGGATCTTTAGCTTTAATTTCTTGTATTTCTTTATTTATTATTCGTTTATTTATTATAGGTATTCTTGCTTTTCCTTGAGTATATTTACAATCTATTATATGTTCTTTTTGACTTACTACATAGTACTCTTCTTTTTGTCTCTTAAATATGTTTCTTATTAATGGTATCTGGAATATTTTTTCTACGCTAAGATCTAATTCTCACATACTCCTGCATATATGTTATATTGTAGCCTTTCTTGTCTATATTTTAATTCTTGTTTGTTTAGAATTACTGTTCTAATTAGTTCATATTTATGAATTTCTTTATCATCCATTATTTGTTTTTTATTACTTAGCGTAGAAAAAATATTCCAGATACCATTAATAAGAAACATATTTAAGAGACAAAAAGAAGAGTACTATGTAGTAAGTCAAAAAGAACATATAATAGATTGTAAATATACTCAAGGAAAAGCAAGAATACCTATAATAAATAAACGAATAATAAATAAAGAAATACAAGAAATTAAAGCTAAAGATCCCATAAAATACGTACACTTAGGTGGAACAGAAATATTAATAAAAGCCTGTTTTAGAGAAGGGATAGATACACCGATAGAAATATATTTAGCAGATGATAGAATAATAGAACCAATAGAAAGAAGCATAATAAGTGCAGTAAAAGGAAATTTGATATACCAAAAATTTAAATTCATAATAAGTGCTAATTATTCAGTCGCAATAAATGATAAAAACATAGATAAATCATTAGTACTATATTGGAAAATGTCAGGAATAGAGTTAGCCCCAGGAAGTAAAATATTTACAGCCCGCTGTAAAAACCTATATGTATTAACAACAAAACATAAGATAACAGCAAAAACTAAGATTAATAAAATAAAAATAGAAAATCCTTTTGAAAAAATTGTAACGGTAATAGATAATAATGATTATAGTTATAAGGAAATAGACATAGAAGAGGATTTAGAAATAGTAAGTGATAGAATAAGTACATCAAAAAGAATAAAAAATATAGATAAAGATAATGAAATATCCCAACCCACAAGAAAGTCGGTAGAATATCAAAGGATAAAAGAAATTGAGCCATACCATTACTATATAACAGGAATAATAGAACAAAGAAAGCATATTATCATAATAAATACTGGACAAGAAGAAAATTTAATACCTAGAGAATTAATATCAGAAGAGGAAATAATCTCTAAAGAACAAGTATGCCCTGAATTACCAAAAGAATTATTGCATATAGAAGAAACAGCTCAAAAAGAAATAATCATAGGAGGAATAATGATATTAATAGATTTCAAAATATATCAAGAAGATAATATAATATTAGGAATAAAATGGTTAGAAGAAATGAAACCGTATAATTTAGAAACTACACAATTAACAATAACATATAAAAATAAAAAGATTATAATTAAGAGAACACTATGAAAATTTACATACTTGCAAAAATAATAGTAGAAGGTTATTATAATAGATACTACACCCCAATGTTAGATACAGGAGCAGAGGCAAATATGTGTAAACATAATTGTCTACCAGATGAAAAATGGGAAAAATTAAAAACACCTATAGTAGTAACAGGATTTAATAATGAAGGAAGCATGATAACATATAAAGCAAAAAATATAAAGTTACAAATATGGGATAAAATATTAACTATCGAAGACATATATAGTTATGAGTTCATAAACAAGGATATGCTCTTAGGCATGCCATTTTTAGAAAAATTATATCCACATATAATAACAAAGACACATTGGTGGTTTACTACACCATGTAAACAAAAAATAGGAGCAAAAAGAGTTACTAATAAAAATAGGAAAATCACACCATGGATTAAAGGAAGTGAAAAAATCACTCAAAAAATATAAAAGAAAACACTCACAATATAGAATTGATAATATTTTCAATAGATAAATTAAAAATGATCCAAGAAAAATTAGATATGTTATACAGCGAAGATCCTCTAAAAGGATGGGAAAAACATAAAACAAAGGTAAAAATTGAACTAATTGATGAAAATAGCATAATCACTCAAAAACCATTAAAATACAATTTTGAAGATTTAAAAGAATTTAAAATGCACATAACAGAACTATTAGAAAATAAATATATCCAAGAAAGTAACAGTAAACATACAAGTCCAGCATTTATCGTAAACAAACATAGTGAACAAAAAAGAGGAAAAAGTCGTATGGTCATTGATTATAGAAATTTAAATGCAAAAACAAAAACATATAATTACCCCATACCAAACAAAATACTAAAAGTAAGACAAATACAAGGTTATAACTATTTTAGTAAATTTGATTGTAAATCAGGATTTTACCATCTAAAGTTAGAAGAAGAATCTAAGAAACTAACAGCTTTTACAGTACCACAAGGATTTTATGAATGGAATGTACTACCTTTTGGATATAAAAATGCACCAGGTAGATATCAACATTTTATGGATAATTATTTTAACCAACTAGAAAATTGTATAGTATACATAGATGATATATTATTGTACTCACGAACAGAAGAAGAACATATAAGATTGTTAGAAAAATTTATACATATAATAACACACTCAGGAATAAGTTTAAGTAAGAAAAAGGCAGAAATAATGAAAACTCAAATAGAATTCTTAGGAATACAAATAGATAAGAATGGTATAAAAATGCAAAACCATATAGTACAAAAAATAATAAATTCTGAGGAACAACTAGATACTAAAAAGAAATTACAATCATTCTTAGGATTGGTAAATCAAGTACGAGAATATATACCTAATCTAGCAGAAAATCTTAAGCCTTTACATAAAAAATTAAAGAAAGATGTAGAATATTATTTTGATAAAAAAGATCAAGACCAGATACAAAAAATAAAATTACTATGTAGGAATTTACCAAAATTATACTTTCCAGACGAAAATAAAAAATTCATATATATAGTAGAATCAGATGCTAGTGAAATAAGCTATGGAGGAGTATTAAAATATAAATATGATAAAGAAAAAATAGAACATCATTGTAGATATTATTCAGGAACATTTACAAATCCCGAAATAAAATGGGAAATAAATAGAAAAGAGTTATATGCATTATATAAATGTTTATTAGCTTTTGAACCATACATCGTATATAATAAGTTTATTGTAAGAACAGATAATACGCAGGTAAAATGGTGGATTACACGGAAGATACAAGATTCGGTAACAACTAAAGAAATACGAAGACTAGTATTAAATATACAGAATTTTACATTTACAATAGAAGTAATAAGTACTAACAAAAATGTTATTGCAGATTACATCTCAAGACAGAGCTACTCAGACAGATCTAGACAAAGAAATTACTCTTGAAAAGATATTTGATGCCATGACATTACTTTGTACAAAAGTAGATAGCATGGACAAAGAAATACAAAAAATGAAAAGTCAGCAGCATGACGGTAAACATGCGGAGCTAAGTCGATCGGAAGACTTGAAAATTCCAGAACTAGAAGGTGACGATGGGAAACACCGAAAAACCCAAACTAACAATTTGTTACATGCAGCTACAGGTAGCACATCATCTACAAAAGGAGAAAAAAGATATGTTAATACAAATATGAATAAGATATTTGAAAAACCATTTGTACCCAAAAATCAAAACCCCTTATTCATACCACCACAAATAAATACCTACAAAGACAGCTTGGGCCAGGACAAGAAAATCTACAACCATATAACCAGAGCCTATATAGAAAATATCCACAAAATACAAACTTTCTTAAACAAAAATCCCAGATCCAAAACTACCCAAAATCCACACGAAGATTATATTACCCAAACTTTGCAAGGATATAATAAACTAATCGCTTTACCTAAGACAAATGCAAACCTAATAGCAACTTGTTATAACTATGGACTATTGAACACAGTATATACCCAAACCGGAGATGAAATAGCTACGATACCAGAGTTACATAAAGCATTCATGAACTACAAGAGAATAACTAAAGGAACTTTGTTTTATATAAAGTTTTATTCAGCACCAGCAGAAATACTTTATGATGAAATAAAACCGATTATACAAGTCATAAAAATTGGACTAACTAGAGAAATGATTATACCGGAAAAAATAGAGGAGCAAGAGGAGATACAAAAAGTAGAGATACCAGCATTCTATGCAGGAAAAAGGATTATTGGAATAGCTACTATCTTAAATGAGTTAACATTGAACTATTTAAACAACAATTCGATATGGAGCTATTATTCAAGGGAGCAAACAATGATATATTCAAATTGCCGAGAATTTAGAACAACAGATATGGAAGAACTCAGACAATGGGCACTTAGTCTACTAAAACCTGAGCAACAGCCAACCACAAGAGCTATAAGAAAGAACTTTATCTCATCGGAAATAATGACAAGATATTGCAAAACTATTGGAAACAAATATCCAGATCATCAATGTTCTAAATGCCAAGGAGAAGACAATGTAATTCCAGACGTACAGCTGGAGTAAAGAACAAAAGAAGTTATGACGGACAAGCTAAAGGAAGATAGTGGAAGCTACTTTATGAAAAGCTAATAGCAACGTGTTAAAAAAATTATGTACAAAGATGTAAAGTAAAAGTAAAGTTGTTTGTCCTTTTGTTAACTTTGTAAAGATAGGACTAGTAGTGCAGATGTAAAGAAGCACTAACGTATTAGTCTAGGAATATGTACAAAAGTAGGAATAGTAGTAAAGATATAAAGTAACTATAGTTAGGTGTAAAAGTAATCATAGTAGGAATAAAGTAACCATAGTAAGGTTACTTATATGTGTATAAATAGATAGCCATTATGGCATAGATAGGCAAGACTTTCTACACGGAAAGCAAGCCTCTTTGTAAACAAATATTCTCTCAAATAAAAATCTAAAGTTTCAGTTAAGCTATGGATCAAAATATTGCAGATACTACACAGGTACACACATTTATGATTATGTATAGCTAAATCTATTAATTCCTGAATATCATAGCATAATTAAATAAGTTTATATTAGTTATTATATACTAGAATTATTTAAGCATGTTTTTTAGTTTGTTAACATGAGGAAAAAGGGAAAAACTTCCAGACTATGCCATCCTGAGGTTGAAACCATAGGCATGAGAAGCCATGAGGGGAGTAAACATAGTTGAGGCGCTGTTAGGAAGTAATTACCTTTGAAAGTACGATGTCAACAGTGACAGGAAAACATGTTAAAATAATCTAGTTTATAGTAATCTAATATAGATCATTTGTTATGCATATGGTACGAGGGAATTATGATTAAACAATCATGGATATGTTACACAATGAAATGATATTAAACTACAAAATACTAATCTTGTATGTAATACGAAATATAGAAATTCAGGAGTTAAAACAACTAATATGGCAAAAGATATTTGAAGAAGAAGAAGAATTAATAAACCAAGAATGGTATGATATAAGTGAGCTAGATAGAGTAGAAATTGAAATGTTAAAATTTAATCTAAGCGATTTAGAAATTCAATCAGACTAAAATGAAATATGAATATTTGCAATATTGGATAGAATCTATGGAAGATATAAAATTATTAGAACAATTAATGGAAGAAAATTTATATATGTATCAAAGAACCCAAGATACACTATATTTAAAATATGTCATAAATAATATTAATGAAATATTCAGACTAAAACAACTATCAGAAGAATAATGATTCCAACAAGCTAACATAAACCATTATTTGTACCTTATCCTTTCGTAGTGCCTTTAGTTTGACTTACTCCTTTTCTTATAAAGAATTCAGATGCTCTGGTGGCTTGTAACAAAATGCACAACCGCTTCCTCAATTACAACAGAAATTGGCACAACTCCTTCCTCAATCACAACAACATTTGAATTCTTGATTGCTTGATTAGTTAATTATTGAGATGACAAATAGAGGAGTCGTCGACATGAGTGTCTAATATACTGATCACCTTGTATTTATAATTTTAGAATTTAAATATGTCCATGATGAATGCTTTATGTCATCAAATTACCATAGTGTACGTTGATATTAGTACATTTACATGTATGAAGAGCAAACCTATCAAAGGAAGTTGAAAACAAATACAAACAAGAAGTGTTAAATTAACAACTTAGTCTTTCTATGATTGAGATTGGTGATCCATATATTATTATGGAGACATTGGTGATAATAAAACCACAAAACTTCTTTTCTGCTTTCTCCATGAAATGAAAACATGTAATAAAGCACTTTTCAATAAATACTGAACGATATATTAAAAAGACGTTGACTCCTCTTTTATTAGGTGCAAAATACAGGAAAATCAGCTTGTAAACAACGAAAATAACAGTTCCAATCCCATTAGTAGTGGACTTAAGCATATTGTTTCTTGACACTAGCCGGTAAAATATACATATTCATGTAAAGATCAACTTAATCAGTTATAAAAAAGATACTTTAAGGAGAAAATAATATTTTATTTTATAAACTAATTACCATGTGGATAAATGTCAAGATCAAAAAATCGGAGGTGATGACATGGCTTATCCCACCAAGACAGGTCAACCTAAACAAACCTCGATAAGCTAAATGCGGAAGTAAGAACAAAATAAGGAACTAAACACAAAATAAACATGCGGAAATCGTAATATAATTCAAATGCCCCCTAAACCTAGTGTCACGTTTCAAGCCTCTAATTATTAAAATAGATTCAAAAGAAATAAAAGTTTGAATGTCTTTGTAGCTAGATCATAACAACAACATAATGAAAGAGTAGGTGATTTCTACTGAGATTACAAGAAGCTACCTCAAGAACTCTGAATGCAAGTCTCAAACAAAGATGAGAAGGGGGTGATCAAGATGATATGGGCTCGTAACCTACACAATTGTAGAAATCAAGGGAGTGAGTACCAAACAACAATTGTACTCATTAAGCATCCCTGCTAACCCTAAGTAAAGTAATACAGAACACATGTACTCCACATACTGCAACCTGCATAACAAACAGACCAACCCAACCTAATAATTCACAATTCATATGGCACGTAACACATATGATTACATCGCCACATGCACCTCAATATATAAAAATTATCATCATAGTGTTGCATGTTCAAACAACCACAACGGCAATACCAAATCACTCATAAAGATCAAAGAAAAATAATGAAGTGCAATGTCATATATAGTGATACATGCCTGTCCTAACAATAAGCATCTGTTGAGACACAGATCGGGACCCATGGGAGACTAACAAGGTCCATGTATCTGTCAAAACCATTTCCCTCTGTTTCATCGGAACCATTCGCCTTCACCATAAACATGAGTCGCTGGAACCATTTCCCTTCGGCATTAACACTAATCCAAATCTCATCATAGTGTTTTAGAACCAATGCAAATTGGCATGTTCACACGAATAATGAGAAGATGATAAATTCCATATAAATACACAATCCATTGATAACGCTCAACTACACCACTTACGATTCAAAGCGTAGGAGGACGTTAACTAGTATAAATCCAACGATGAGTTGGGATCGATCCCATGAGGAATGGTATGGAAAAGAATTCAAATACGAAGTATGAAAGTGTTCTAACTTCTTATAGAATGGAAATAACCAAAACGCAACATAATGTAAATCAATAAATTTTGATTATCAATATTAAGAGGATTTAGTGACCTATTACTAAGGAAGACAATTAACGCAGGGTTTGAACAAGTAGAGAGGGACCTTAGGAGTGTGTGTGCAATCAAATACTAATTTCGCATAATGGGTAATGACTAATTGCTTTAAGTCATTGAATCTCAATGGGTAAGGTGGATTGTAACTATAACATCTATTTTTCAGTCAACTATTTTTTTTTAAGCAAGTTCTTTCGAACCTCAACAACCGTACGATGCGAAGCAACCCAATTCCTTAATTTAACCCACTTTATCAAGTTGGGTTGTAAAGAAAAGAGTCAATACAACTATCAATTATATAATCCACCCTAATCATCTTTAACAATCTAACTTAGAGAGCTAAAGCTAGAACTGAATTTGGAACTTCAATCAATAGATGAAAACATGAGTAAATAAATGAGCCCATTTAAAAACAATACTAAATCTAGCAGTTAACAATCCCCACAAGGTAATTTATGTATTCGATTATATAATCACACCCCTAAGGTAAGGGGGTTTAGCCAAACATAATAAAAAGTAAGTAAAAGTTACCAAAGAGATGTTCCAACAAGATGCCAAAATCTTCAATACTCAATGCCAAAAACTAAGACTAAAACACTCTAACCTCACTATCTTAGTTCAAAATCTTCAAGAGATCAGAAGTTTGGCAAACCGCCGATGGGTAGGCCTTATCGCCAACATTGTGCTTCAGTATTTGAAGTTTTGACGTCTCAGTTGGCGAACCCGGTTGTCACGACCCAGGGGTACCCCTAGATGTAACAAAACTTATAAGACCCCGAGAGGCCTCATACAAGACACTTAGATTATCATAACATATAGTAAAAGAAAATGGTACAAAAATTTTAAAAAGTTCAACAATATCGAAGTCTTTTATAAAACAAGCGGAAGTCTAACATCATTGTCTCAAACCATCTAAACAACATGAATAAAGTCTTGGGACGCAGCCCATACAATAGTCCAAGACATAAAATAAAGACATACGAGAAAAGGGTGATCACATCCTCGAACACAATGAGGACTCACCAAATCTTCACTTCCTTGATCAACAAGAGAGCTAGCCACGAGAGTGAGAATCTATGTCACCGGGCCCTACATTTGATAAGAATGTAGGCAAGAGTATGTGTTAGTACAATTAAGTACTAAATATGATAGCTAGCATAAACAACATAAATATCATTGTTAGTCAATATAAACCATAAGCATAATCATGCACATAAATAAATATCATAATAAGAAAGGAATACCTCTCAAGCAACCTTACTAATCCTTAGTCAAGACTTGGGTCATCACCTCTTAATCAACTTACTTCATGGAAGGTACCTCAAGCAACAATCCAAGCTATTCATCTTCATAATCATAATTCACATTAGTTATACTTACTTTTAAAGACATGGGGATTCCCCTCATTTCCTAACTTATAAAGGCTAATGGGAATTCGCCTCTTTTCTTACTTACCTTAAGATCATGGGTACTCGCCTCCAGAATCACATCATATGACACGGGTACTCGCCTCCACATCATTTCATAAGAAGCATGGGCACTCGCCTCCATGTCCATTCAATCATAATAGGAACATAGGGAATCACCTCTTGTTCAATTCTAAGGAGTATGGGAAATCACCTCATATCCTTCACATATGGAGGTCAAGGGTAGTCGCCTCTAGCCTCATCATTTACATAGTGTTTTAGTTTAGATTCATTTTAGGTGAGAAATCCTTTCAACCTAGAATCACTAATGTGAGAAAGCCTTTCACATTAATACAATCAGAATTAGGCAATTCGTGTGGAAAGTATCCCTTCTTCATCAATTACCAACAATTCACATCATAAGCTTTACTCTCAAAGACCAAGATCTCATGATCATCATCTAAGGTTTATTCTAAATCAATTCTAATCATAATTCATCAATCCTTTAAGGACAAGCCTAAACCCATAAAGTTTCCCTTCATGGCATCAACCCAATTATATCAATTCTAGGTTATAATCGTGGAATAGGCAGGGTTACATGTAATTTCACTCTAATAACATGTAATTATACTAATTCAATCATAAACAATCACAATCCACTCAATTGGATCAACATATATCCTAACCCACAATATTGGAAGAAATACTAACTCGAATTGAGGATTTAAACTTCACAATTGGGGAATTCTAGGGTACTCCATGGGAGGAAGGATCCCATGGATGAAAATCCATCATAACTTTGTCACAATGCCCACAAAAGCTTGAAGATTGGAGACTTTGAACTTGACCTAGTTTTAATCTTTTCCTTCTAGAGAGAATATTTTAGAGAAGTTTTGGGTTTTCTTTTGGGATTTGAGAGAATTAAATAATGGGTTTAATTTGGGGGTAAAAAGACTTATATAGGTGGTCTAGGTTTAGTCAAAATGACACCATATTGATTTAATTAAAACCAGAAAAGACCCTTAAGTCCTCACTTAACCGTCCCACAACCCCACCCACGAGACCATACCGACGAACCATGGATGGACCTACGGCCCGTCCTGGTGAACCGTGGGTTGGTGGTCTAGGGCTGGGTTTATGGACTCTGACCTATGGGCCCCTAGCCACGTGGCGTGGGCCACTGCCTAGGGAAAATTTCCAAGGTGCTCATCCACGAGACCCACCCACGAGGCGTGGGTCCAATAACCGGGAGTGGTTAGCCCTCGTGGGTGATACTTGGAAGTCCTGAAATTTGATAGATTTCCCTTTTAGGTTAGGGGTGTTACACCGGCTGATGTCGCCGAATGGCTTCAGAGACTCGTTGTTTGGATCCTTTCTTGCCGATTGGAATTGATTTCCTTCTCTAGTTGATCTGTTCCTTTAGGTGATCTCGGTCAAGCTCGCCATTTCATTTGGCGATGTGCCATTTTATACTTGAGTTTGCCGAGTTGGTTAAGTTCCTAAGACAAACTCGTTGGATCTTTCAGCGAGCTAAAAGCTCACTTGGCAAGTTACCGAGTGACTTTTGCGAGCTCCAGCCTTACTTTTCCTCAACTTTTCTAACTTTTTCACTTCTTTTCGCAATGTAATGTCCTTGCCTTGTTCTTAAGTCTTCATTGATGCACATAAACAATTTAACATCAGTTATAAACATAAAATAGGCATTGAGGACACAAATTCATTAAATAACAAGCCCTAAATGAGTCTAAATTCCCGATCCATCAACACCCCCAACTTAAAATTTTTATTTGTCCTCAAGTAAAAACACGAGATCAATCAGGTCAATAGGGATGTCTACAAGCAGTGCTCGTTGAGACTCAACATGAAAGTGCACAAACGGTTCATTCTAAACATGCAATGTTCAACTGTGCACTCAAAGTTACAAACTATGACTAGTCATCATCAATTAGAGTTCATGCTCACAAATGCTTACTTTAACTGCAAATTTATTCCCAACAAAAGTATTCGAATTCCCTCACATCGAGAATGATTCCATGCTATCACAAAGCAAATCAAGGACTAAAATTAAGCAATCGAAATCAATTCTCACACTCCAAATGAGAAAAACATGCATCATCTTACCCATAGGCTTGCCCGTATTTTCCAACCTACACAACACTTGGCTTATGCATGATCACAAAGGTCTTTCAAAGCTTGTAATTGGGTTGAGGGTAAAGGTATGATCATTTCGGTTTAGTGACTCTACCTTCATGAAGCATGGCTCAAATTTCACTTCTTTTCCTTTTCTATCATTCTTTACATATTCACAACTCATCCTTGGCCTATTCATAGCACACAAAACTTTTGGTATAGCTCATCGGATATCCCTTTTATTTCAACATAAATGCAGAACGGATACAAATTATTCATTTCTTTTCTTTTTTCTCATTTCTTTCACTTTTTTTAATATATAAAGGGGTCCCATCTTTTTCATCACAAATTTCCAAGGACGAACTTCACGAACTTCTTGCTCGGTTTGATTCCTCATTATTACCACACCCCCAACTTAGGCTTTTGGACTAAGTTGACTATTCAAACAAACAATTGCTCCACGAAGGCTATTGGTGGGAAGGATACGACAATTTTGAAAACTAGTTTAAACATTGTGTTCATGTTGCATCCAAAGAAAAGGTTAGGCTCAAATGGTTCCAAGCGATATTCACACACTAACAAGGTGGTTACACAAAGGTTAGCAATTAGATTCACTCTTAAAATTTATGCCTAAGATAATTTATTTTATTCACCAATGCTAATCAATTGGATAAACGGGCAAGTTCTAGGTATCCTCAAGCACACTTTTCAAGTAATACTCATCAAACATGACATCCAAACATAATCATTGATCATAGCTCTAGAAGTTAAGCTCGCGTGCAACAATCATTGCAAGATTTACACTTGATATTCGAATATTCACAATGAGATGCTAACAGTTCACAGAAGACCTATGCAACTCAAATTACCTCGTTGGACTAACACAAACATATCATTTAAATTACCTCGTGGTACTCAAATTCCATAATTCTCCTTCGCTAAATGATCAAGAACATTAAGTAACAGATTTTTTCAATTTTCCAAGATCTAAAGGCTCCAAGTTCATGATTCTTGTCCAGAATCCAAGGACTTTCAATTAAGATTCTTCCTCTAACTTCATCTACAAGAACTACACAGAACGGTTTCTCAAGGTCAAGCTATAAGGTTCCATGCCCAAAGTTTTTCTTCATCCAAGTATGTAAGCCTATATCCATATGTTGGAACATTTTATTCTTTCCCACAAACTACTTTTCTATGCTTTTAGAGTATATTTTATGAATGAGTTAGGGTTAGAATGAAACTCTATGTTCTTGAATTGTTCAAGATTCTTTATGAAACCCTAAGAACCCTACATAAAAGTATAATACTCCTATGAAGATTCTTACCCCCCATAAGTAGTTACCAGATTTTTCCCCATGAAATAATGAATGTAATAGTTTTTATATTGAAAACTAAGTTTAGTGACTTCTTAATAATTTCTTAATTGTTTCTTGATGTTTTCTTGAAAATTCTTCTTATGTTATGATCCCTAGAATCATAAGCTATGAAATTCCTCGCAAAAAATAAATCTTATGATGCCATTATCAAATATTTCCTTTATTCTTAATGCCCTTATGTAATCTTCCATAAAAGTTATTTTGATTCTTCCATGCGCATTTGATTGCCTCCATGAACTGTCAAGTTATGTACGGAAAAATGTCATATTTCTCATTACAAATCCTTATGTCAGAAAATCTTATTTTAGGATTTTGTCCCTTTTTAACCAAGAGATTCCAAGTGTATGAATTATGATTTTTATGACATTTTTTCTAAGCATCAATACTATGAAGTTCTGCCCAAACTATGTACTCTGTCATTTATGATTTGATTTACGTGATTTCATATTATGAGCTATAATATATGGATTTCAAGTTTCCTTCAATGATTTTTCATCCTACGAAATATGAAGTATGTTTTCTCATAATCCCAAAATGTCATTTACACCATTCACATTATGAATTATGGGGTTTCAAGATGAACATGTGACTTTCATTATCTCTACAACATGTGTGTATGCCTAATGTTATGAAGTATTGGCTTACAATCCAAACAAGCTTTTCACATGCATTATGCAAAATTATGATATATGAGCTTAAAGCTCTATTATGATTATTTTTTGAGTAATGCTAAACACTGTCAAGGCATAAGTTCATATAACAAATGCATGAAAATGCTTATGTTAGATAGGTTAAGAATTGTATTATTGGTTCAAACGACTCCTTTATGTGTTCCTTGTAAGGGCTTATTAGGGATCCACAAGACAAGCATGTCTCATTCCCTTTCATGGTATATGGTGGCTTAGCTGATCGAACCGAGATCAAACTCCCTATGCGCCCATGTTGGTCATTTGAGGTTAACCTATAATGTGTGATGTTTTATGAAATTAAAAGACTATTCTATGAGTTATTATTTTATGAAATATGATTTTTCCACCAGTTTCAAAGATTTTGAAAAATTCATTGCATACATACATTAAGTTTTGTCATCGGGTGCAAAATTTATGAAGTGTCGTTTAAACTCTTTAGTTATCCTAATTGGATTTTGCTAATAAAAATATGTTTCTTATATTTTTAGATACAAATATTTCATGTTTTTATATCTATTATACTTATGTTAGTTGTTCAGCTTTACATATTATAATATCATTTCCATTAAATTATTTTACATACTGTACATTCCATGTACTTACAAATTTGGCACTGCATCATTTTATGATGCAAATTTCGGGATTCAATCTCATTAAAAAAGAACCTTTGGCTCCATTTTCCTCAGCTTAATTGAATCCTCCTTACACTAAAGAGGACATAGTCATATTGAGTTCAACTTAGTAGTTAGTAGTAGCTGATTAGCTAAAGGTAGATCGGGGCCCTTGTCCTGGTAGATATTACTTAGTTGTGTTAGGGGCTTCATAGACAAACATGTAGTCATGTACTCCATTTTTTACTTTTGTGTAATTATGCTTCAAAACTTTGATAATTTATTTATTAAAGGCTTTTATTTGAACACTAATTTTATTTAATATGATGGATTCTTGAAAAGTATACTTTAAAATTATTCTTTACACTCATGTCTAGAGGTATTCTCCTATTTCGTGCCATGTAATTGGTATGTTCGGCCAGAAATTGTATTCGAAGAAGGCCACATCTATTGTGTAGGCTCGTGTATGAAGGTCTCCATCAACTTCTTATAAGCACTCAACCATTGGGTGGAAGTATGTGGAAGTTTTTCTTAGCTCTGTATCCTCCTCACCAAAGGAATTTCCCGACTCAACACGAGTAGGCTTATCTCGGGCTAGAATTTTTTAAATGTACCAAACAACTCTTTCTTCCATGTTTTGATTCTAGAGGCTTTTACATCCCGTTTCTTATCAGGATCAAGTATACCATAAATGGGTGTGGAAATATGGTATGGAAAATACCATACACCTACTTTTTTATACCGCTTGCTTATTGTTACTGGTTAATGGCATTGAAAGACCCTTTAGATGGGCTTTCCTTTTAATTTGGAAAATTACTACCTTCCCATCATTGTCTAAAGAGCAGACATGAGGTAGGCAATGAGAATAACTAAACTCTATGTTCATTCTTAGAGGGCATGAGTTGGGAACACACAAATTCAAGCCATAGTTTATCTTCAAATGATAAATCATGTCAACCAATCTCATCATAAATGGGAGCTCAAAAAGGTAGGCCTGTGATTGAAGTGTCACCCACCCATTGGATCTGAATTCTTTTGGAAGCAATCTTCTCTGTAAACATGAATCTAGGGTAATAGGCTTATAAAAAAATAGTTGATAGCAACCGTGATAATATCAAACTCTACACCTCTCACTCTGACAAATAGCAACCATGGGAAATCACCAACCTTTAATTTTAGTTGGATACCAGTGCATAAGTCGAGGTGGTACCGCAAAACATGCGAAAGTAAACAACCAATGTAATGTATGCCATCACCAACATTCAAACAAGACACTCAAAATCAAATAGATATAAGAACAACAAAACCACACTACCAAGGCAGAAAATTTTAACTTAGGATCCAACAGGTCCTCGAACATAGCCTCAGGCCAGATAATATACATATTAAAGCTCAAAGGACCATAACATGTCTACCGATATAAAACAAGCGAAGGGTTAAGGAAATCTTCTAAATCAATAAAGGGGGAGCATACCCAAGGGATGATGTCATATCCCAATCATACCACTCAAGCCTATGACTCCGCACAACTAGTGCCAACCCACGACTACAACGAGCCCCAAGGTCTCAAGCACCAACACAAGAATAATAACCATAAAATACAATCTAAAGCTTCTAAAGATCAATCATAGCCTAACCCCACAAGTATCAACCCTAACAAGTCAGAACAAGATACCTTAAAACAATAACAAGGCTACAGGCTTAATCTAAGGATCCCACCACCCACAATAAGCTCAATGCTCCTATTGAATCACAAAAAATAGAATGAAAAGAGGGGACTAAATACTCGACAAATACAATTCAGAATTTTATTAATTTATAATAAACATTATATAAGAAGCCCAATCAAGAAAGTAGATTGAAGCCTACATAAAGCCGATCATGAGCGCTTCAAATCCGCTTCACAAAAGCTATCTACTTCTAAAATGCCTCCAAACACAACCATGCTATCAAATTTTAGATCACAAATGTCATTATAGATTTTTAGACACTATTTTGCGGATCCAACAATTTAATCCGTCAAATTTTTCTAATCGGCTAATTGAGCTTCTGTCCTAAAATGGGACACTAATCCTTACTCGAAAAAGGTGAAACAAACATATGCACAACAATCACCATCTATTCACGGAGAAAAGGCATCCCCTTCGAGGCGAGACTCACATCATACTTATGCTTCCGCAATTTCCCAAACAGTCCAACACATAACCACACAAAACCCAAACCAACACAACTGAAATCAGCTCAAACAGAGCTCTATAGCTCAAGAATTCGCGTCTAGAAAATGAGGACTGAAGTTGATTTTTGAAATATAAATACCAGAAATTATGGTCGCTAAAAGTATGCACCAGCAACTCCTGATTTTGTTATTAATCAAAGTCTCTGAACAAACCCTCGGGATTCATTCGGAACTTGATGAGAATAAAATAGATATGCTACACCACTAAATTTGGTATTTCAGACTCAACAGAACTATCAAAACATCCATCGGTTTCGTGTCGACAAAATGTGAGTCCCACACCCAAGTTCCATTTTTAGCCAAAATCCACTCTGGGCTCATAATGAGATTGGAAGCCTCGGAAACAGCATGAAAGGTCATTCTAGATCAAACTTGACATTATAAAGCTAAACACGATGACAAAATTCTCATATGCACACGTTATACAAGAATGTTCAACGGAGTCAAGCTTTTGCTTAAACTTCCAAGTTAAAATGCCTAATGACAGAAACTAACACTAGAGCCTCAGGTACAACACCAACAATACACTTGGCTTAAAATGGTTCTTTTAGAGCTGATGAAACTGTCAAAATTACATTCTGATATCGTCTTCCCGAACTCTTGACCAAAGTCAACTTTTTATGTTTCAAATTCTCCAAAACACAAGAATTTGCACAAAATAAAAATGAATGACCTGGCGACTGAACTGTCTGTCACAACTAGTCATAAATGACTTGAGGTCGCTACAGAAAAACTCTAAATGCTAAAAGATAAGAAAATCAAGAAAATGAGTTGAAGGGTCATTATAATACCACACCATGTATATATACAATTAGACTTGGATTATTGAATTTGAGCATATTTTCTAAGAAATGAAATTTGAATGTTTTCTAGTGCATGTGAAATAAGTAAACTAAAATCAAATAAATGATTAGAAAGAATAAACTTTCACCATACCTTTTTAAGAAAACTAATATCATATATTCAAATAATTATAACATTTATGTACATAAATATTCGGCTTGATTTGGTTATATTTTTTGGTAGAATCAAAAGCAAATTAAATATTATCAATTCTTATAATTTAAAACAAAACCAAATGTAAATTTATTAAATCTGTTTGAGATTTTTTTTCACAAAACTGTGAACATCTCTACTTATACCTACATGGATTGCAGGTTCCAAGTTATATCTAAGTTAGAAGTGAAGCGAGAAATTAAATTGTGAAGACTTTTAAATCCTAATTTTTTATGTTATTGAGTTTTAAGTTACCATTTTACATATTAAATGAATTTAAAAGACAAATATAAAAAAATATATGTCCCTGCTAATAGTTTTTCTGCTAATAGTTCAATTCAAAGATTGAACATATCATTAGGTAACAATTTCATAATTCAGATACCATGAATACTAAGTTAAAGAGAACAAGATCTAATACGTTTTTAGTTACTTTTACAATTATGCAAATAAATATAATAATAAAAATAAAAATAACAATAACAATAACAGTAAGAATAACAATAACAATAACAATAACAATAATCAGTAGTTACATCTGCCACAAGATCCATCAAACAACAAATTGAAATAAAAAAAATGAAATAAACTTTTTATAATCATGCTATATAAATAAATTTGCCACATTTCATCAATAACAAGTACGGGATAGTTTTATCCATAAAGGGAATGGTGGGAGGAAAGAAATCACGTAGTAGTTTTTATTTGAATCCGAGAGTGATAGCATCCAAGGAAGCTCTACTCCATTGAAGGACAAGGATGACGCTTTAGAAACTCCAAGGAGGCCCATAACAAGATCTCAAACCAAGGAGTTCAATGATAAGCTCAATGGGCTTCAATCGCTGATCCAAAGGTTTCTTATTGGGGAAGAAGAGCTCAAGCCCAAGGGAGAGGAATTGTCCAAATGCTACAATTATTTGGTGGCCCAAATTCAAGCCCAAGATGAGGAATTTTAAGGTCCAATTTCGTGCAAAAAAGGTCAAGAAGAGTCCAAGAATCAGCCACAACAAGAGTTGCTTTCTGCCCAAGTTTTGAGAGAAGACTAGTCAAACTTTCCAAGATTGTCAAGATTCTTTTCCTAGTTGGGATTTACCTTATTTATTTATTTATATATAGGTTATTAATATTTTCCTTAGTCTATTTATGGTCTCTTAAGTACCATTTAATGCTTTCCTAGAAGTACTAAATTTGTTCCTAGTTAGGTTACTTTATTTCCTTTCTAGAGTAGGATTCCTTGTAATTGTTTTTTTAGGGTTTGGCTTCTTGGACGTTTTTCCCTTCTCCTATATATAGGAGTCCTTTTCATTCATTAAAGACAATTTAGATTGATATTATTAATATTTGAGAGAGTTCTTTGAACCTTTGTGACTTGTTCTTTGAGAATTTATCTTTAAACCTTTACTAGTTTCATAGTTTAAGGTATAAAGTAATTTCTTCTTGTGATATCTTTGGTTTCTTTTTGGTATTCTTTAGAAGGTGATTAGTTTCTACATACTAATTATTGTCTTTAGTTACTCATAAAGCGGTCAAGATCCGAATCTATCGTTTTGATTCGTTTTCTCAAGTAAAGGCGTTAGATTTCTTCCATAAATCTATACGTTGTTACTTGGATCTTTTCAAGGCCTTAGAACATCTAATCCTTGGAAATTCGTGGATCTTTCCTTCGAATTTCCCATATCTTTAGTTAGTCTTTTTGTTTCTTTTCTTTGTGCTTCCGCATTCTAATATTCAATTCTCTATTTGTGATCTCCCTTAACCTTGCTGTTATCAAGTGGTATCAGAGCGGTTCTATCAAGATTCCGTTCTTGATAAATCTTGGGATTTCTTCTTAGAGCCAAAAAAAAAAAAAAAAAAAAAAAAAATAGTAGCGTGAACAAAAAAAAAAAAAAAAAAAAAATTCTCTAAGAAATCTGATTACTTGTCCTCCAAGAAATTTGATTACTTGATTCCCAAGAAAGTTTATTACTTGCTATTCAAGAAATCTTATTACTTGCTCTCCAAGTTTTGTATTAATTTGTTTCCAAGCAAGAAGGTAGCAAGAAGAGGGAATTCTAGATCTTTAAGAATTAGAGGAGATTTTTTTTCTTGTTCTTATAATTCTAAAATAAGTTCCTTTTTATTCGTGTTTTGTTTCAACTAAATCCTACTTGTTCTAGGAATAGTTCTTTACTTTCTTTTGTACCCCAAGATTCCATACTTTATTACTACGAACTTGATACACGTTTTGGTTTAATTATAAATCTACAAAGTATTCTCGTTCAAAGGTTATTTTTAGTGGAAAAAGGCAAGTGTGGGTGAGTTTAAAAGAGGGTAAAAGCCATATTAAAAGTGTGATACTTGATCATTTATTCTTTTTTTTTTAGATGTCTATTTCAGGTGGTGATGAGGAAAGGGCTCGTTTAGAAGCCGAGGTCAAAGGAAGGAACGACTTCACCCTCCAAGCTATGCACCAACAATTTGAGAGATGGACCCTTCAATTTCAAGAGATGAGGGATATGATTATCGAGCAGAATGACATCATAGCTGCAATTAGGAGGGAGAATAATGTTGTACCCCCAAATAATGTTAGACCCCAAGTTAGAAGGAATGTACCCCATATCCCTTTTGTAAATCCTGAATATGATAATGATGATTTTGATGTTGAATTTAATCTAGAAAGAAGAGATAGGAGGGGACAAAGAGGTAGAGTAGAAGATGATAATATAAATAGTATAAAGATGAAGATGCCATCTTTCAAGGGGACAAGGGATCCAGACTTGTACCTTGATTGGGAGAGACGAGTTGAAGCCATCTTTGATTGTCATAACTACTCTGAGGGTAAGAAAGTTAAACTTGCTGTTGTTGAGTTTTCTGATTATGCTGCTTCTTGGTGGAAAAAGCTTGCTAGAGACAGATTGCAAGAGGAGCTACCACCTATTGCTACGTGGGCAGAGATGAAGAGGGTAATGAGGAAGCGATTTATTCCATCATACTTCCAAAGAGATCTACAGTCTCGCCTTCAACACTTGAAGCAAGGCTCCATGTCAGTGGATGAGTACTTCAAAAGCATGGATATGGCTATGATCCAAGCTAACTGCATGGAGGAAGAAGAGGCTACAATAGCTAGATTTTTAAATGGTTTAAATACAGAAATAGCTAATGTAGTAGAGATACAACAATATGTAACTTTAGATGAGTTAGTTGATTTGTCTGTAAAAGTTGAAAAACAAATTGAGAAAAAGCGGCAAAATAACTCATGGAGAAGTCGACCAAACACTATCTCGAAGAAGCCATGGTCAACTCAAGAGGGGAAAGCTCCTTCCAAACCTCAAGATGATAGAGGTAAAGGTAAAGTTGAGGAGGGAGGTAAAACCTTTAATCCTAAATCTTCTAAACCTTCAAGTTCTATTCAATGTCACAAATGTCATGGAAGGGGGCATATGATGCATGAATGTCCAAGTAGAAGAAACATCCTACTTAGAGAGAATGGAGAATATGAGAGTGAAAAAAGTGAGGGGGAAGAAGAAGAGGGAGAAGGTGTAAGTGAGGAAGATGATTTGGAATTGCCTAATGATGGTATAATTGGGGTGGTTAGGAGAATTATGACTATCAATTTGGGTAGTGTTGATGAAGGACAGAGAGAGAATTTGTTTCATACTAGGTGTGGGATAAAAGGGAAGACTTATTCTATGATTATTGATGGGGGAAGTTGTGCAAATGTGGTGAGTTCATACTTGGTGGATAAACTAGGAATTGCATGCATGAAGCGCTCTACCCCATATAGGCTCCAATGGTTGAATGATTGTGGAGAAGTAAAAGTAAACAAACAATGCATGATTTCATTCAATGTTGGTAGGTATGAAGATGAAATTCTTTGTGATGTAGTCCCAATGCAAGCATGTCATGTTTTACTTGGCCGACCTTGGCAGTATGATAGGGATACTACTCATCATGGGAGAAAGAATAGGTATAGTCTTCTGCATAATGGTAAGAAGTATACTCTTGCACCATTATCTCCTTCTCAAGTGTTTGAAGATCAAAAACGATTGAGGGAAACAATGGGAAAACAAAAGGGAGAGGTAAAAAGTGAGCTTGAGGGAAAAGAAAAAGGCCAAGAGATAATAGAAAAAAAGAGAGATGGCCGCGAGAAAGAGAGAGAGGGCAGCGATCTAAGTAAAGAGGTAAAAGAGGGTGTGAGTAACAAAAATAAATATTTTGGTGAGAGGAAAGAGGCTAAGGAAAAGAAAAATGAGAGCCTTTTTATAAAAGCCAAGGAGTGTTTGAATGCTAGGAGAGAGGGGCTGCCCATAATACTACTTACTTACAAAGAAGTATTGATTAATTTTGAACAACTAACTCCTTCTTTGCCAAATAGTGTTTCTTCTCTTTTGCAGAATTTTGAAGATGTTTTTCCTGATGACACTCCAAAGGGATTGCCACCTTTGAGAGGGATTGAGCACCAAATAGACTTTGTGCCTGGGTCTCAACTTCCTAATAGGCCTGCCTATAGGAGCAATCCTGAAGAGACCAAAGAATTACAACGGCAAGTTGAAGAATTGCTTGTAAAGGGATTTGTTCGAGAGAGTATGAGCCCATGCTCTGTTCCAGTCCTATTGGTCCCCAAAAAGGATGGAACATGGAGGATGTGTGTAGATTGTCGAGCCATCAACAAGATAACGGTAAAGTATCGCCATCCTATTCCTCGTCTTGATGACATGTTGGACCAACTGTATGGTTCCAAAATCTTTTCTAAAATTGATCTAAAGAGTGGTTACCATCAGATTCGTATGAATCCTGGAGATGAATGGAAAACTGCTTTTAAGACCAAATATGGACTTTATGAGTGGTTAGTTATGCCCTTTGGCTTGACTAATGCACCAAGCACTTTTATGAGACTAATGAATCATGTTTTTAAAGATTTCCATGGAAAATTTGTTGTGGTGTATTTTGATGACATCTTGATCTTTTCTCAAAATCTGGATGAACACCTAGAGCACTTAAAACAAGTTTTTGAAGTTCTTAGAAATCAACGCTTATTTGCTAATCTCAAAAAGTGTACTTTCTGTGTGGATCGTGTGGTTTTCTTAGGTTTTGTAGTCAGTTCTAAGGGAGTTGAAGTAGATGATGAGAAAATCAAAGCAATAAAAGAATGGCCTAAACCTAATAGTGTAACTGAAGTTAGGAGTTTTCATGGACTTGCTAGTTTTTATAGGAGGTTTGTGCGAGACTTTAGCACCATTGCTGCTCCTTTAACTGAAGTTATTAAAAAAGATAAGGTTTTTACATGGGGAAAGGAACAAGATGATGCATTTAACTTGCTGAAGAATAAATTGTGTTCTGCTCCTCTTTTGCAATTGCCTGATTTTTCTAAGTCTTTCGAAATTGAGTGTGATGCCTCTGGTAAGGGCATAGGTGCAGTTTTGATGCAAGACTCCAAGCCAATTGCCTACTTTAGTGAAAAGCTAAGTGGAGCAACATTGAACTACTCAACTTATGATAAGGAGCTATATGCCTTGGTGAGGGCGTTAGCTACATGGCAGCACTACTTGTGGCCTCGAGAATTTGTGGTCAAGACTGATCATGAGTCATTAAAATACTTGAAGAGCCAAGGTAAACTTAGTCGTAGGCATGCTAAATGGGTAGAGTTTATTGAAACTTTTCCTTATGTAATTGCTTACAAACAAGGAAAGGAGAATGTGGTTGCTGATGCACTCTCAAGAAGGTATGTTTTGATCTCTACTCTTACTTCAAAGTTATTGGGTTTTGACCAAATCAAGTTCCTCTATGCTAATGATTCTGATTTTGGTGAGATTTTTGCTGAATGTAAGTTAGGTCCTTTTGAGAAATTTAATCTTCAAGATGAATTTCTATTCAAGGAAAATAAATTATGTGTTCCTAACTGCTCGTTGCGTGAACTATTTGTTAGGGAAGCACATTGTGGAGGGCTAATGGGACATTTTGGTGTACCCAAAACACTGGAAATACTTTCTGAACATTTTTATTGGCCTAGCATGAGAAAGGATGTTGAAAAAGTGTGTTCTTATTGTCTTGAATGTAAACAGGCTAAGTCTAGAACATTGCCGCATGGTCTTTATACTCCTTTACCTGTTTCTAATTCCCCTTGGATTGATATTTCTATGGATTTCATATTGGGGCTGCCAAGGACTAAGTATGGTAAGGATAGTATATTTGTGGTAGTAGATAGATTTTCTAAAATGGCTCGTTTTATCCCATGTAAAAAGACTAATGATGCATCTCATGTGGCTGACTTGTTTGTAAAGGAAGTGGTTAAATTGCATGGAATACCTAGAACTATTGTTAGTGATAGGGATGCCAAGTTCTTAAGTCACTTTTGGAGAATTCTTTGGGGAAAGTTGGGAACTAAATTGCTATTTTCTACATCTTGTCACCCACAAACGGATGGGCAAACGGAAGTGGTTAATAGAACTTTAGGGAACATGTTGAGGGCTATTTTGAAAGGAAAGTTGACTTCTTGGGAAGATTACTTACCTATTGTAGAATTTGCTTATAATAGGACCTTCCATTCTTCTACTGGTAAGACTCCTTTTGAAGTTGTATATGGATTCAACCCCCTTACCCCCCTTGATTTATTGCCTTTGCCTACTAATGATTTTGCTAATCTTGATGGTAAGAAGAAGGCTGATATGATGAAGAAAATTCATGAACAAACAAGGCTTGCAATTGAAAAGAAGAACAAGGAAGTTGCATTGCGAAGGAATAAGGGCAGAAAATATGTTGTTTTTAAACCTGGTGACTTGGTTTGGGTGCATATGCGAAAGGAAAGATTTCCTTCCAAAAGAAAGACCAAACTAGATCCTAGAGGAAGTGGGCCATACAAAGTCCTTGAAAGGATTGGAGACAATGCTTATAAACTTGATCTTCCTGGTGAGTTCCAAGTTAGTGCTACTTTTAATGTTTCTGATCTTTCCCATTTTGATGCAGATTTGAATTCGAGGACGAATTCTCTTCAAGAAGAGGGGAATGATAGCATCCAAGGAAGCTCTACTCCATTGAAGGACAAGGATGACGCTTTAGAAACTCCAAGGAGGCCCATAACAAGATCTCAAACCAAGGAGTTCAATGATAAGCTCAATGGGCTTCAATCGCTGATCCAAAGGTTTCTTATTGGGGAAGAAGAGCTCAAGCCCAAGGGAGAGGAATTGTCCAAATGCTACAATTATTTGGTGGCCCAAATTCAAGCCCAAGATGAGGAATTTTAAGGTCCAATTTCGTGCAAAAAAGGTCAAGAAGAGTCCAAGAATCAGCCACAACAAGAGTTGCTTTCTGCCCAAGTTTTGAGAGAAGACTAGTCAAACTTTCCAAGATTGTCAAGATTCTTTTCCTAGTTGGGATTTACCTTATTTATTTATTTATATATAGGTTATTAATATTTTCCTTAGTCTATTTATGGTCTCTTAAGTACCATTTAATGCTTTCCTAGAAGTACTAAATTTGTTCCTAGTTAGGTTACTTTATTTCCTTTCTAGAGTAGGATTCCTTGTAATTGTTTTTTTAGGGTTTGGCTTCTTGGACGTTTTTCCCTTCTCCTATATATAGGAGTCCTTTTCATTCATTAAAGACAATTTAGATTGATATTATTAATATTTGAGAGAGTTCTTTGAACCTTTGTGACTTGTTCTTTGAGAATTTATCTTTAAACCTTTACTAGTTTCATAGTTTAAGGTATAAAGTAATTTCTTCTTGTGATATCTTTGGTTTCTTTTTGGTATTCTTTAGAAGGTGATTAGTTTCTACATACTAATTATTGTCTTTAGTTACTCATAAAGCGGTCAAGATCCGAATCTATCGTTTTGATTCGTTTTCTCAAGTAAAGGCGTTAGATTTCTTCCATAAATCTATACGTTGTTACTTGGATCTTTTCAAGGCCTTAGAACATCTAATCCTTGGAAATTCGTGGATCTTTCCTTCGAATTTCCCATATCTTTAGTTAGTCTTTTTGTTTCTTTTCTTTGTGCTTCCGCATTCTAATATTCAATTCTCTATTTGTGATCTCCCTTAACCTTGCTGTTATCAGAGAGATCATAATTCTCACCTTATTCATTAGCCAACAATCACACTTTAAAGGTTTTGTTTTCAACCAATCTACATATATTGTCCTTTTAAGTATGTCATAGCTTTGATACAAACGTGAATTCACATATGTACTAAGAACATGTAATTTCGTTCTTTTCATACATTGGCAATTCAGGTGTGTTTCAAAAGCTTTGACATACAAAGGTTATCAAAATAGCTACAAAGAGTTTACAAAATGAAAAGGAAAAGAAGAAAAAGTGTTGAACAAAAATGAGTATGAGCTTGTGTACAACTGCAATAGTATAGGAGTATATATAGATATTGAGACGTTTGGCGGCAGAGTTAAGGTCACCTAAAAAAACCTAGGAAGGTCAATGTGGGCTAGGTTCACTGGGATGGGCTGGATCAATCTTTTATTTGATAGGATTGAACTAAGATATTTGGAGCCCATTTAAGAATAGGACTTTTTAACCTGATTTGAATAAGCTTGCTGACACGTAGGACTTGAGCAATGGGAATTGGGCCGACCTATAAGTCAAATAAAAATAATTAAAAATAAAAATAAAAATAAAGTAAAATATTAAAAAAAAAAAAGTAAATTACAAAATGAAACCAAACTCAAAGGTTACTTAAACCATCAGATGTAATTATTACAAGTTAATATTTCTATTTAGCAAGTTATATTGTTACTCATTAATTGTTTAGTTTGACTATTGTTATCTTTATTTGGTTAGAGTAGTATCATGTAAAAGTTATTTATTTTCTAGAATTTTTTTTCCAAGAAAATGATTTTCTTGTATGTTTTTACCTAAGATATTTACCTAATAACAATATGTAACTTTTTTTGCAATTATTTGTGTTGATATTTTAAAATTTTAAAAAAATATATAAAGAATATATTTCATTAAAAAGTTCAATAAAAAAGCATCTAACTCAACTTAATCCAAGCCAAAACCCAAACAAGTGTATTGTGGTTTTAATTGTGAGATTTTATTGTGACACAGAATGTTAGGTACTCGAGCTTTCATTTAACAACTTCGAAATGTAGAAAATATAGAGGAGGGCCTCGTTATAACAAATCAATAAGTTCTAAAGGTAATATAATTATAAATATTTTTGATACTTTAAAATGCTATAAAACATAATTAATTCATGATATTGTACATGCTTTACATCATATTGTAGAATAACATTTTCTATAATTACAAGTTGAAGCAAGCCGGTGCAAGCATATTCCCTAAACAAAAAATAATTCAGTTCACTAATGAAGTTTTACCCTTAATTTTTCATGTCAATTTCCTCTAAATTTAGTTTTACTATTTTATGAACTTATATTATAATAGTATAATTTCTCGAACTACTTGTACTATTCTCTTTGGTTGGATTAATCGATTTGTAAGCAACTAATGATAAATAGATAATAGAAAAATAACAAGACGTGATACAATTATTAGGAATCAACAAATTTATGTACTATCACAAAATGAATACATCTAATGTTTCTATTAACTTTCAAAACTATTTCGATCTATTAGTCTGTTTAAGTTGTATAACTACATAAGTTCCTCCATTTCACTTGCCTAAAATCCACAAAAAATATCGTACAACTTAAAAATAGAATATCAATCCAGGTTAAAAGTTCCTCCTCCACTTCACCTCTCTAATATTGTCATGACTAGAAAACTTGACTCATGATGGAAACTACATGAACCCACAAGTAGGTAAGCCAATCATAGCTTGTAAAAGCAAGTAATGGGTCCAGCGGGCAAAAACTTTAAAATAAATGGAAAATAACAAAATAAATGATGAATAAAAAGCATCAGAGAAGAAATGACCTAAATATATACAATAATATATGATCCAATCTAAATATATTATCTTGTAAAAAAAAACTCAAACCATCAATCAAAATCTTGAGATAAGAAAACCATTTTAAGGTATTTAAACTTTGACAGGCAAAAAATTCAATAGTAATAATAAATTATTTACCTATTTTATGATAATGACCTTCTTACTAAGATTATGATTTTGGTAGATATTTAAGATTGATAGATTTGGTTTAATATCAACTTATGATCAATTCTGAATATATATATATATATATATATATATATATATATATATAACACACCATTAATTTCTTGTTGTTTAAAAAACAGGGTTGCGGATAATTTATGCTGTGAAAATCACACATTTTTTTAAAATCCTTTGAGAATCTTTATATTCAAAATACTCTTGTATTCTATGCATTTTCATTTCATGTATAGCAAATATAATTGCATTAGATCTTAGGCTAGCATGCAAATATGCTTGTTCCATTTCTGAAATTGCCTTATCAAAATGTATAAAGCTTTTTTATTCCTACAGGCTCTCTTTCTTATAGCATGAACATGTTGAATATTTTTCATTATGCTAATAGCATGGATATAAACATGAAGTTATTTTCAAAATATTTCATTATACTGATGGCATGGATGTAAGTATAAAGTTGTACTAATTAACATGATATTTTTATTCCCTGTAGGTACTAAGTAATTCGTATATGTCAAAGTATGTGAAAGTATAATATAGTTTAATCTTCAAAATAATAATATGAAATAAAAAGTTATGCGTTTATACCTTTTTCCTTTTTATTCGATGAATAGTCCTTATCACTACCGCAGTAGTTCTCCTCTAGGCAATGAACAATATTTCAGCCTAATCGACCTCAGTCTTGCGGCTTACTTTCTTATTGTTCCTCCTCAAGGCAGAAGATCGCAACCTTCGTTTAAGACTATTTATGGATTTAAGAAGAGAGATATAAAGACCAAACTTTATTTCATATGACTATTTTACAAACAAACTATACTATAACTTACAAAATACTCAAGACATAAAAGAAATACTTTTCCCTGGCGGGAGAAGTTCCTACTCACTACTCATCCTCTCGAAGGTACCTAACATTTTTCTTCAAAGGGTGTTCTCTCAGAAAATGTAGTCTCCCTTTCAAGTATGAAGTTCCTCTCCTTTTATAGATGGAAGGAGGGACTTATTACAAAATATAAGTTTTTTAGGGACTACCCTAAACTTCTACATATTTTTTATTTAGTCCTTCACTGATTGAAGATTCTTTGTTGATAAGATGAAGCTTTGTCCGTCTTCTTTTGTTGATGGCCGACAAGATGTGACCTCTCTTTTTGACTTTGAGAAAAAGAAAAGATTCTTTTTTCTGTTGATATCTTCATGACGTAAGTACTTACGTCTTCTGTTTTGTCTTTGACAATTATTCTGCTCCTGGATGATTGTGATCTAGCATTTTACATGCTAGTTTCCATGTTTCTTTCGTTGCTCCTAATCTGTGAAGCTCTATGTCAAGAATTCTATCTTTTAATACTTTTGATTTGGATTTTCCTTTGGTTATCAAAACCCAAACTTGGTCTTGATCTAGAACTGCGCAGTCTTCATTATAAAATCTTTTAAGAATAAAATATAATGTTTTTATTCCTAAAACTCGTCTAGTTTGAGTCCACTTCTTGTTAAGATGAGGAAGTTTTTTGTCTACACATGTGGCTTTGACATTGAAATCTTTTATTTTTTCAACTGATATGTAGTTGAGAGTTGGATAATAAGCCTGCAAATCTTTGCACTCCATAGCAATGGTGTAAAATATGCAATAAACGTCGTCTCCTTGGGCATAGTTTTTAACTGAATTGAACAGTTTTGTTGGTAATTGAGATATTCTTTTAGATCTTGTTTTGCGTATACTCGATCTAAATATCCAAATTCAAATAATTGAGCTATAAAGCCCGGTGATCCGTTTGGAAATATTGATATTCTCATAAACAAACTTGTTGTTCCTAAAACACCAAATGTTTCTCCGCTTTCTTTAGGGAGATTGTATATATATCTTGTAAATGCAAGATACTCTTCCTCTTTAGGGTGCTGTTTGCCAACCTGAAAAGAAGAAAACACTTTTGTTCCTTAAGGAACTTGGTTAGTTTTGCTTTCTGGTTTCCCAGAGATAAGTTTTTCATCTTTTGCTGAGGATGAGCTTGTTCCTTCTTTCGAAGTAGAAGCTTCAATTGTTGCTCAGCTTTTTCCTTCATCTTTCGATGTAGGAATAGGCATATTTGTGCTTACCTTTGAGATGTTTTGGGCACTAGGTGCTAGTGGGACATCTCCTGCCAATTTGTTGGGATTGATATTCCCCTTTGGAATTGAATTCTGTTTAGGATATGTATCCAAATGTTCGCACAAGAGTAAAAATTCTCTCATGCTTTCAGCTTAGGTAGTACTGAGCTGATTTATTTCAGATTGTAAAATCTGAGCTTGTTCAGATAACTTTGACAGTTTATCTCTGATTTTGAATTGCCTCTGGCTTTTTTTGTTAATGGATTCATCCACTGTTTCCATTTTTTCATATATCCTGTTTACCAGGATTTTGTCTGATTGTCCATATTGGACATTTCTGGAGATGAAATCTGCAAGAAAATTATCACTTCCTTTAATGTATTCTATTGTAAATGAATAAAAGGATAATAACACTTGCCATCGATACAATCTTCTGTATTGAGGTTTATAAGGAAGCTTGTTAAATATTAGTCCTGATACCTGTGTATTATCAGTTCTAATAACAAATTGTTTTGGCAAAAGGAAAGTAGAAAACTTTCTAATTCCTTTAACAATGGCCAAGAATTTCTTTTCATTTGTGGAATATCTTGTTTCAGCATCATTGAAAGTACCACTTGTGTACCGGCAAATTTCATTTAAATCGGTTTGCAATAATGCTCCCCAATGATAGTCAGATGCGTTTGTTTGTAAAAACTAGATTATCATTGTCTTCTGGTAATCTAAGTTTTGGCAACTTAGCACATTCTTCTTTTAAACTTTTGATACACTGTGTGTGTTCTCCATCCAAGTCTATTGGATTTTCTTATTAATTTTTGTAATATATTCCATTTTTCGGAATAAATTCTCCTGCGTAATTTAGACAACCTAGAAATCTTTGAATTTCTTGTTTTGTTGTTAATTTATCAAGAATTTCTATGATCTTTTTTTGAAATGTGTGTTTGGAGTTCAATTCCATTTTTTGAAATAATCATTCCTAAGAACTCTATTTCATTTTTATTGATGTCAGCTTTTTTCTGACTCAACACAATTCCATTTTTAAACAAATTTCTAAAAATTCTTTCAGATGTCTTAAATGTTCTTCATATGTTTTATAACATATTGGAATGTCATCTATATAGACAATTAACAATTCTTTTTCTGAAAATATTTTATCCATTTTTCTTTGGAATATTTGTGGTGCATTTTTTAACCCAAAAGGCATGACCAACCACTCATAATGTCCGTTAGGAGTGCTGAAAGCAGTTAACTGAATGGAGTTTTCTACTAATTTTATTTGCCAAATTCCACTTTTACAGTCAAATTTTGAGAAATAGGTTTTTTCCTTTTGCAAGGTTAATCAGATTATTTTTATTTGAGATAAAATATCCATCAAATAAGCAATTTTTATTTAGCTCTTTATAGTTTATTACCATCCGAGCTTTTCCTCTTTTTATTTCAGCATGGTTTCTTACCATAAATGCTGGGCTACTATGAGGACTTTTACTCAACCTTATTAATTTTAAGTTGAGCAATTCTTTAATTTGAATTTTAAATTCAATTTTATCATTTTCATTGTAGACCATGGGTCTGACTCTGATGATTATGCTAGGGTCTTTTAGGGTTAAAATTGCCCTTTCATGATTTTGTTCCCATTTTTCTAATGGATTTTCTCCATAAGATTTTTGTAAAGTTTCTTTAATCTTTTCTAGATTAAGACACTTACAAGTAATTTTTCTTAGATTTTCTAAGTATTTTCTTTTAAAATTTCCATTGTTTTTTTCAAGATTATAAGGATTTTGTTTTCTTGGGACTTTGATAAAATGTCCACAAGGAGTTTTAAGGCTTATCATGTATAATGTTTGATGATAATCCTGAAACTGTTGTAGAAAATCATTTCCTAGTAATAAATCTGTTTACAGTTTATCATAAGCAAATAATTTATTTATAGAAACAATTTTTTATCCTAAGATTATTTCTACTTTCTCTTTAGATTTTGAAAGTTTTTCTTTATCTCCTGTGATTCCAATCATTGATATGTTATTTTTATTTATGTCCCAATCTTTTATTAAAAAAGATTTTGCTAGACTTGCTTCAGATCCATTGTCTATTTGACAACAGCTTGTTATTTTTGTATCATAGAAAGTTATTTCTATGAAAACTGAACTTTAAAAATAGTTTCTTTTGGCATTTACATTTTTGGTATGAAACATGTTTCACCTTTGTATAACATTTCTATGCCATTTTTTCCTATACTATAGTCTTCTAAATTATTTAGGAAAAGGTTTCCTAATATTAAATCCTGATCACTTTCATGATTTGTAATATAAATGGAAATGTTATTCTTATTGTATCTAGTTGTATAGGTAAATCTACCATATTTTTACAACTAAAGTTATTTCCTTCGAAGGTTTTATGTAACGACCCATTTGGTCGTTTTGAGTATTAGAGCTTTTTATTTCATAAAATACTTTTCGATAGATTTTAAATGGGTACTTTGGACCATTTGTAACTACAATTATGAATTTAGTGGGGTAGTTTTAATAATTATTTTAGTTGGTGGTGAAAGGAGATAACATTAAAATTAGTAGTGGGCCACTTTTACCCCTTTTATAATTGGTCATATAATAACTAGGGTAACGAATAATCTGTAAAAACAAATTGAGAAGAGGGTCTATTCGTGTGAAAACTACGCAGAGCAGCAGCCGAACTTCTCAGGTTTGGTTCTACGAATTGTTCTATTTCTGGTGTTAAAATTTACATCAATAGTAATGTGGAGATGAATTGTCATTAGACTGTAAGGGAAATTTGTGGGTATTGATTATTGACGCCTTAGGTTGAAAACTTTGGTGGAAACCTTGTTTGTTTAATCTACGTGGAACTTGCAGTCATTGGAAAAATTCCAAGTGATCAACTTCAAGATAATGATGGGAATTGTTAAGGGGTAAGGAAATTACTGTGCTAAATTTATATATGTGCATATGGTGTTATAGGAATTGGTTTTATGGACCGGCAAATTGGGTTTTTGAATGTAAGTGGGGGTGGTAATTATTTAATTGCACGGATAGTTGTTAGTGGATTAAAGAAATTACGAAGCGGAAGGTGTAGCGATAATATATGCATGCATTTGATTCACTCATTGGTTGAGATTTTGGATAAAAAGGTAAGGAAGGTAATAATTAAACCATGATGAGATATGATTGGTTAATGGCAATAGGATACTTGGAAAAATATAGAATCCATATATATGGGAGGTTACATTAAACTTGCAGCCATCATCCTTATACAGTAATGCTACGGTCAATTGTAATATGTGGGTTTGGTCCTTATCTTCTTAAAATTATTATGTTGTGATTTAAGTTTTAATGAATTGAGATAGGTAATTAAATATTAGGTACATTATATTATTTTAATACCATTAAAGTTATGTCAATTGGAGGAGTTAAGACTTACCCTTAGGTTTGAACTTTAGGAAATTGATTATTAAATTAGGTGAGTTTTTGGGTCTAGGCTAGATATAGAATAATATGAGTGTTCATAGACTCGTTAACTTACAAATTATGCACATATACTTGATAGATTGAAAAGGTTCGGAGGCATTGAGGAAAGGAAAAGTATTGGAGAAGTAGCTTGCTTGACTTAAGTTCTTCGATGGAGGTAGATTATGGTTTATTCTATTTGATAGATAAACTCTTAATAGCGATTGATATGCATTGAATGATACTGTGAAGTTTTCTATGTACTTGATTGTGTGATTGTGTGGCTTGGTTGTGTGCATGGTTTGTGATTGGTCTAAAATCCTGAGACCGTGAGATTTATAATCTGAAAACCTCTCTATCGAAGTGATGCCTTGAATAAAGAAGGCTTGATGTAATATTATTAATGAATTGAAAAGTGGTAATAATAAATGATAAATTAATAATATTATTGGATCGGAGTGTCACGTTCCGACACGGTATTTTTTGATCGGAGTGTCACGTTTCGACACGGTATTTTTGGATCGGAGTGTCACGTTCCGACACAGTATTTTTGGATCGGAGTGTCACGTTTCGACACGGTATTTTTGGATCGGAGTGTCACATTCCGACACGGTATTATTGGATCGAAGTGTCACGTTCCGACACGGTATAATTGGATCGGAGTGTCACGTTCCGACACGATAACATTAAAGGAAAACGATATTGAATTAACTTAATATACTCAATCTCAATGAACGCATTTCCCAAACGAGTGTGATGTGGAGGCATGAGTCCTCGTGTGTGTGCTTGATATTGTGATTGATTACATACTTGCTTCAATTGTCACTTGTTCATGTTGTTGTTTCTTATCACATGCTAAGTGTTATAGTTGACTTTATACTATTATTCATTGTATATTAGTTTCTATTTTGGGTTGGCCGATGATACCTACTCAGTACACGTTGCCCCGTACTGAGCCCTACTTGTTTTTTTTCTTTGTTTTCCTTTTATGGAGTGCCGCGAGTACCAGTGAATTTGACTCGCCCTCAGCTCTAGTCAGTCTCAGCATATCAGGTTCAAGGGTGAGCTATTCATTCGAGCTTGTGTTGGATTCTCTCGGTCATGACCTGATGTCCATAGTTTTCAGACACAAATTACTTTATAATCATTTATTTCGGTGTCTTTGATACTCTTAGACTTAGTATTTAGAGATTAGATGTCCTTGTGATGACTTTCAGATTTTGGGGATAATATGTAATAGACTTTAGAGGTTTATTTGATTGATTATTTTAATAAGTTTTGGAGCTTCCGCGTTATTGTTGTTATTCGTAGTTGAATTATTGGTATATGTTGGGGTTTAGATTCCTTGGTCCGCCCACTTAGGAGGTTAAGTGTGGGTGCCACTCATGACTCAATTTGGGTCGTGACAAACTTGGTATCAGAGCGTTAGGTTCGGTGATCTCATCACACAAGGACAAGTCTAGTAGAGTCTTGCGGAACGGTATGGGGATGCCTTTACTTTTCTTCGAGAGGCTATAGGACTTTAGGAAAACTTCATTCCTTCTTTCTTTCGTGCTACTACTTGAATCCAATTGGTATCTAGGTGATACAAATTGGTATCTAAACTTCTTCACTCTATTTCCTATATAGTTAGTACTAGAGTATTAGAAGTTGAAATAGCAATACTAGAAAGAAAAAAAAATGTGTCCTTGGAAATATGTATATTTTCTCGATTAACTACAAGGCCTGTAATAACTAGTGATCAACATGTTTTTTTTAGGTTCATAAAGTTGAATTCTTCATGGGTATTGATTATGAAGATGCTTATGCTTTCATAGTTGATTGTTTTGAGTTGCTTCATAAAATGAGTATAGTGGAGAGGCTTAGTGTTGAGTTTGTGACATACTAGTTTCGAGGAGATGCAAAATGTGGTGATAGTTTCATGTTGAGTGCCGATTAGTAAAGGCACTACCTATGACTTAAGGCAGCATTGTCTAGCTTCTTCATCCAATTATACACCCAAACTTTGAGCGATAAGAGGAGAGATGGTTTTTTTTTGAATATAGAGCAACGGAAGATATGTGTTGCAGCCTGTGAGGTCAAATTTTGTACTTTATCTAGATATGTGACAATATGCAAGTAATTTCGTAAGGGACAACTAGAAAATGAACATCATTACATTATAAAATACAGTTAGTAAAGTTTTCATAACATGTATGAGTTGTTTAGCGAGTGATGAAATTAGGTTGCGCCAATTGAGGTTAGGATCTTTACTACGATTTTATAGATTGGGTATATATTTAAAAGGGTCATAATACGACTACTATAATGGTACCGATTCTTACTTGTTTAGAGTTAGAGAATGTGTTACTTTTTGTTGTTGACATGATCTACGAAGGGATGCATATCGCTTTGGACGAGAGACCGAATAAATTTGGTAGTGTATGTTAGTTACTTAATGGGGCAGGAATGTGTAGGCTATTTGGGTGCAATCTTCTCGAGAGGTATGATGTGTTCTAGTGGTGGATTTAACAGATTTCACAATGTGGTACTAGTGGTATATGGATATGGATACGTTGATGTCAAATGCAATTACTAACTACTTAAAGAGTTATTAGTTATATCACATGCTCGTATAATGAGATTCGATGTTGTATTCACATTTGAGAAACAAACTAGCTTGTTACTACAGACGAATGAGTTAAGCATTATTTATAAGGGAAATTTTAGTGGTGGATCTTTGGCATGATATTAATACATTTAGGTTGTGAAGTATATCCCAAAATTCTAAATGAGGTCAGATAATTTTATCTTAAGCTCCAAATAAGTAAGTTGATATCGGAGTGACAAACTTATGGGTAAAGAAAGTCTTAGTGAGTATACTTGGGTGAATGAAATTGGAGAATTTTAGTAAGAAAATGCGTATAAATTGAGTGAGTTCCTTGGATGGTTGGCATAGCTAGGTTTGGGATGTCATGTTGATGGCAAGGTTGAATTCGTGGTGATGACAAGAGCTAACTGAGCATGATGGTAATAAGAGTGTGTGATGGATTGTGATTGAGATGCAACTATATAATAAGGATTGTTGGTTAAGCGAATTTTGTATAGTAATAACGACTACGAGTATCTAAGGTTGTGATTTTCTATTATTTGGCGAGTAAAGTGATTGCATAGAAAGTTGTAGGAGGTGTTGAAACACTGCTTGAAAAGAATTAAATGAGCTAGAGTCATAAATGGAAAGAATTAGTGGAATGTAGTTTAACTTTCAGAAGGAGGAGAGAACAAAGGTATTTACTTTAATTGCAAGGGCTAAAGATGTATCTTCAGAAAGAGTGGATAATTAGATTCAGAGACACGTGGCTTCATCTATTTTGATCTACTTATGATAATAGTGTCACAGGTTCATCATGTTGGTTAAAAACTATTAGGTAAAATTTGAGAAAGGAGTGTACATATGTTCAGCTCGAGTGTGATGATAAGTTCTTTTGTGGTTTTGAGTTTGATAATGAGTATGGTTGAATTTTTAACGAAAGATATGATAAGGTCGATGGATAGGCGATCAATGATAAGCTAAGATACAGGAATTCATAAAAGTCTTCAAAGTATAAGCAAATATAGATAGATAAGGGCATTGGGTTGCACAGTTGGATTTACAATTCAAATTTTTCATAATAAGTCCGCATTTCTGGTGATATGTTTTGTCAAGGTATGAATTGGTAAGATAAGAAATGATTGATTGCATCGGTATTGAGCATGTGAAAAAAATAAATAAACTTATGCATGTTTTGGACCATAAAGTTTGTTACTTTTGATTGTTAAAGGATCTAAGAAAGGGTTTCCCTCAGATCTCAACATTTGGTGTTCCCGATCCAACGAGTGGAATACAGTTTTGATTTAGAGTGTGAAGTAGAACGTCATGGGTTGTTGGTAAAAGGATAAGATCGGTAAGCGAGCTAGAGAAACAAGAGTCTGATATATTGAAGGGTTGAGATATTTAGAATTTTGCACCATGGGAAGAATTTGAGAAAAGTGAAGGAATAAGACCTCTTGTATAAACCCTTGGGGTATAGTTGAAGCTTGTATTGATTTTTACCTATGAGTTTAGATATGATTGGTGCGGAACTGGATTCACGGTAGTATATAATAATATTTATCGTAATATTCTTCTGATAGTTGTTTTAGTTTGAATATTTCATTAATATTATTTATGATATATTTTAAATATAGTGTATCTTGGGTTCTTTGATACATATATAAATTTTCTTCCATTAATTGTTCTAATAATTTTATATCTTCCATAGATTCTATCCAATATTGCAAATATTCATATTTCATTTTAGTCTGATTGAATTTCTAAATCGCTTAGATTAAATTTTAACATTTCAATTTCTACTCTATCTAGCTCACTTATTTCATACCATTCTTGGTTTATTAATTCTTCTTCTTCTTCAAATATCTTTTGCCATATTAGTTGTTTTAACTCCTGAATTTCTATATTTCGTATTACATACAAGATTAGTATTTTGTAGTTTAATATCATTTCATTGTGTAACATATCCATGATTGTTTAATCATAATTCCCTCGTACCATATGCATAACAAATGATCTATATTAGATTACTATAAACTAGATTATTTTAACATGTTTTCCTGTCACTGTTAACATCGTACTTTCGAAGGTAATTACTTCCTAACAGCGCCTCAACTCTGTTTACTCCCCTCACGGCTTTCTCGCCTCTGGTTTCAACCTTAGGATGGCATAGTTTAGAAGTTTTCCCTCCTTTCCTCATATTAACAAACTAAAAGACATGCTTAAATAATTCTAGTATATAATAACTAACATAAACTTATTTAATCATGCTATGATATTCAGGAATTAATAGATTTAGCTATGCATAATCATAAATGTGTGTACCTGTGTAGTATCTGCAATATTTTGATCCATAGCTTAACTGAAACTTTAGATTTTTATTTGAGAGAATATTTGTTTACAAAAGGGCTGTGCTTTCCGTGTAGAAAGTCTTGCCTATCTATGCCATAATGGCTATCTATTTATACACATATAAGTAACCTTACTATGGTTACTTTATTCCTACTATGATTACTTTTACACCTAACTATAGTTACTTTATACCTTTACTACTATTCCTACTTTTGTACATATTCCTAGACTAATACGTTAGTGCTTCTTTACATCTGCACTACTAGTCCTATCTTTACAAAGTTAACAAAAGGACAAACAACTTTACTTTTGCTTTACATCTTTGTACATAATTTTTTACACGTTGCTACTAGCTTTTCATAAAGTAGCTTCCACTATCTTCCTTTAGCTTGTCCGTCATAACTTCTTTTGTTCTTTACTCCAGCTGTACGTCTGGGATTACATTGTCTTCTCCTTGGCATTTAGAACATTGATGATCTGGATATTTGTTTCCAATAGTTTTGCAATATCTTGTCATTATTTCCGATGAGATAAAGTTCTTTCTTATAGCTCTTGTGGTTGGCTGTTGCTCAGGTTTTAGTAGACTAAGTGCCCATTGCCTGAGTTCTTCCATATCTGTTGTTCTAAATTCTCGGCAATTTGAATATATCATTGTTTGCTCCCTTGAATAATAGCTCCATATCGAATTGTTGTTTAAATAGTTCGATGTTAACTCATTTAAGATAGTAGCTATTCCAATAATCCTTTTTCCTGCATAGAATGCTGGTATCTCTACTTTTTGTATCTCCTCTTGCTCCTCTATTTTTTCCGGTATAATCATTTCTCTAGTTAGTCCAATTTTTATGACTTGTATAATCGGTTTTATTTCATCGTAAAGTATTTCTGCTGGTGCTGAATAAAACTTTATATAAAACAAAGTTCCTTTAGTTATTCTCTTGTAGTTCATGAATGCTTTATGTAACTCTGGTATCGTAGCTATTTCATCTCCGGTTTGGGTATATACTGTGTTCAATAGTCCATAGTTATAACAAGTTGCTATTAGGTTTGCATTTGTCTTAGGTAAAGCGATTAGTTTATTATATCCTTGCAAAGTTTGGGTAATATAATCTTCGTGTGGATTTTGGGTAGTTTTGGATCTGGGATTTTTGTTTAAGAAAGTTTGTATTTTGTGGATATTTTCTATATAGGCTCTGGTTATATGGTTATAGATTTTCTTGTCCTGGCCCAAGCTGTCTTTGTAGGTATTTATTTGTGGTGGTATGAATAAGGGGTTTTGATTTTTGGGTACAAATGGTTTTTCAAATATCTTATTCATATTTGTATTAACATATCTTTTTTCTCCTTTTGTAGATGATGTGCTACCTGTAGCTGTATGTAACAAATTGTTAGTTTGGGTTTTTCGGTGTTTCCCATCGTCACCTTCTAGTTCTGGAATTTTCAAGTCTTCCGATCGACTTAGCTCCGCATGTTTACTGTCATGCTGCTGACTTTTCATTTTTTGTATTTCTTTGTCCATGCTATCTACTTTTGTACAAAGTAATGTCATGGCATCAAATATCTTTTCAAGAGTAATTTCTTTGTCTAGATCTGTCTGAGTAGCTCTGTCTTGAGATGTAATCTGCAATAACATTTTTGTTAGTACTTATTACTTCTATTGTAAATGTAAAATTCTGTATATTTAATACTAGTCTTCGTATTTCTTTAGTTGTTACCGAATCTTGTATCTTCCGTGTAATCCACCATTTTACCTGCGTATTATCTGTTCTTACAATAAACTTATTATATACGATGTATGGTTCAAAAGCTAATAAACATTTATATAATGCATATAACTCTTTTCTATTTATTTCCCATTTTATTTCGGGATTTGTAAATGTTCCTGAATAATATCTACAATGATGTTCTATTTTTTCTTTATCATATTTATATTTTAATACTCCTCCATAGCTTATTTCACTAGCATCTGATTCTACTATATATATGAATTTTTTATTTTCGTCTGGAAAGTATAATTTTGGTAAATTCCTACATAGTAATTTTATTTTTTGTATCTGGTCTTGATCTTTTTTATCAAAATAATATTCTACATCTTTCTTTAATTTTTTATGTAAAGGCTTAAGATTTTCTGCTAGATTAGGTATATATTCTCGTACTTGGTTTACCAATCCTAAGAATGATTGTAATTTCTTTTTAGTATCTAGTTGTTCCTCAGAATTTATTATTTTTTGTACTATATGGTTTTGCATCTTTATACCATTCTTATCTATTTGTATTCCTAAGAATTCTATTTGGGTTTTCATTATTTCTGCCTTTTTCTTACTTAAACTTATTCCTGAGTGTGTTATTATATGTATAAATTTTTCTAACAATCTTATATGTTCTTCTTCTGTTCGTGAGTACAATAATATATCATCTATGTATACTATACAATTTTCTAGTTGGTTAAAATAATTATCCATAAAATGTTGATATCTACCTGGTGCATTTTTATATCCAAAAGGTAGTACATTCCATTCATAAAATCCTTGTGGTACTGTAAAAGCTGTTAGTTTCTTAGATTCTTCTTCTAACTTTAGATGGTAAAATCCTGATTTACAATCAAATTTACTAAAATAGTTATAACCTTGTATTTGTCTTACTTTTAGTATTTTGTTTGGTATGGGGTAATTATATGTTTTTGTTTTTGCATTTAAATTTCTATAATCAATGACCATACGACTTTTTCCTCTTTTTTGTTCACTATGTTTGTTTACGATAAATGCTGGACTTGTATGTTTACTGTTACTTTCTTGGATATATCTATTTTCTAATAGTTCTGTTATGTGCATTTTAAATTCTTTTAAATCTTCAAAATTGTATTTTAATGGTTTTTGAGTGATTATGCTATTTTCATCAATTAGTTCAATTTTTACCTTTGTTTTATGTTTTTCCCATCCTTTTAGAGGATCTTCGCTGTATAACATATCTAATTTTTCTTGGATCATTTTTAATTTATCTATTGAAAATATTATCAATTCTATATTGTGAGTGTTTTCTTTTATATTTTCTAATTTTTGAGTGATTTTTTCACTTCCTTTAATCCATGGTGTGGTTTTCCTATTTTTATTAGTAACTCTTTTTGCTCCTATTTTTTGTTTACATGGTGTAGTAAACCACCAATGTGTCTTTGTTATTATATGTGGATATAATTTTTCTAAAAATGGCATGCCTAAGAGCATATCCTTGTTTATGAACTCATAACTATATATGTCTTCGATAGTTAATATTTTATCCCATATTTGTAACTTTATATTTTTTGCTTTATATGTTATCATGCTTCCTTCATTATTAAATCCTGTTACTACTATAGGTGTTTTTAATTTTTCCCATTTTTCATCTGGTAGACAATTATGTTTACACATATTTGCCTCTGCTCCTGTATCTAACATTGGGGTGTAGTATCTATTATAATAACCTTCTACTATTATTTTTGCAAGTATGTAAATTTTCATAGTGTTCTCTTAATTATAATCTTTTTATTTTTATATGTTATTGTTAATTGTGTAGTTTCTAAATTATACGGTTTCATTTCTTCTAACCATTTTATTCCTAATATTATATTATCTTCTTGATATATTTTGAAATCTATTAATATCATTATTCCTCCTATGATTATTTCTTTTTGAGCTGTTTCTTCTATATGCAATAATTCTTTTGGTAATTCAGGGCATACTTGTTCTTTAGAGATTATTTCCTCTTCTGATATTAATTCTCTAGGTATTAAATTTTCTTCTTGTCCAGTATTTATTATGATAATATGCTTTCTTTGTTCTATTATTCCTGTTATATAGTAATGGTATGGCTCAATTGCTTTTATTCTTTGATATTCTACCGATTTTCTTGTGGGTTGGGATATTTCATTATCTTTATCTATATTTTTTATTCTTTTTGATGTACTTATTCTATCACTTACTATTTCTAAATCCTCTTCTATGTCTATTTCCTTATAACTATAATCATTATTATCTATTACCGTTACAATTTTTTCAAAAGGATTTTCTATTTTTATTTTATTAATCTTAGTTTTTGCTGTTATCTTATGTTTTGTTGTTAATACATATAGGTTTTTACAGCGGGCTGTAAATATTTTACTTCCTGGGGCTAACTCTATTCCTGACATTTTCCAATATAGTACTAGTGATTTATCTATGTTTTTATCATTTATTGCGACTGAATAATTAGCACTTATTATGAATTTAAATTTTTGGTATATTAAATTTCCTTTTACTGCACTTATTATGCTCCTTTCTATTGGTTCTATTATTCTATCATCTGCTAAATATATTTCTATCGGTGTATCTATCCCTTCTCTAAAACAGGCTTTTATTAATATTTCTGTTCCACCTAAGTGTACGTATTTTATGGGATCTTTAGCTTTAATTTCTTGTATTTCTTTATTTATTATTCGTTTATTTATTATAGGTATTCTTGCTTTTCCTTGAGTATATTTACAATCTATTATATGTTCTTTTTGACTTACTACATAGTACTCTTCTTTTTGTCTCTTAAATATATTTCTTATTAATGGTATCTGGAATATTTTTTCTACGTTAAGATCTAATTCTTTTCCTTTTATTTGTTCAAATATGTTGACATCAAATATTATTTTTTGTTCTGTAGATTCTTCATCTGTATATTCGTTTTTATTTATTATTTTTACTTCTCTTTCAGTCATTATTATCCTCTTCTATTTCATTTTCAGATAGGTTGTTCTCAATTTCGAATTCGTATATGCTGTCATCGCTATCTGGTTCATAATCGATATGATCTATTTGTGTATATATTTCTTCATTGATTATTATTTCAGATATTTGTTTTCTTTTTGGATCTTTAGGTAATTTGCAATCTTTAGCTAAATGTCCTAATTTTCCACAATTATAACATGTACATTCTGATAGTTTTTTCTTAGGTCTAAAAGGTCTTTTTGCTTTAGTATTTTTTACATAATATCTTCTTCTTGGTCTTTTATACTTATATTGGGATTTAAATTTTTTATATTTTCCTGGTTTTCTATACTTCTTTTTATAATAATTATCATTACATCCAAATTGGGGTGCTATCTTATCTTTACAACATGCTAAGTTCTTAATTATTGTTTTTTCCATTTTCATTTCTTCTCTATATTTTTCACATATTTCTGAATACCATTTTTGTAAGTATCGTATTCTTGCTCCAAGTGTATCTTGCAATCCTACTTCATTCCAATCTTTTATTATTTTAGAACTAAATGGTTCTGGTAATTTTGTAAAATATAATTTCCTTATTTCCTTTGCTTCTTCTGTATTATATGTTCCTTTGTAATAATATTCTCTAAATACGCATGTGTATTCATCTATGTAACACATATTACATATGGATAATTTTAACATTAAATTCCTATTTAACTGTTTTTCTTTATTCTGTTCTTCTACTTCCGTAGTCGTACTACTGAATTCATTTCTTATAGCTATTTCGTATTTATTTAATATATCAATTGGTGTAGTTGCAATTTCTCCATCTATTTTCTTATTACTTCTTAGGGTTTTTATACTTTCTTCTACTAAATTTTGTAACCATAATTTTACCGTTCCTATAAATGTTCTTTCTATATATCCTGGTACTTCTGTCATTCCAATTTTGTTATCTATTAGTTGTTTTGATATGTATCCTACCCATAGTTGTATTGTTTTATTTATGTCTGCTACACAGTCTAAATCTAAAAAACCATTATCTCGTGATGTTGTAGATGGTGTCCATTTTTTGTTTCTATTTAATCGTTTATTCCATAAATTGTCATATCTATCAGATTCTTCATAACTAACTGTGTAATAATCAGGGCTTGATGTTCTTGGGTTTTTTACTTCTATGCCTGTACTTGTACTAGTTTTATTTTCTATTTCTTCCGTATTTATTTCTATTGTATTGTCAGTTAGTTCGGTTTCTTTTATTTTTTCTAATATTTCTGTATATGTTTCACTTATATCTGAGCCTTGTTCTGAATAATTTTCATCTATATCAACAGTATCAATTCTTATATCTGGATTTAATTTTTCTTTAAATTGTTCTATTTCCATTTTTAATTTTGTTTCTAATTCTGTTTCCATTTCCTTTTCTTTTTGTTTAGCTGCGTATAATTCTTTTAGCATAGTTAATTCTTTTTCTAATGCAGTTATCTTATCATTTTTTACTTCTTCTATCTGCTGTATTTCTTGTTTCGCATATTGTTTAATCATTTCTATTTCTTTCTTTCTATCTATTTCTTCATTTTCTTTAGTTATTCGTACCATTGCAGTCAAACTATCTTCTAATTTTACTGTTTCTTTTTCTATCATTAAGTATAGAGTTTCACCTATTTTCTTATACCTTCTTCCTAAGTTTGAAAAGATTATTTTTATTTTTAATCCTTCTGGATTTTCGTAAGTTTTTTCTTCTATAGCAAATTCTTCCTTATTCATCTTAAATTGTGTTTTAATTTATACTCTATTCTCTGTATTTCATGTTGTAATTTAAATATTATCTTTCTCACATACTCCTGCATATATGTTATATTGTAGTCTTTCTTGTCTATATTTTAATTCTTGTTTGTTTAGAATTACTGTTCTAATTAATTCGTATTTATAAATTTCTTTATCATCCATTATTTGTTTTTTATTACTTAGCTCTGATACCACTTTTGGTGCGGAACTGGATTCACGGTAGTATATAATAATATTTATCGTAATATTCTTCTGATAGTTGTTTTAGTTTGAATATTTCATTAATATTATTTATGATATATTTTAAATATAGTGTATCTTGGGTTCTTTGATACATATATAAATTTTCTTCCATTAATTGTTCTAATAATTTTATATCTTCCATAGATTCTATCCAATATTGCAAATATTCATATTTCATTTTAGTCTGATTGAATTTCTAAATCGCTTAGATTAAATTTTAACATTTCAATTTCTACTCTATCTAGCTCACTTATTTCATACCATTCTTGGTTTATTAATTCTTCTTCTTCTTCAAATATCTTTTGCCATATTAGTTGTTTTAACTCCTGAATTTCTATATTTCGTATTACATACAAGATTAGTATTTTGTAGTTTAATATCATTTCATTGTGTAACATATCCATGATTGTTTAATCATAATTCCCTCGTACCATATGCATAACAAATGATCTATATTAGATTACTATAAACTAGATTATTTTAACATGTTTTCCTGTCACTGTTAACATCGTACTTTCGAAGGTAATTACTTCCTAACAGCGCCTCAACTCTGTTTACTCTCCTCACGGCTTTCTCGCCTCTGGTTTCAACCTTAGGATGGCATAGTTTAGAAGTTTTCCCTCCTTTCCTCATATTAACAAACTAAAAGACATGCTTAAATAATTCTAGTATATAATAACTAACATAAACTTATTTAATCATGCTATGATATTCAGGAATTAATAGATTTAGCTATGCATAATCATAAATGTGTGTACCTGTGTAGTATCTGCAATATTTTGATCCATAGCTTAACTGAAACTTTAGATTTTTATTTGAGAGAATATTTGTTTACAAAAGGGCTGTGCTTTCCGTGTAGAAAGTCTTGCCTATCTATGCCATAATGGCTATCTATTTATACACATATAAGTAACCTTACTATGGTTACTTTATTCCTACTATGATTACTTTTACACCTAACTATAGTTACTTTATACCTTTACTACTATTCCTACTTTTGTACATATTCCTAGACTAATACGTTAGTGCTTCTTTACATCTGCACTACTAGTCCTATCTTTACAAAGTTAACAAAAGGACAAACAACTTTACTTTTGCTTTACATCTTTGTACATAATTTTTTACACGTTGCTACTAGCTTTTCATAAAGTAGCTTCCACTATCTTCCTTTAGCTTGTCCGTCATAACTTCTTTTGTTCTTTACTCCAGCTGTACGTCTGGGATTACATTGTCTTCTCCTTGGCATTTAGAACATTGATGATCTGGATATTTGTTTCCAATAGTTTTGCAATATCTTGTCATTATTTCCGATGAGATAAAGTTCTTTCTTATAGCTCTTGTGGTTGGCTGTTGCTCAGGTTTTAGTAGACTAAGTGCCCATTGCCTGAGTTCTTCCATATCTGTTGTTCTAAATTCTCGGCAATTTGAATATATCATTGTTTGCTCCCTTGAATAATAGCTCCATATCGAATTGTTGTTTAAATAGTTCGATGTTAACTCATTTAAGATAGTAGCTATTCCAATAATCCTTTTTCCTGCATAGAATGCTGGTATCTCTACTTTTTGTATCTCCTCTTGCTCCTCTATTTTTTCCGGTATAATCATTTCTCTAGTTAGTCCAATTTTTATGACTTGTATAATCGGTTTTATTTCATCGTAAAGTATTTCTGCTGGTGCTGAATAAAACTTTATATAAAACAAAGTTCCTTTAGTTATTCTCTTGTAGTTCATGAATGCTTTATGTAACTCTGGTATCGTAGCTATTTCATCTCCGGTTTGGGTATATACTGTGTTCAATAGTCCATAGTTATAACAAGTTGCTATTAGGTTTGCATTTGTCTTAGGTAAAGCGATTAGTTTATTATATCCTTGCAAAGTTTGGGTAATATAATCTTCGTGTGGATTTTGGGTAGTTTTGGATCTGGGATTTTTGTTTAAGAAAGTTTGTATTTTGTGGATATTTTCTATATAGGCTCTGGTTATATGGTTATAGATTTTCTTGTCCTGGCCCAAGCTGTCTTTGTAGGTATTTATTTGTGGTGGTATGAATAAGGGGTTTTGATTTTTGGGTACAAATGGTTTTTCAAATATCTTATTCATATTTGTATTAACATATCTTTTTTCTCCTTTTGTAGATGATGTGCTACCTGTAGCTGTATGTAACAAATTGTTAGTTTGGGTTTTTCGGTGTTTCCCATCGTCACCTTCTAGTTCTGGAATTTTCAAGTCTTCCGATCGACTTAGCTCCGCATGTTTACTGTCATGCTGCTGACTTTTCATTTTTTGTATTTCTTTGTCCATGCTATCTACTTTTGTACAAAGTAATGTCATGGCATCAAATATCTTTTCAAGAGTAATTTCTTTGTCTAGATCTGTCTGAGTAGCTCTGTCTTGAGATGTAATCTGCAATAACATTTTTGTTAGTACTTATTACTTCTATTGTAAATGTAAAATTCTGTATATTTAATACTAGTCTTCGTATTTCTTTAGTTGTTACCGAATCTTGTATCTTCCGTGTAATCCACCATTTTACCTGCGTATTATCTGTTCTTACAATAAACTTATTATATACGATGTATGGTTCAAAAGCTAATAAACATTTATATAATGCATATAACTCTTTTCTATTTATTTCCCATTTTATTTCGGGATTTGTAAATGTTCCTGAATAATATCTACAATGATGTTCTATTTTTTCTTTATCATATTTATATTTTAATACTCCTCCATAGCTTATTTCACTAGCATCTGATTCTACTATATATATGAATTTTTTATTTTCGTCTGGAAAGTATAATTTTGGTAAATTCCTACATAGTAATTTTATTTTTTGTATCTGGTCTTGATCTTTTTTATCAAAATAATATTCTACATCTTTCTTTAATTTTTTATGTAAAGGCTTAAGATTTTCTGCTAGATTAGGTATATATTCTCGTACTTGGTTTACCAATCCTAAGAATGATTGTAATTTCTTTTTAGTATCTAGTTGTTCCTCAGAATTTATTATTTTTTGTACTATATGGTTTTGCATCTTTATACCATTCTTATCTATTTGTATTCCTAAGAATTCTATTTGGGTTTTCATTATTTCTGCCTTTTTCTTACTTAAACTTATTCCTGAGTGTGTTATTATATGTATAAATTTTTCTAACAATCTTATATGTTCTTCTTCTGTTCGTGAGTACAATAATATATCATCTATGTATACTATACAATTTTCTAGTTGGTTAAAATAATTATCCATAAAATGTTGATATCTACCTGGTGCATTTTTATATCCAAAAGGTAGTACATTCCATTCATAAAATCCTTGTGGTACTGTAAAAGCTGTTAGTTTCTTAGATTCTTCTTCTAACTTTAGATGGTAAAATCCTGATTTACAATCAAATTTACTAAAATAGTTATAACCTTGTATTTGTCTTACTTTTAGTATTTTGTTTGGTATGGGGTAATTATATGTTTTTGTTTTTGCATTTAAATTTCTATAATCAATGACCATACGACTTTTTCCTCTTTTTTGTTCACTATGTTTGTTTACGATAAATGCTGGACTTGTATGTTTACTGTTACTTTCTTGGATATATCTATTTTCTAATAGTTCTGTTATGTGCATTTTAAATTCTTTTAAATCTTCAAAATTGTATTTTAATGGTTTTTGAGTGATTATGCTATTTTCATCAATTAGTTCAATTTTTACCTTTGTTTTATGTTTTTCCCATCCTTTTAGAGGATCTTCGCTGTATAACATATCTAATTTTTCTTGGATCATTTTTAATTTATCTATTGAAAATATTATCAATTCTATATTGTGAGTGTTTTCTTTTATATTTTCTAATTTTTGAGTGATTTTTTCACTTCCTTTAATCCATGGTGTGGTTTTCCTATTTTTATTAGTAACTCTTTTTGCTCCTATTTTTTGTTTACATGGTGTAGTAAACCACCAATGTGTCTTTGTTATTATATGTGGATATAATTTTTCTAAAAATGGCATGCCTAAGAGCATATCCTTGTTTATGAACTCATAACTATATATGTCTTCGATAGTTAATATTTTATCCCATATTTGTAACTTTATATTTTTTGCTTTATATGTTATCATGCTTCCTTCATTATTAAATCCTGTTACTACTATAGGTGTTTTTAATTTTTCCCATTTTTCATCTGGTAGACAATTATGTTTACACATATTTGCCTCTGCTCCTGTATCTAACATTGGGGTGTAGTATCTATTATAATAACCTTCTACTATTATTTTTGCAAGTATGTAAATTTTCATAGTGTTCTCTTAATTATAATCTTTTTATTTTTATATGTTATTGTTAATTGTGTAGTTTCTAAATTATACGGTTTCATTTCTTCTAACCATTTTATTCCTAATATTATATTATCTTCTTGATATATTTTGAAATCTATTAATATCATTATTCCTCCTATGATTATTTCTTTTTGAGCTGTTTCTTCTATATGCAATAATTCTTTTGGTAATTCAGGGCATACTTGTTCTTTAGAGATTATTTCCTCTTCTGATATTAATTCTCTAGGTATTAAATTTTCTTCTTGTCCAGTATTTATTATGATAATATGCTTTCTTTGTTCTATTATTCCTGTTATATAGTAATGGTATGGCTCAATTGCTTTTATTCTTTGATATTCTACCGATTTTCTTGTGGGTTGGGATATTTCATTATCTTTATCTATATTTTTTATTCTTTTTGATGTACTTATTCTATCACTTACTATTTCTAAATCCTCTTCTATGTCTATTTCCTTATAACTATAATCATTATTATCTATTACCGTTACAATTTTTTCAAAAGGATTTTCTATTTTTATTTTATTAATCTTAGTTTTTGCTGTTATCTTATGTTTTGTTGTTAATACATATAGGTTTTTACAGCGGGCTGTAAATATTTTACTTCCTGGGGCTAACTCTATTCCTGACATTTTCCAATATAGTACTAGTGATTTATCTATGTTTTTATCATTTATTGCGACTGAATAATTAGCACTTATTATGAATTTAAATTTTTGGTATATTAAATTTCCTTTTACTGCACTTATTATGCTCCTTTCTATTGGTTCTATTATTCTATCATCTGCTAAATATATTTCTATCGGTGTATCTATCCCTTCTCTAAAACAGGCTTTTATTAATATTTCTGTTCCACCTAAGTGTACGTATTTTATGGGATCTTTAGCTTTAATTTCTTGTATTTCTTTATTTATTATTCGTTTATTTATTATAGGTATTCTTGCTTTTCCTTGAGTATATTTACAATCTATTATATGTTCTTTTTGACTTACTACATAGTACTCTTCTTTTTGTCTCTTAAATATATTTCTTATTAATGGTATCTGGAATATTTTTTCTACGTTAAGATCTAATTCTTTTCCTTTTATTTGTTCAAATATGTTGACATCAAATATTATTTTTTGTTCTGTAGATTCTTCATCTGTATATTCGTTTTTATTTATTATTTTTACTTCTCTTTCAGTCATTATTATCCTCTTCTATTTCATTTTCAGATAGGTTGTTCTCAATTTCGAATTCGTATATGCTGTCATCGCTATCTGGTTCATAATCGATATGATCTATTTGTGTATATATTTCTTCATTGATTATTATTTCAGATATTTGTTTTCTTTTTGGATCTTTAGGTAATTTGCAATCTTTAGCTAAATGTCCTAATTTTCCACAATTATAACATGTACATTCTGATAGTTTTTTCTTAGGTCTAAAAGGTCTTTTTGCTTTAGTATTTTTTACATAATATCTTCTTCTTGGTCTTTTATACTTATATTGGGATTTAAATTTTTTATATTTTCCTGGTTTTCTATACTTCTTTTTATAATAATTATCATTACATCCAAATTGGGGTGCTATCTTATCTTTACAACATGCTAAGTTCTTAATTATTGTTTTTTCCATTTTCATTTCTTCTCTATATTTTTCACATATTTCTGAATACCATTTTTGTAAGTATCGTATTCTTGCTCCAAGTGTATCTTGCAATCCTACTTCATTCCAATCTTTTATTATTTTAGAACTAAATGGTTCTGGTAATTTTGTAAAATATAATTTCCTTATTTCCTTTGCTTCTTCTGTATTATATGTTCCTTTGTAATAATATTCTCTAAATACGCATGTGTATTCATCTATGTAACACATATTACATATGGATAATTTTAACATTAAATTCCTATTTAACTGTTTTTCTTTATTCTGTTCTTCTACTTCCGTAGTCGTACTACTGAATTCATTTCTTATAGCTATTTCGTATTTATTTAATATATCAATTGGTGTAGTTGCAATTTCTCCATCTATTTTCTTATTACTTCTTAGGGTTTTTATACTTTCTTCTACTAAATTTTGTAACCATAATTTTACCGTTCCTATAAATGTTCTTTCTATATATCCTGGTACTTCTGTCATTCCAATTTTGTTATCTATTAGTTGTTTTGATATGTATCCTACCCATAGTTGTATTGTTTTATTTATGTCTGCTACACAGTCTAAATCTAAAAAACCATTATCTCGTGATGTTGTAGATGGTGTCCATTTTTTGTTTCTATTTAATCGTTTATTCCATAAATTGTCATATCTATCAGATTCTTCATAACTAACTGTGTAATAATCAGGGCTTGATGTTCTTGGGTTTTTTACTTCTATGCCTGTACTTGTACTAGTTTTATTTTCTATTTCTTCCGTATTTATTTCTATTGTATTGTCAGTTAGTTCGGTTTCTTTTATTTTTTCTAATATTTCTGTATATGTTTCACTTATATCTGAGCCTTGTTCTGAATAATTTTCATCTATATCAACAGTATCAATTCTTATATCTGGATTTAATTTTTCTTTAAATTGTTCTATTTCCATTTTTAATTTTGTTTCTAATTCTGTTTCCATTTCCTTTTCTTTTTGTTTAGCTGCGTATAATTCTTTTAGCATAGTTAATTCTTTTTCTAATGCAGTTATCTTATCATTTTTTACTTCTTCTATCTGCTGTATTTCTTGTTTCGCATATTGTTTAATCATTTCTATTTCTTTCTTTCTATCTATTTCTTCATTTTCTTTAGTTATTCGTACCATTGCAGTCAAACTATCTTCTAATTTTACTGTTTCTTTTTCTATCATTAAGTATAGAGTTTCACCTATTTTCTTATACCTTCTTCCTAAGTTTGAAAAGATTATTTTTATTTTTAATCCTTCTGGATTTTCGTAAGTTTTTTCTTCTATAGCAAATTCTTCCTTATTCATCTTAAATTGTGTTTTAATTTATACTCTATTCTCTGTATTTCATGTTGTAATTTAAATATTATCTTTCTCACATACTCCTGCATATATGTTATATTGTAGTCTTTCTTGTCTATATTTTAATTCTTGTTTGTTTAGAATTACTGTTCTAATTAATTCGTATTTATAAATTTCTTTATCATCCATTATTTGTTTTTTATTACTTAGCTCTGATACCACTTTTGGTGCGGAACTGGATTCACGGTAGTATATAATAATATTTATCGTAATATTCTTCTGATAGTTGTTTTAGTTTGAATATTTCATTAATATTATTTATGATATATTTTAAATATAGTGTATCTTGGGTTCTTTGATACATATATAAATTTTCTTCCATTAATTGTTCTAATAATTTTATATCTTCCATAGATTCTATCCAATATTGCAAATATTCATATTTCATTTTAGTCTGATTGAATTTCTAAATCGCTTAGATTAAATTTTAACATTTCAATTTCTACTCTATCTAGCTCACTTATTTCATACCATTCTTGGTTTATTAATTCTTCTTCTTCTTCAAATATCTTTTGCCATATTAGTTGTTTTAACTCCTGAATTTCTATATTTCGTATTACATACAAGATTAGTATTTTGTAGTTTAATATCATTTCATTGTGTAACATATCCATGATTGTTTAATCATAATTCCCTCGTACCATATGCATAACAAATGATCTATATTAGATTACTATAAACTAGATTATTTTAACATGTTTTCCTGTCACTGTTAACATCGTACTTTCGAAGGTAATTACTTCCTAACAACGCCTCAACTCTGTTTACTCCCCTCACGGCTTTCTCGCCTCTGGTTTCAACCTTAGGATGGCATAGTTTAGAAGTTTTCCCTCCTTTCCTCATATTAACAAACTAAAAGACATGCTTAAATAATTCTAGTATATAATAACTAACATAAACTTATTTAATCATGCTATGATATTCAGGAATTAATAGATTTAGCTATGCATAATCATAAATGTGTGTACCTGTGTAGTATCTGCAATATTTTGATCCATAGTTATAACAAGTTGCTATTAGGTTTGCATTTGTCTTAGGTAAAGCGATTAGTTTATTATATCCTTGCAAAGTTTGGGTAATATAATCTTCGTGTGGATTTTGGGTAGTTTTGGATCTGGGATTTTTGTTTAAGAAAGTTTGTATTTTGTGGATATTTTCTATATAGGCTCTGGTTATATGGTTATAGATTTTCTTGTCCTGGCCCAAGCTGTCTTTGTAGGTATTTATTTGTGGTGGTATGAATAAGGGGTTTTGATTTTTGGGTACAAATGGTTTTTCAAATATCTTATTCATATTTGTATTAACATATCTTTTTTCTCCTTTTGTAGATGATGTGCTACCTGTAGCTGTATGTAACAAATTGTTAGTTTGGGTTTTTCGGTGTTTCCCATCGTCACCTTCTAGTTCTGGAATTTTCAAGTCTTCCGATCGACTTAGCTCCGCATGTTTACTGTCATGCTGCTGACTTTTCATTTTTTGTATTTCTTTGTCCATGCTATCTACTTTTGTACAAAGTAATGTCATGGCATCAAATATCTTTTCAAGAGTAATTTCTTTGTCTAGATCTGTCTGAGTAGCTCTGTCTTGAGATGTAATCTGCAATAACATTTTTGTTAGTACTTATTACTTCTATTGTAAATGTAAAATTCTGTATATTTAATACTAGTCTTCGTATATTCTCTAGGTATTAAATTTTCTTCTTGTCCAGTATTTATTATGATAATATGCTTTCTTTGTTCTATTATTCCTGTTATATAGTAATGGTATGGCTCAATTGCTTTTATTCTTTGATATTCTACCGATTATTTCTTTATCATCCATTATTTGTTTTTTATTACTTAGCTCTGATACCACTTTTGTATCCCAACCCACAAGAAAATCGGTATTCTATCTGCTGTATTTCTTGTTTCGCATATTGTTTAATCATTTCTATTTCTTTCTTTCTATCTATTTCTTCATTTTCTTTAGTTATTCGTACCATTGCAGTCAAACTATCTTCTAATTTTACTGTTTCTTTTTCTATCATTAAGTATAGAGTTTCACCTATTTTCTTATACCTTCTTCCTAAGTTTGAAAAGATTATTTTTATTTTTAATCCTTCTGGATTTTCGTAAGTTTTTTCTTCTATAGCAAATTCTTCCTTATTCATCTTAAATTGTGTTTTAATTTATACTCTATTCTCTGTATTTCATGTTGTAATTTAAATATTATCTTTCTTTGGGCTAGTATAGATTTCTCACATACTCCTGCATATATAATTATACGGTTTCATTTCTTCTAACCATTTTATTCCTAATATTATATTATCTTCTTGATATATTTTGAAATCTATTAATATCATTATTCCTCCTATGATTATTTCCAGAAAGAACTTTATCTCATCGGAAATAATGACAAGATATTGCAAAACTATTGGAAACAAATATCCAGATCATCAATGTTCTAAATGCCAAGGAGAAGACAATGTAATCCCAGACGTACAGCTGGAGTAAAGAACAAAAGAAGTTATGACGGACAAGCTAAAGGAAGATAGTGGAAGCTACTTTATGAAAAGCTAGTAGCAACGTGTAAAAAATTATGTACAAAGATGTAAAGCAAAAGTAAAGTTGTTTGTCCTTTTGTTAACTTTGTAAAGATAGGACTAGTAGTGCAGATGTAAAGAAGCACTAACGTATTAGTCTAGGAATATGTACAAAAGTAGGAATAGTAGTAAAGGTATAAAGTAACTATAGTTAGGTGTAAAAGTAATCATAGTAGGAATAAAGTAACCATAGTAAGGTTACTTATATGTGTATAAATAGATAGCCATTATGGCATAGATAGGCAAGACTTTCTACACGGAAAGCACAGCCCTTTTGTAAACAAATATTCTCTCAAATAAAAATCTAAAGTTTCAGTTAAGCTATGGATCAAAATATTGCAGATACTACACAGGTACACACATTTATGATTATGCATAGCTAAATCTATTAATTCCTGAATATCATAGCATGATTAAATAAGTTTATGTTAGTTATTATATACTAGAATTATTTAAGCATGTCTTTTAGTTTGTTAATATGAGGAAAGGAGGGAAAACTTCTAAACTATGCCATCCTAAGGTTGAAACCAGAGGCGAGAAAGCCGTGAGGGGAGTAAACAGAGTTGAGGCGCTGTTAGGAAGTAATTACCTTCGAAAGTACGATGTTAACAGTGACAGGAAAACATGTAGTCCATTTTTTGTTTCTATTTAATCGTTTATTCCATAAATTGTCAATCCTTTTAGAGGATCTTCGCTGTATAACATATCTAATTTTTCTTGGATCATTTTTAATTTATCTATTGAAAATATTATCAATTCTATATTGTGAGTGTTTTCTTTTATATTTTCTAATTTTTAAACCGATTATACAAGTCATAAAAATTGGACTAACTAGAGAAATGATTATACCATTATTGCATATAGAAGAAACAGCTCAAAAAGAAATAATCATAGGAGGAATAATGATATTAATAGATTTCAAAATAGAAACTACACAATTAACAATAACATATAAAAATAAAAAGTGTTCATAAACAAGGATATGCTCTTAGGCATGCCATTTTTAGAAAAATTATATCCACATATAATAACAAAGACACATTGGTGGTTTACTACACCATGTAAACAAGAAGTAAAAAATGATAAGATAACTGCATTAGAAAAAGAATTAACTATGCTAAAAGAATTATACGCAGCTAAACAAAAAGAAAAGGAAATGGAAACAGAATTAGAAACAAAATTAAAAATGGAAATAGAACAATTTAAAGAAAAATTAAATCCAGATATAAGAATTGATACTGTTGATATAGATGAAAATTATTCAGAACAAGGCTCAGATATAAGTGAAACATATACAGAAATATTAGAAAAAATAAAAGAAACCGAACTAACTGACAATACAATAGAAATAAATACGGAAGAAATAGAAAATAAAACTAGTACAAGTACAGGCATAGAAGTAAAAAACCCAAGAACATCAAGCCCTGATTATTACACAGTTAGTTATGAAGAATCTGAACTGGTTCGGTACAGATTTACTAGGAGTTTATCATCGACTTTTATAAAGGTTGAGTTTTGATTTGGGTGACAAATAGTGAGGTATGGAAAATTTAGAGTTTTACGTGGGGTTAGATTGCTCAAATTATGATAGATGACTTAAGAATGATGTACAAGATGAGATATAATTCTACATGGTTATTAAGAATTTAGAGTTGGATTAATACTACTCCATTGACGGGACTACATAGAATATTATGATGTATTACATAGACATTTGATGGTGAATAAAGGTTATGAGTTTATAGTATACAGAATAATTTGAGTGACCAAGAATTTCCCCAAGTGTTGGCAATCAGTATGTGACGGTTTAGAATGGTAGCTAAAGCATGGTATGTGGAAGTGGTGTGAAGTTGAATTTGGGTGTGATTTAATAGTTTATCTCGATGAAAGGTACTATCTAATTTAAAATTAGTGCTATTAGACTTGCTTGGGACTCGTATTTGTCATGAAATGCTTAAATAGAAAGAGAGATAGCCATAGTTTGAACATGTATTTGATAAGAATACTTTGATACTAATGATGGTTAGGTAGTAATGTAGATGATCAATGTGGTTATGATGTTTTGTTAGTATTAAGAGTGTTGACTTCAGTGGATGTGGGGTTCGATAAACCAAGTATGTGTGCAATTATAATAAGGACTAAATTGGTGATTATGGGTAACTAGAAAATCAAAGAGATAGAGTCAAATGAATGAAAATGTTTGATATGGGCACAATGAAGGAGTATCTAGAGTTATTCGACCTTCGTTATGTACATTCTTATGTGACCACCTACTTCATTCTGGGCGTGGGTTAGAGTATGATGCACTTTCTAATTGCGCTTTAGCAATTGTTCTTACTTTTTCTCTGTTGTCTATGGGACTTTCTTGTCCACCAAAGAATTCATTAGCAATATATTGTTTTAGGTTTGTAATACCTTCTTGTAAGGATCATTTTAATCCTTCTATTGTCTCGTTTTTTTTTTGTTTTTTTTGCATCTTCTGTTAATCCAGAAAACCAGTCATTTACTTTTCTTATAAAAGTATTTATCATGATGATGTATTTTTCTTTGTCTGTATAATTTCCTTTTCCTAATAGGAAATATAGAAGTATGTTTTGGGACCATAAACCTAGACTTGTTTCTAGATCTGTTTTACAATCTAGATCTAAGAATTTGGTTTCAATATCTCCTGTTGGGAGTCTATTAGGCATAAACCTGGATTTATCATCATTATGATATTGTTTTATAAATTCTTTGTTCTTTTTTGCTTTATTTGCAAAAAAAATATCGTTCTATTCTGGCTCTTGCCATTCTTCTTTGATGGATTTTGATCCATCACTTTCTTAAAAAATTTCAAATTTTCCTTGTGGTCCTCCTGTTTCCCCTTTATTGATAAATACTTTTATTTCTTGTTCTGAAAGATTAAGATCTTCCATTGCATAAACTAGTTCATCTAGTTCATTCATCTTTTTGCAATCCTTTTTCTAATTCAGAAGTTTTGTTTTCTGTTGTTTCTAGATTTTCTTCTTCAATTTTTCGTTTTTCTAGGAATATTTGGATTAATATTTCATCCATACTTCCTTTTTGATAAGTGTTTTTGCTCTCAAATTTTTTTGCTAGTAATTCGTTTATGTATTTTTGACTTACTTTTTTGTCAAATTTTTCTGTTTTTTCTATTATGTTTGTAATTCTTCCTGGAAGATTTTCTTTTATAGAAACAATTTCTATTTCTGTCATTTTTAAGCTTAAAGTTATTTGTTTATGACTTTCTATTAAGTCTTTTAATAATTCTGAAACTTCTTTTAGGCTAATTTTTATTTATTCGAAAAAGTAATAATCAGAAGTATTCATATTATCTATAATTTCCTCGGAAAAATTATAATGTGTTTAACTATTCGCAAAACCATTTACCCAAAAGACACCCAGACATATGTCCATAGAACCACAAACATCTACATACGCAGATAGTTTGCAAAACCAAAATGAGAAAAAGACATATAACTACATCACACGAACCTATATTGAAAATATCCACAAAATCCAAACCTATTTAAACCGTAACCCCAGATCAACTACAAAAGAACCAAACCAAGAATATTTGACACAAAAGCTACAAGGATATAACAAATTAATTGCACAACCAAAAACTAACGCTAATTTAATAAGAACATGTTACAACTACGGACTGTTAAATATCGTATACACATACGACGGAGAAGAAGTTAGCAGAATACAAGAACTACACAAGGCATTCATCACCTACAAAAGAGTTACAAAAGGAAATTTATTTTATATAAAATTCTATACAGCACCAGCGGAGATATTATACGAGGAAATAAAACCTCCAATACAGGTTATCAAGATAGGATTAACTAAAGATATGATTATACCCAAAGATATCGGACAACAAGAAGAGATATGCAAAATAGAGATACCAAGTTTTTATGCCAACAAAAGGATAATTGGCATATCAACGATTATACAAGAGCTAGCAAATAATTATTTAAACGGAAACGCTATATGGAGCTGCTATGCAAGAGATCAGTTAATGATTTATTCCAATTCAAGGGAGCTAAGGAAAGCAGATATGGATGAAGTCCAAAGATGGATTTTATCACTACTAAAGCCAGAAGAACGACCTACGACACGAGCATTAAAAGAAGGATTTATTTCAGCAGAATTATTAACCAGATATTGCAAGCTAATTGGTCATAAATACCCGGACCATATATGTTCAAAGTGCAACGGAGAAGATAATATAATTCCAGATGTCCAGCTGGAATAATCAACGAGGAAGAAAACAAGAAGGAGAAGATAAGAACGGAAAAAGTTATGTAATAATGTAAATGTAAAGTTGTCAAGATAAGAACGGAAAAAGATATGTAATAATGTAAAGTTGTCAACATATGTCATAAAGTAGGTATGGGTCTTAAGAAATAAGTGACAAGTGTATGTGGTAGATAGTTAATATGTGCAAATAAGTCGTAAAGAAGATAGTGGTAGACAAAATAAGAACGATTCATGAATAGTAGTCATGAATAGTAGTAAATAATAGTGGACAGATGTAAAAAGCGTATTGGAGTGTGTATGTCTATATATAGACGCAGTTGTAAATATTGTAAAGCAGGCAACGCCTAAGTTAATAAAAACTTTCAACTTTCAAAAACTCTCTCCACTAAGATATAAAATACTTAAAAGTTAATATGGAAAAATCTGAAATCCAATCAGATATTTCAGATAGCATGGCTAAGCAAGAGGCAAAGGTATATTGTTCAATAAATATGCGGAACTAATTTCATATATTCCTGAATATCATATATATGATTGAGTAAATTTATGTTAGTTATTATGTATTAAAATTATTTGAATCATGATTTCTAGTTTATTAGCACACTAGAAACAGAGAGAAAACTTCTATACTATGCCATCCTAATGTTGAAACTGGTAGGCGAGGAAGCCGATTAGGGGAGTAAACAAAGTTGAGGCGCTGATAAGGAGGAAGTATCCGCTAAAGTACGATGCTAGTAGTGACAGGAAAACATGATAAAGATAATCTAGTTCATAATAATCTAATATGAATTTAATCAATTATGAATATGATAGGAAGGAATAATTGAAAATAAAAAATCTGCATAACAACGAACATGACTACATACATGCATAATGAAATGATAAAAACTATGAAACTTTAATCTTATATGTACTTAAAGATATAGAAATAATTGAATTAAGAAGAATAATATGGGAAAAAATATTTAATGATAACGAATCAGGAGATATATTAAATCAACAATGGTATGAAATAGACCTACATGATTTAGACTACGAAAGAATAGAATGGTACGATTTAGAAATAAATTCAGACTAAAATGAATTACGAATATTTAAAATATTGGACAGAAGCTATGGAAGACATAAAACTATTAGAACAATTAATGAAAGAAAATTTATACATGTATCAAAGAACCCAAGATATGTTATATCTAGAATATATCATAAATAATATTAATGAAATACTCAGATTAAAACAACTATCGGAAGAATATTACAAGAAATATTATTATATTTTACCATGAATTACAATAAACATTTTAATAAAATCTTTAAAATGAATGACTCACCTACCACACTACCACCTACCACACTACCACTTTCATGAATTCACCTACTACCAGTTCCGCATCGAAAAATGGTATCAGAGCTATGGATGTCCAGAAATATAAGAAGAAACGTACAAGTAAAAAGTTAAGAAAAATAAAAAGAAAATTAAACAAATTATATCCGAAATATAAACAACTTAATATCACAAAAACTGATAACGAAAAATTAAATCAATTAATAGATAATATATCTAAAATAGAATATAAATATATTCAATATTTAAAATTACAATGAATAACGATAATAACGAATATAGACAAAAGCTTAATAAAATAATTATAGCAAAAAGATAAGAATTAGCACATAGGCAAAATAGACTTAACAGTAATATATTTGCAAGAATTTGTCACAAATCTATAATAGCACAAAGAAAGACTATTTTATATCTAGAAATGCAAATAAATAACTTAGAATATAAATTTCAACACGATCTATAAATGAATAAAGAAGAATACGCAATAGATGAAAAAACATATGAAAACAATGACGGATTAAAAATAAAGATAATATTTTCTAATCTAGGAAGAAGATATAAGAAAATAGGTGACAATATAAGTTTAATGTTAGAAAAAGAAACGGTAAAACTCGAAGATAGTTTAACTGCTATTATAAGAATAACAAAAGAAAATGAAGAAATAGATAGAAAAATGGAAATTGAAAAAATAAAACAACAAGCAAAAAAGAAAGTACAACAATTAGAAGAAGTAAAAAAATACCAAAATAATAGAGCTAGAAAAAGAGCTAGCAATATTAAAAGAAATATATGAAATGAAACAAAAAGAAAAAGAACAAAAAACAAAATTAACAAATGAGATAATTAAATTTAAAGAAAAATTGCAACTAGAAGAAGAATTAGAAGAAAAACAAGAAAATAACCAAGATAATCTACCCGAAATAAGAGTTGATGAAATAAACGACGATGATCTAGAACAACATTCGGAAACAAGCAAAACATATACGGAACTTCTAGCAAATATAGATAATACAAAGAATTTAGAAATAAATACAGGAGACATAGACATTGATGAAAAACCTAGCACATCAGGAGTGAAAAACCCGAAAATTTTTAATCCAAAATATTATAATGAAAACTATGGACAATATAATAAAGAAAAAACTATATGGGATAAAAGATTAAATAAAAAATGGACACCTAAACCAATAACTGAACGACATGATTTTTTAGATTTAGACTGTGTGACAGATATAAATAAAACAATCCAATTATGGATGGGATATATATCAAAACAATTAATAGATAACAAAATAACAATGACAGAAACACCAGGATACATAGAAAGAACACTTATAGGAACAGTAAAATTATGGCTACAGAATTTAACAAGTGAAAGCTTAACAACTTTAAGAAATAATAAAAAAATTGATGGTGGAATAGCCACTACAACCATGGAAATATTATATAAATACGAAATAGCTATAAGAAATGAATTTAGTAGTATGACAACAGAGGTAGAAGAACAAAATAAAGAAAAAATTATAAATCGGAATCTAATGACAAAATTAGCAATATGTAATATGTGTTACATAGATGAATATACATGTGCATTTAGAGAATACTATTATAAAGGAACATATAACACAGAAGAAAGTAAAGAAATAAGAAAATTATATTTTACAAAATTACCAGAATCCTTTAGTTCAAAAATAATAAAAAGCTGGAATGAAACAGAATTAACAGACACCTTAGGAGATAGAATGAAATTCTTGCAACGATGGTTTATGGAATTATGTGAAAAACATAAAGAAGAAATAAAAATGGAAAAAATATTAATAAAAAACTTAGCATGTTGCAAAAATAAAACTGCACCTCAATTTGGTTGTACGGATAAGTATTATAAAAATAGAAAGAAATATAATAAAAAATACAGATCAAAATATAAATATAAAAAATCTAGAAGAAGGTACTATGTAAAAAACTATAAAACTAAAAGACCATATAGACCAAAAAGAAAACTAACGGAATGTACTTGTTATAATTGTGGAAAATTAGGACATATAGCTAGAGATTGTAAATTACCTAAGAATCCGAAGAAAAAACAAATATCAGAAGTAATAATAGACGATGAAAAATATACACAAATAGAATACGTAGATTATGAATTAGAAAGTAATGATAGTATATATGAATTATTGGAAAATGAAATGGAAAATAATCCAGTAATAGAATCAGATAATGAATACGATATCGATGACTGAAAAAGATATACAAACAATAACTAAAGAAAAATATCAAGATGAAGAATCGGCAGAACAAAAAATAATATTTGATAATAATATATTTGAACAAATAAAAGGAAAAGAATTAGATCTAAGTGTAACAAAAATATTCGAAATACCAACAATAAGAAACTGGTTTAAACGACAAAAAGAAGAATATTATGTAGTAAGTCAAAGAGAACATATCATAGATTGCAAATACACTAAAGGAAAGGCCAAAATACCAATAATAAATAAACGAATAATAAATAAAGAAATACAAGATATTAAGGCTAAAAATCCAATTAAATATGTACATTTAGGAGGAACGGAAATATTAATAAAAGCATGTTTTAGAGAAGGAATAGATACACCCATAGAAATATACTTAGCAGATGATAGAATCATACAACCTATAGAAAAAAGTATAATAAGCGCAGTAAAAGGTAACCTCATATACCAAAAATTTAAATTTATAATAAGTGCTAACTACTCAGTAGCAGTAAATGACAGAACTATAGATAAATCATTAGTATTATATTGAAAAATGTCAGGAATAGAACTAGCCCCTGGAAGTAAAATATTTACAGCTAGATGTAAAAACTTATATGTTTTAACAACAAAACATAAAATAACAGCAAAAAATAAAATAGATAAAATAAAAATAGAAGATCCCTTTGAAAGAATAGTTACAGTTATAGATAATAATGATTATACCTATAATGAAATTGATATAGAAGAAGATTTAGAAATAGTAAAAGAAAGACTAAGTACATCCAAAAGAGTAAACAATGAGATACCCCAAATATCATAAAAAATGAGTACCTCAAGAAGAATAGATAAATCTCCACAAAAATCAATGGAAGAAGAAATAAAACCACATCACTACTACATAACGGGAATAATGGAACAACGAAAATATTTAATATTAATAAATACAGGACTAGAAGAAAATTATATTACAAGAGAATTAGTAACGGAAGATGAAATAATAACTATTGAACAATCATGCCCCGAACTACCAAGAGTATTAACATATACCGAAGAAACTACGGAAAAAGAAATAATCATTGGAGGAATACCAATAATAATAAAGTTTAAAATATATCAAGGAGATGAAAATATCACTTTAGGAATAAAATGGCTAGAACAAGTAAAACCATATAATCTAGAAGACAAACAGTTAATAATAAATTATGAAAATAAAAAAGTAATAATAAAAAGGACTTTAGTATGATAAGAATATGAAAATATATATACTTGCAAAGATAATTATAGAAGGATATTACAACAAATATTATACACCAATGATAGATACGGGAGCAGAAGCTAATATATGTAAATATAATTGTTTACCAGAAGATAAGTGGGAAAAATTAAAAACACCGATAGTAGTAACAGGATTTAATAATGAAGGAAGCATGATCACTTATAAGGCAAAAAATATAAAAATACAAATATGGGATAAGATATTAACTATAGAAGAAATATATAACTTTGAATTAACTACAAAAGATATGCGAGAAATTTTAGATAGGTTCAAGATGCTGAACTGCAATCCGACCAACACACCAGTTGAGTTTGGCTTAAAACTAAACCAACCTGGGAGAGGAACGAAGGTGGATAGCACACTTTACAAACAAATTGTGTGCAGTTTAATGTACCTAACTGTCACAAGACCTGACATTATGTACACAGTAAGTCTTGTAAGTATATGGAGAGTCTAACGGAGATGCATTTGTTAGCTGCAAAGAGAATTCTTCGCTACTTACAAGGAACGAAAGATTTTGGCATTTTCTACCAAAAAGGAGAAAAGTCAGATTTGATTGGCTTTAAGGACAATGACTATGCAGGAGATCAAGACGACAGAAAGAGCACTTCCGGTTATGTTTATATGCTAGGCATAGGGGCTGTTTTGTGGTCTTCCAGGAAGCAAAAAGTTGGCACTTTATTGACTACTGAAGCGGAATTTGTTGCTGCTACAACTTGTGCTTGTCAAGCTGTTTGGTTAAGAAGAATTTTTGAAGAACTACAATTCACACAAGAAAGAGCAACTACAATTTTCTTTGACAACAACTCTGCCATCAAGTTATCAAAAAATCCTGTGCTACATGGAAGAAGCAAGCACATTGACGTGAAGTATTATTTTTTGCGAGACCTCAACGACGAAGAAACAATAGAGTTGGAATATTGCCAAAGTGAAGACCAACTGGCAGTTATCTTTACCAAACCTCTCAGGTTGTTTCCTTCCCAAAATTTGAGGAGGTTGATTGGAATTCGCACTATGGAAGAGTTCAAGAAGTTGAAGTTAAACTGAAGCATGAGAGCTTTCAGTTTAAGGGGGGTTAATATTAAAAGAGTCCCGTTAATAAAATAAGAGTTGTTAGTAAATAGAATTCCTATCTGATAGGTTTGTGCTAGTCTTTAGGAAGTAGTTTTATATGTGGGTTGTTATCTAGTTATTAGGAGAAATCTTTGTAGAATAATTCCTAATTTTTAGTTGAAGTCTGCTGTGTTTTATTTTGCTATAAAAAAGACTGCAGTAGCAGCATTGAAATGTATCAATGAAGGAAATTCTTTCCACGTTTACTGCCTCTCTTTCTTTATTCTATTTTTGATTCTTGAATCTGTTTTACTATCAATCTTGAAGAACTACATAGAAGGGTTTCTCAAGTTCAAGCTATAAGGTTCCATGCCCAATGTTTTTCTTCATCCAAGTATGTAAGCCTATATCTATGTGTGGGGAAATTTTATTCTTTCCCACAAACTACATTTCTATGTTTTTAGAGTATCTTTCATGAATGAGTTAGGGTTACAATGAAACTCTATGTTCCTGAATTGTTCAAGATTCTTTATGAAACCCTAAGAATAATACTCCATAAAAGTATAATATTTTGATGAATATTTGATACGCTTAAATTACACCTCCCTACAGAAGTATAAGCGATCGTTATCAAGTAAAGAACCCAACTTGTAGGTTGGGGTCGATCCCACGAGCAAAATGGTTTACACTTTACTTTAACCAACAATTATATTCAATTAGTCAAATTACTTCATGAAACAGGTAATTAAAGGGGGGGGTTTTGTTTGTGTGAAACAATTAGTAAGAATTTAATAAGTAATTAGTAATCAAAACTCAATTTTTGGTTGTTATCAAGATGAGAGAAATAACTAGGGTATACGTGTTGCCCACAAGCTCATAACGCAATAATCCTAGTAACAACAATCCTTTCCTAGTGTATTACATGCAAAGTGATAAGTTAGGTATCTCTAAATCCTTGGTTCGGCATCTAGAGAATTTCACCCCGCACCTTGGTCTGGCTACGTGTGTATAATTTACTAACCCTTACCTTTACCTCATATTAGACATCATAATCGATGTTTGGCTTAGTTATTACTTCGCACCAATCGAGACTAGCCTATTAGATAGTATCACACTAAATCTATGTCGATAATTCTTTTCTTGGTTTGGCAAGTAGCAACAAGGCGAGTTCTAATGCGTGCACTCGTTAAAAAGACTTCTAAACGAAAGAATTATCAATGCATGCACAACACTATTCAAGAATTGCTTATTTACTATTCATACTTTGTTAATCGCTCATGGTTCCCACAACCCAAGTTGTGGATTTAGTTACCCATATTAGCAAGAACACAATTCATAGTTTTAGATTAAGAAATCATGAACTTACGTAAAGAGAATAATAAACCCAGAAATTCAACTTGAATTGCGAAGCCAAAATCTTCTAAACGAACTTAGGAAATCAATAATTGCTAGAGTTGTAAATTAATCTCCAAAATCACAAAGTAAAACTAGAATAATAATGTCTAACCCCCAAAAACGAGGTTTACATACCTTATTTATAGAAAACAAATCCTAAATTAAAAAGGAAACAATTTAAGGAAAGTTTGTTCACGCACGCGTCTTCATTCCACGAGACTGACTTACGGACCGTCGATGGATCTACGGTCCGTAAGTCCCTTCCGTCAGCTAGGACTTAGAAAATATTTCAGCTTCCAAAAATCAGCTTCTCTGAAGCAAACGACGGACTTGCAGTACGGACCATAGATCGATCTACGGTCCGTCAATCCCCTCTGTAGCTCCAAACTTGGAATCTTCAAAAATCAGGTACTGGAACCCTCGCAGTATCAATCTACGGATCAACAGTACGGTCCGTAGATCAATCTACTGACCGTCAACGGCCACCGTGGTTCCACACTTGGTCAGATTTCCCTGATTTGTTTTCCATACCTTGCCTGTTGATCTACAGTCATCACTTACGGGCCGTCAATGGATCTACGGTTCGTAGATAACCTCCGTGAATGCCCTTTTTCTGCATTTCTTTCAGCTGTATCTATACTTCTGCACCTGAACATCTTTCCTGCAAAGTGCAATAAAAACACATAAAAACCAATACAAAAAGGCCCTAGACACACACAACTTGTAAGTGAAATGTATTAGAAATACCGTAAACTCACGGTATATCAACACCCTCAACTTAAATTCGTTGTTTGTCCTCAAGCAACGCACTACGACTCTAAACGACACTTGTATAGAAGCAAGCATTTCAGGCCCACACAATCACATGGCTCTCTACCCCCCTCACTTTTTAGGTGCAACTTCGTTCTCTTAGACTCGACAGGCTAATCCATGCAGATCAAACCATGACACAGATCAACCAACTGACACACAACATACACCTTCTCACTTTCACCAAGGTACCAACTTTCCGACAATGTGACTAGTGCCCTTACTTCAAACGAAATCCCCTATTCACAAAAAAATGAATGTCATTTATGGTACAAGGATTTATTCAACACTCACACTCAGAAGTAATTTCAAATACAGTTAGTGCTTTATGCCATAAGCTTGTCCTTATTTTCACTGTATAGACTCTCCAAACTAGACTCTAGGATCACTATAGGACTTTATTGGCTTGTAACGTAGGCCCAGGGTCAGGTGTGATACATTTGGGTACTGTTTAGTGACTTTCTGCCCTCCTTGACATTACACTTGGGCTTTTTACCTCTTTTTTTGCCCTATTTTTGTCACACTATCGCTTTACCTTCTTTTCCTTAATTTTCTTCACCCACGGATGTGACTTTAGACTTTGTAGCTCTTTTTTTTTAATTTTATTTTTCTTTTAAGTTTCAACAAGTCACATCCTTTCCTCACGTTTTTTTTTCACAACACTCTTTTCATACCCATTTTTCTTTAAGTTTCCTCTTTCATAGCCACCCTCAACTTATGGATTTTCCATTAGTTGAGGTGCACAATACCCGATGTCGGATCGGGGCCAAGATTGAAGTTACTTTTTACATTAGCCACCCTCAACTTAGCCTTTTGGCCTAAGTCGAAGTGAACATGTCCAAGGAGGGATCGGGGCCAACATAGTGGATTATGGGAAGGTGAGTTCGGGGTTTAGAAAGAAATGGTTTACTTTTAGGCTCAAAATTGGATCAAAGGGAGCAGTTATTTCATTTGGTTGGATCCTTCTTTTAGGCAATTTGTGGACTTTTCAGAACAATGGCCTATGATCACTTCCTAACCTCTAGATTGAATTGTCTTAGCAGGACTAACTGGGCAAGTTCTAGTTTTCCACAAAAACTATTTGAACACTCAACGATTCTCACCCACTCTTGGCACATAGTTTCATTATCAGATTATCAAATTACCCAGTTCAAGTTTTAGCTCAAGTCATGCCATCGAGTTGATTCGTTATTATGTCATACTCAGAGGTAACACATTCAACTAATCGTAGACTACAACTTCTAGCATACATCCCAAAATCTGACGGGGGGGTATCATTTTTCATAAGCCATCATGCTTCTTTCTTTGTCATGCTTCTACACATACAATCCTAACACATGCCGGTTCAACAAAAAAATTAAACAGTCTCTTGGGGAAAAAGAACACAGGCAAGAAAACCCTAAGAGAGGATGCATGAGTTGGGTTATTCAGACTTCACCCTATCACTCACGATCCATTTACCCTGCCCCCAACAAAAAATAGATGCACTTATCGCCAATGCATACAAAAATAGTAAAAGAAAATGGATTGGGTGAAGCAAACCTGTGGCGCAAAGCGCCGGCGAATCATCAACACGCAGGGAAGTCCGGTTTCCCGGAACCCTCTGGAACAATAGTGGGGGCACCCTCAGTAGTGCTCTCTATCAATCTCACTGCAGCATCAGTGGTGCTCACAACGTCCCCCAAAATAGGCTGGACCTCTACAACTGGGGCAGAACTCGATGCCCCTGCAACTCTCTCACGCACCCTTTGCTGGCGAAACTCTTCGTCTACAATCGACGCCCTCCTTGCCTCCTTTTTCTTGCCTACGCTGTCTCTTGTGGGCTTTCTCCTCCTTAGTGCGATGAGAACAGTGCCGTTGCCTTTGGCATGTGTAGGCGCAAGCTCCTCCTCGGCGGTCCCACTGAATAGAGCATCCAACACAGTTTCATCAGCCAATGTAGTAGGTGCACCATGAGGCTCAACTGAAGGTGCGGCAAGAATGGCATCAACGTCAGTTCGGAGGCTGGCTAAGTCAGCCTGTAAAACAGATAGATCTATGGCCGGGGCTGGTCGCTCGAGGACTCGCAATTCAAAGGCATCAAGGCATTTATTAACAGCCTGGACCTTCCGGTCCATCATCCCCTCTATCCTGCGCTCTATTCTAGCCTCGGACTCGGCTATCGACTTTTGCATTTATGGCTGGATGTGATGCAATAATGTGGCCATCTGAGCCTCTAATTTCTGTATTCTGGCCAACGGGACAACAGTAGCTCCTGACTGTGGTGTGGAACGGGAATAGCTAGGAGCCATACTAGCTGCCTGAGATGAGGAGCCCGGGACAGTATCGGTGTGGTCTGGGATGTTGAGGTCACCGCCCTATGCCTGCCCTACTGTGTCTGCAAGATCGGCACCCAAGGGAGGTACCTCAGCCTGAGGCTCTCTGCGAGGTGCTGCCACATTTGCCTCATCTCGAATAAGGCCGATTTCCAATTCCCCTGTAGGGTGGACTAACTTGTCACAATGCCAGATCGGCACTTCAGAGTCCTTGCACAAATGAAAAATTAGACATGGGAATGGGTAAGTAGTGGAGGTCCTGAATGCCCTCTCGTGAATCTCTGCCAGCAGCATGCGGGCAATTTTAATCTCCACTCCTGCTACCAATGCCGCCACCATGACCGCTCTGTCCCACGTGACTTGGTTGTCAGTTTTGTAGGCGACACTCTGTTATGCACCAGTAGCCAGAAGAACATGGCCACAAAATTTAATGTGGCCTTCCGGATTCCCAACCGTGGAGCGGTGACCTATTCCGCACGCTCGCCATATTCAACAATGTACCTGGCCAACCATAGTTGAACAAACTCTTTCTGCTCAGCGTTCCTTTGGAAAGCGTCACTCCGCACGATGTCCCATTTGTAATCAAACTCTGCTGTGTTGAGAGACCAAGAGTGACCCGTGGTAGGACCATAGAGAAAACGTTTGATCGTGACAGGTGATATGTCCACCGGACAACCTCGAACCAAAGTGGAAGTGAGAGGATCCTGAGCTAGGGGCTTTGACCACTTGGAAATTGAACCGCGGATAATGGCAGCATAGGAAGCATAGAATTCTCGCACAATCTCCTCGCTATACGTCCTTAGGTCTCGAGCCATCCAGTCACACTTGTGAAGGTTAAACAACCGGTGAATGTCTGGAAAAGCGTGAAAGCTCCCCGTGAGAACTCTGCGCTCCTCTGGAAAAGCGTGAAAGCTCCTCATCAGACGAGGCTGTTTGGTCATTCTCACCAGACCCTGTGGCTGATTTAGCACTGGACCCTGCAGCATTAGCAGACTCGAATCCTGAAGAATGGGCAGACTTAGATCTTGAAGCATGAGCAGACTTGGATCCGAACATCGACTCCTCTGAACTGGAAGCAGCCCCAGTTGGTGATCCGATCAGTGTGTGCTCCTCATCAGACTGGGAGACAGTGACTACGTCGGGAAGAACCTTCCGGGGGTGCCTCGAGGTGCAGTGCGATAAGTCCTAGTGTTGAGAGGAACATATGTAGGATCTGTGTCTGTGTCCTCATCGATTAACCGGAAACTTGGGGCAACAGATTTAGACTTGCCCCGTTTTGAGTAGGTGACTAGTTTCTTCGGTGCCATTGTACCTGCGGGAGCGATATTAGTGCCCAAGACTAACCATAAATATACTAAAAAATATTTGAGAACTATAAATGAACAGTAACAAAGTCCCTAAAAAATTTCAGACAGAGGCTACAGTGGTCATCCACGGCGGGTACCTACGGTCTGTAGACTGATCTACGGTCCGTGGAACTCTTTCGTGGATCAGGGGGCCAACAATAGAGGTTGCAGATGGAAACCACGGATGTGCAGAATGGTCCGTAGATTGATCTATGGACCGTAGTCCACATCCGTGGTTTCACACTTGGTAAATTTTATGTGCATCTAGTTACGAACCTCATCTATGGTCCGTAGACGGGGTATCGTGGATGCCATCTGTGCCAGGTTTCAGCCATTCTTTATTTCTGATCAAACATATTTGGCCTTATTTTTCAACATTAACGAGGTCTCATTATGCATTTCAACATTCAATTATACTAGTTCTTCATTCTTAAGATTCTGACCGATCATTTTACCAAACAATTTAGACTAGTTTTGGAACCCTAAGTCAAAACTTACAAATAGACTTACAATCACATACAATAAGACTACACAATCACTATCTATCGTTCCAAGGGCATTGTAATTTTCAAGTTTATCATGCAATTTCATCTAACAAGTACCCAAGGTCAAGATCCAACTCCTGACTTTCTATATTCAATCTATGAATCGAAATTCAAAGTGAGGGGAAAGTCTATTACCTTACAAGAAACGAGGAGTGGGGTGATTACGTGACGACACTAAGTTTAGCAAGACCAAGGAATCACCTCTTCGCTACTAACCAAACACCGGACCCTTTTTATGGACTATGGAATGGGTTGTATTTGAAATGGAAGGGAATTTGGGAATTTATGGAAGGGATGAAATTATGGGGTAGTTATGGAGTGATTTAGGGAGTTTATGGGATGGTGAAAATGGTTTGGGGGGTAATGGAGGGAAGTGGAATGGTTTAAAACATGGGGGTTTTTAAATAGGGGGGTCCGGGTCGGGTCAGACAGCCTTAGGGTTTGGAGTCACGAGACCCCATCTACGGTCCGTAGATAAGGACCGTAGATCACTCTTACACTTAGAAAAAATTAGAGGCTTACCTGGGATCTACGGACACCATTTACGGTCCGTTGATGAATCGACGGACCGTCGATGGGGTCCGTAGACCTCTGCACCAGACCATTTTCTGCAGATTTTTCGTGGTGTACCTGCACATGTAGCAACCAATAGGCTATAATTTTTATACATTTTCTGGACACTTTTTAGACACGGACCCTATACTAATTCTAGCCAACACTAAGAACTGAAACACTAAAACACCTACCTAAATTGATACAAAGATGCAATTAAACAGAGAAAACTAAACTACTAAATGAAAAACAGAACCCTGTCGTTGGCTAGATTGTACATCTTGGGTTGCCTCCCAAGAAGCGCTTGATTTAACGTCGCGGCACGACGCAAGTGTCTTGATTACTCAGACTTCATCAAGATTGTAGGCCTCAATCACTTCTTGTTCGGTCACAGTATAGTTCTTCTGGGCCACATTTAGAGCTTTGCTAGCATAGTAAATAGGGTGAAGAATTTTCTCTCGCCTTTGTCCCAAAACTACACCAAGCGCCAATCCACTCGCATCGCACATTACCTCAAACGGTTGTCCCCAATCCGGTGAAATAATGATTGGTGCTGTAACCAACTTCTTCTTCAACTCTCCAAATGCTCTAAGACAATCATCATCAAAATAGAACTTACACTCCTTCTCGATCAGTTTGCACAACGGATGTGCAATTTTGGAGAAATATTTGATGAATCTCCTATAAAAACCTGCATGCCCAAGAAAACTTCTAACACCTTTTACAGAAATGGGTGGTGGAAGCTTTTCTATTACCTCAACTTTAGCTCTATCAACCTCAATACCTTTCTCTGAAATTCGATGACCCAACACTATACCTTCTTTAACCATGAAATGACACTTCTCCTAATTCAGTACCAAGTTGCAATCTTCACACCTTTTAAGCACCTCGGCCAGATGATCTAGACAACAATCAAAAGAATCATCTACAACTGAAAAATCATCCATGAACACTTTAATAGTGTCCTCCACCATATCAGAAAATATTGACATCATACACCGCTAGAAGGTTGCTGGAGCATTACACAACCCGAATGGCATCCGTTTGAAAGCAAAGGTCCCATATGGGAAAGTGAAGGTGGTCTTCTCTTGGTCTTCTGGAGCTATAGAAATTTGATTGTAGCCCGAATACCCATCAAGAAAACAATACCAACCCTTTCCTGCAATTTATCAAACATTTTCTGTCCATTTTCTGGGTAATTAAACCTTTTCTCTTGGTCTTCTCTTGGTCATTTTCTGTCCATGCATTCAAATTCTAGTAATCCATACAAACTCGCCATCCAGTAACGGGCCTCATTGGAACAAGCTCATTTCTTTCATTTGGAACCACAGTCATACCTCCCTTTTTAGGCACACACTGCACAGGACATACCCAACTACTATCTGCAATGGGATAAATAACTCCTGCATCCAGCCACTTGATGATCTCCTTTTTAACTAGTTCTTGCATAGGTGGATTTAATCTTCTCTGGTGCTCAATACTGGGCTTATGACCTGGCATGAGTTGGATTTTGTGAGAGCAAATACCGGGGGGAATCCCAATAATATTTGCAATAATCCACCCAATAGCTCGCTAGAACCTCTTCAACACAGTCACCAAGCACTCTACTTGCCTCGCATTCAAATCTGCTGCAATGATGACCGGCAAAGTATTCTCTTCGCGCAAGTATACATACCTCAAGTGCGTTGGTAGAGCCTTAAGCTCCAATTTTGGTGCCTCCACAATAGATGGTCTTGTGGGTGGGGACTCGTGATTCTTCATGTCTAATTCATACTTCTTTGGTTTGAACCGATATTCACACTTATCGAGTGCGGCTAGTAACTCATCATACTCTTCAATACCATCACTATCGAAATTCATCATAACTGCTGCTAGTGCCTCAACACCTAGTCGCTCTTCAATTTGCACTTCTATCCCACTCTCCATTCTGTAAGTTATAGCAGATACTGTTTGGAGCTCACCATTCTGCTTCATGGACCTACAACTATTGAAAGTTGCTTCTTCATTGTTCAATCTGAACTTCATCTGCCCCTTTTCCATATCAACCAACGCACGCCCTGTGGCAAGAAATGGTCTCCCAAGGATGATGGTAACCTCAAAATCAACCTCACAGTCAAGAATCACAAAATCCGCCGAAAAGATGAAAGACTCTACTTTCACTAGCACGTCATGGAGTACACCAATGGGCCTCTTCACAGTTCGATTAGCCATTAGTAACCGCATTGCAGTGGGCTTTGGGTCCCCTAGACCCAACTTCTTGTAAATAGACAAGGGCATGAGGTTGATGCTAGCACCAAGATCATACAATGCCTTAGCAAAGTGTAACAACCCTATAGTATATGGGATCGTGAAAGCACCAGGGTCTTCCTTCTTCTGCACCAGAGATCTTGTAGCAATAGCGCTACAATGCTGCAATCTATCATCATCTTCAAAACTCACAGACCTTTTCTTTGTCACCATATCTTTCATAATCTTTGCATACCCAGGCATTTGCTCCAAGGCTTCTATCAATGGGACATTGATAGAAAGCTGCTTCAACATAGTAATAAACCTGCGATATTTACCATCTTCAGTCTTCTTCACTAACCTCTGTGGAAAAGGTGGTGGAGGTCTAGGTATGGGGACCACTTTCTGAGATATCTCCGCTTCTTGCTCTATCGCAGTCTCAGACTCTTCTCTAACTTCCACCACATCATTTTCTTTCGTAATCTCAGTATCCACCATAGACGGCATAGGTGGATCTATGGTTTGCTTACCCCCTCGAGTAGTAATTGCCATACAATGACCATCATTCTTTGGATTCTGGATGGTATTGCTAGGGAGAGTGCCAGGTTGACGCGGGTTCACTGTAGTAGACAACTGAGTCATCTGCTGCTCTAGATGCTTTATTGACACTACATGGGCATCAACCTTTTGACCAATACCACACAAGTCGCTTTGCATCTCCTTCACATTCTCATCATTTGAATCAAACCTTCTCATCATCTTCTGCATCATATCTTCAATACGCACCATATTACCTCCAGCTTCCCTAGCACCAGATTCTCGATTTTGAAGGGGAACATAGGGTCCAACCCGATCGTTTCTGTTGCCATAGTTGTTCCTATTGTAGTTGTTGTTGCGATTGAAGTTCCCATCCCAGACATAGTGACCCTCTCGGTTGTAATTTCCATAGTTCCTACCTTGGTTCCCTTGACCTTGGCGCCAATTTTCCGTGTTGGATCCTTGGGCATTTGGTTGGAAACCCCTCATCTGATCATTCACAACATAAGCATCCTCTTTATAGTAACACTCCTCAATTGGTGGTGGAGTTCTAGTTAAGTAGTTTACAGCATTTACCTTTTATGCTCCTCCGCTCACATACTTCAATACCAACCCCAACTCTGTCCTCATCTGGGCTATCTCCTCATGAATATCATCTGCAGAGTTGATAGTTGTATAATGAACGGCAAATGTGTTTCTCCCAGTATCTGACCTCCTAGTGCTCCATGCTTTATTGTTGCGAGAGATCCTCTCCAGTTTTTCAGCAATTTGTGCATATGTACAATCACCATATGAACCTCCAACAATAGTGTCAAGAACTGCTTTATTGTTATCATCCTGTCCTCGATAGAAATATTCCTTCAGCGACTCATCATCAATACGGTGATTTGGAACACCTCTTACGAATGCAGTGAATCTGTCCCATGAGCTGCTCACAGACTCTCCAGGTAAAGCTACAAAATTGTTGACCCTATCTTTGTGAATGAGCTTCTTGGATATTGGATAGTACTTCGTTCGGAACACCTCCGCCAGTTGCTCCCATGTAAATATTGAGTTATAAGGAAGCATAGTGAACCATACTACAGCATCGCCTGTCAGTGATAGAGGAAACACTCGTAATGCAATGACATCCAGATCCAAGTCTGGTCTACGTACATAACTTTTGCAAACCACCCTTAGCTTGGCTAAGTGAGCATGTGGATCCTCCGATGGCGATCCTGAGAATAAGCCTCTTGCTGTAAGCATCTGCATCAAACTACTAGTCACCACAATTGTGTGCCCTGGAGGTAGAGGGGTAACACAATAGGTCCATCAGAGTCTTCTATATTCATGTCGCCCCGATAGTTGTCATGTTGTCGTGGGCCTAGTGGATCTTGTACCCTCAACGCATCCCCAATTGATTTTCAGCTGGAACCTGGTTGTCCCCACCAACTACCCTCTGTTGTTGTAACTCAACTGCATCATCTAGATTTCCTCCGATAGGATCAATTGGATCTCTTGGATTGTTCATTCTTCGCAAAGTGCGGTTCAGCTCTGGATCGTAAGGAGTAAGTGGTTCACCCTGGCTCCGTGTACTTGGCATACACTAGAGTTAGAACCTGAGAGAGACAAAAACAAAGAGAAAAGGTAAAATTAGGAAATATTTGACTAACGTTCAATAATGTAGTTAAAATAAATCTAAAAGCCAAATTCCCCGGCAGTGGCGCCACAATTAGATATGCTCAAATTACACCTCCCTACAAAAGTATAAGCGATCGTAATCAAGTAAAGAACCCAACTTGTAGGTTGGGGTCGATCCCACGAGGAAAATGGTTTAGACTTTACTCTAAACAACAATTATATTCAATTAGTCAAATTACTTCCAGAAACAGGTAATTAAAGGGGGGGTTTTGTTTGTGTGAAACAATTAGTAAGAATTTAATAAGTAATCAGTAATCAAAACTCAATTTTTAGTTGTTATCAAGATGAGAGAAATAACTAGGGTATACGTGTTCCCCACAAGCTCATAACCTAATAATCCTAGTAACCGCAATCCTTTCCTAGTGTATTACATGCAAAGTGATAAGTTAGGTATCTCTAAATCCTTGGTCTGGCATCTAGAGAATTTCACCTCGCACCTTGGTCCGGCTACGTGTGTATAATTTACTAACCCTTACCTTTACCTCATATTAGACATCATAATCGATGTTTGGCTTAGTTATTACTTCACACCAATCGACACTTGCCTATTAGATAGTATCACACTAAATCTATGTTGATAATTCTTTTCTTGTTGATTAGCTCGTTGGTCCGGCAAGTAGCAACAAGGCGAGTTGTAACGCGTGCACTCGTCAAAAAGACTTCTAAACGAAAGAATTATCAATGCATGCACAACACTATTCAAGAATTACTTATTTACTATGCATATTTTGTTAATCGCTCATGGTTCCCACAACCCTAGTTGTGGATTTAGTTACCCATATTAGCAAGAACACAATTCATAGTTTTAGATGAAGAAATCATGAACATATGTAAAGAGAATAATAAACCTAGAATTTCAACTTGAATTGCAAAGGCAAAATCTTCAAAACGAACTTAGGAAATCAATAATTACTAGAGTTGTAAATTAATCTCCAAAATCACAAAGTAAAACTAGAATAATAATGTCTAACCCCCAAAAACGAGGTTTACATGCTTTATTTATAGAAAACAAATCCTAAATTAAAAGGGAAACAATTTAAGGAAAGTTTGTTGAGGCACGCGTCTTCATTCCACGAGACTGACTGACGGACCGTCGATGGATCTACGGTCCGTAAGTCCCTTCCGTCAGCTAGGACTTAGAAAATATTTCAGCTTCCAAAAATCAGCTTCTCTGAAGCAAATGACGGACTTGCAGTACGGACCGTAGATCGATCTACGGTCCGTTAATCCCCTCCGTAGCTCTATACTTGGAATCTTCAAAAATTAGGTATTGGAACCCTCGCAGTATCAATCTACGGATCAACAGTACGGTCCGTAGATCAATCTATGGATCGTCAACGGCCACCGTGGTTCCACACTTGGTCAGATTTTCCTGATTTGTCTTCCATACCTTGCCTGCTGATCTACGGTCATCACCTACGGGCCGTCAATGGATCTACGGTCCGTAGATAACCTCTGTGAATGCCTTTTTTCTGTAGAATTTCACCTTGGTTCGGCATCTAGAGAATTTCACCCCGCACCTTGGTCTGGTTATGTGTGTATAATTTACTAACCCTTACCTTTACCTCATATTAGACATCATAATCGATGTTTGACTTAGTTATTACTTTGTACCAATCGAAACTAGCCTATTAGATAGTATCACACTAAATCTATGTTGATAATTCTTTTCTTGTTGATTACCTCCTTGGTCCGGCAAGTAGCAACAAGGCGAGTTGTAACGCGTGCACTCGTTAAAAAGACTTCTAAACGAAAGAATTATCAATGCATGCAAAACACTATTCAAGAATTGCTTATTTACTATTCATACTTTGTTAATCGCTCATGGTTCCCACAACCCTAGTTGTGGATTTAGTTACCCATATTAGCAAGAACACAATTCATAGTTTTAGATGAAGAAATCATGAACTTACGTAAGGAGAATAATAAACCCAGAAAATCAACTTGAATTGCAAAGCCAAAATGTTCAAAACGAACTTAGGAAATCAATAATTGCTAGAGTTGCAAATTAATCTCCAAAATCACAAAGTAAAACTAGAATAATAATGTCTAACCCCCAAAAACGAGGTTTACATGCCCTATTTATAGAAAACAAATCCTAAATTAAAAGGGAAACAATTTAAGGAAAGTTTGTTGAGGCACGCGTCTTCATTCCACGAGACTGACTTACGGACCGTCGATGGATCTACGGTCCGTAAGTCCCTTTCGTCAGCCAGGACTTAGAAAATATTTCAGCTTCCAAAAATCATCTTTTTTGAAGCAAACGACGGACTTGCAGTACGGACCGTAGATCGATCTACGGTCCGTCAATCCCCTCCATAGCTCCATACTTGGAATCTTCAAAAATCAGGTACTGGAACCCTCGCAGTATCAATCTACGAATCAACAGTACGGTCCGTATTTCAATCTACGGACTGTCAACGGCCACCTTGGTTCCACACTTGGTCAGATTTCCCTGATTTGTCTTCCATACCTTGCCTGCTGATCTACGGTCATCACCTACGGGGCTGTCAATGGATCTACGGTTCATAGATAACCTCCTTGAATGCCCTTTTTCTGCATTTCTTTCAGTTGTATCTATACTTCCGCGCCTGAACATCTTTCCTGCAAAATACAATAAAAACACATAAAAACCAATACAAAAAGGCCCTAGACACACACAACTTGTAAGTGAAATGTATTAGAAATACCGTAAACTCACGGTATATCAATATTCTTACCTCCATAAGTAGTTATAAGATTTTTTTCCCCAAGAAATAATGTATGTAATAGTTTTTATATTGAAAAGTAAGTTTAGTGACTTCTTAATAATTTCTTAATTGTTTCTTGATGTTTTGTTGAAAATTCTTCTTATGTTATGATCCCTAGAATCATAAGCTATGAACATCCTCCCAAAAAAAGATCTTATGATGCCATTATCATATATTTCCTTTATTTTTAATGCCCTTATGTAATCTTCCATAAAAGTTTTTTTGATTCTTCCATGCGCATTTAATTTCTTCCATGAACTATCAAGTTATGTATGGAAAAAGTCACAATTCTAATTACAAATCCTTATGTCCTGATAATTCCCTGCAATATCATTCATTCTCTAAGAAAACATTATTTTAGGATTTTGTCCCCTTTTCATCAAGAGATTCCAAGAGTATGAATTATGATTTTTATGACATTTGTTCTAAGCATCAATACTATGAAGTTCTGCCTAAACTATGAACTCTATTATTTATTATTTTATTTACATGATTCCATATTATGAACTATAGTATATGGATTTCAAGTTTCCTTCAATGATTTTTCATCCTACGAAATATGAAGTATGTTTTCTCATAATCCCTAAATGATATTTACACCATTCATATTATGAATTATGGGCTTTCAAGATAAACATGTGACTTTCATGATCTCTACAAGATGTGTGTATGATTCATGTTATGAAATATTGGCTTACAATCCAAACAAGCTTTTCATAGGCGTTATGCAAAATTATGATATATGAGCTTAAAGCTCTATTATGATTATTTTGTGAGTAATGCTAAACACTGTCAAGGAATAAGTTCATATAACAAATGCATGAAAATGCTTATGTTAGATAGGTTAAGAATTGTAATATTCGTTCAAATAACTCCTTTATTTGCCCCTTGTAAGTGCTTATAATGGATCCACAAGACTTGCATGTCGCATTCCTTTTCATGGTATATGGTGGCTTAGCTGATTGAATCGAGATCAAACTCCCTATGCGCCCATGGTGGTTATTTGAGGTTAAGTTATAACGTGTGATATATTATGAAATTAAAAGACTATTTCTATGAGTTATTATTTTATGAAAAATGAGTTTTTCACTAGCTTCAAAGATTTTGAAAAACACATTGCATACAAATATTCAGTTTTGTCAACGGGTGCAAAATTTATGAAGTTTCGTTTAAACTCTTTAGTTGTACTAATTGGATTTTGATAATAAAAATATGTTTCTTATATTTTTAGACACAAATATTTCATGTTTTTATATCTATCATATTTATGTTAGTTGTTCAGCTTTACATATTATAATATCATTTCCACTAAATTATTTTACATATTGTACATTCCATGTACTTACAAATTTGGCGCTGCATTAATTTATGATACAAATTTGGGGATTCAGTCTCATTGAAAAAAGATCCTTTGGCTCTAGTTTCCCCAGCTTAATTGAATCCTCCTTACACGCAAGAGGACATAGTCATATTAAGTACAACTTAGTAGTTAGTAGTAGTTGATTAGCAAAAGGTAGATCGGGGACCTTGTCCTGGTAGATATTACTGTGTCGTATTAGAGGCTTCATAGACAAACATTTAGTCATGTATTCCATTTCTTACTTTTGTGTAATTATGCTTCAAAACTTTGATAATTTGTTTATTAAAGTCTTTTATTTGAGCACTTATTTTTTTAATATGATGGATGTTTTGAAAAGTATACTCTAAAATTAATCATTACACTCATGTCTAGAGGTATGCTCCTATTTCGTGCCATGTAATTGGTATGCTCGGGCAAGAAATTGTATTAGAAAGAGGCCACATCTAGTGTGTAGGCTCGTGTATGAAGGTCTCCATCAACTTTTTATAAGCATTTAACCTTTGGGTGGAAGTATGTGAAAGTTTTTCTTAGCTCTGTAGCCTCTTCACCAAAGGAATTTCCCAACTCAACACGAGTAGGCTCATTTCGAGATGGAATTTTTTGAATGTACTAAACGACTCTTTTTTCCATGTTTTGATTCTGGAGGCTTCAACATCCCGTTTCTTATCAAGATCAATTATCCCATCAGTGGGTGTGGCAATATGGGATGGAAAATACCATACACCTACTTTTACTGCTTGCTTATTAGTACTGGTTAATGGCATTGAAAGACCCTTTAGACGGGCTTTCCTTCTCATTTGGAAAATTACTACCTTCCCATTATTGTCTGAAGAGTAGACATGAGGTAGGAAATGAGAATAAATAAACTCTATGTTCATTCTTGGAGGGCAGGAGTCGGGCACACACAAATTCAAGCCATAGTTTATCTTCAAACGATAAATCATGTCAGCCAATCTCATCATAATTGACAGCTCAAGAAGGCAGGCCTGTGACAGAAGTATTACCCACCCATTAGATCTGAATGCTTTTGGAAGTAGTCTTCTCTGTAAACATGAATCCGAGGGTAATAGGCTTATCAAAAACAGAGTTGATAGCAACTGTGGTAATATCAACCACTACACCTCTTACTTTGACAAATAGTTACCATGGGATATCACCAACCTTTAATTTTAGTTGGATACCAGTGCATAAGTCAAGGTGGTACCACAAAACATGCGAAAGTAAACAACCAATGTAATGTATGTCATCACCAGCATTCAAACAAGACATTCAAAATCAAATAGATATTGTAGACAATAAAATTCGCGTCAAGAAAACAATAATCAAGAATGGAAAATTATAGCAACAATCGTGTTTATTATTTCAAAGTGCAAGTGTTACAATCTCTATGATTCCTCTGAATTCGCCTTTTCAAATATAAATTCAAGGGCTCTTGAGCTCGATCTTGAATTTGTCTTGAACTTGAACATGAACTTTATCTTGATCTGGACATTTACTTGAATTCAAGGGCTTCGAGCTTGTTCTTGAATCCGATGGTATTGATCTTGATCGTTCTTGAACTTGAATGCTTGAATTGTTAAACTTGTAGCTTTATAGAGAATTTTATGGCGTTTGTACCACGGATTTTCTCTAGCTTCTTGTTTAGAATTTTCTGTCTTTTTTTCTGAATTATGAGGACCCCTGTTTATAGCTTTAGAATAGAGGAGTTGCGATTGGAACAGGATTCCCTTCGGCCAATCAAATTTAAGTGACATGGCATATGCACTTTATGGAGCGGGCTTGCCATCTTTGACACATATCATGATCCTATTGGCTTCTACAGTTTGACACGTCTATAATAGAAAATTCATATTTCATTGTAGAAAAATCAAAATCATGAACAGTTTTATTTTCTAAAAACTAGACTTCTCGATCTCTACCATATCCAAAATTTAGAATTTAATACTTTAAGAATTTTTCTAGATGATTTTTTGAAGTTAGCTCTAGATTCTATCATGCTGAAAATTTCAGATTTGTGTAGCTTTACTAAAACTCTTGTGTCTTGATGTAGGAACGACGAAATTCCAAGCCGCTTGATTATTTCGAATCTAGACACAAAGGTATACAACATAGCAGAAATTCAAAATTTAATACCTTTGGGATCATTACAGATACTACTACAAGATCAGCTTTAGATTTTGGTGCACCAAAAGTTTCAGATTTGTGCGATGACACCAAAAAAATTGTATCTCAAGGTAGAAGAATCGAAATTGCGATCCGCTAGATTCTACAAAAACTAGACACAAATGGCCACAACATACACAAAATTTAGGATTAAACTCCTTTAATATTGTTCTAGAAATATTTTTTGAAGTTAACTTTAAATTCTGTCACATAGTTGATTGCAGATTTTTGTTGCCTCACAAAATATTTTATTTCTTGATGTTGGAACGTCATCACCATAAAAGGTTGTGATCACTGGAAACTATACTTCAAGGGTTTTAATATCACCAAGAAAATATTGTCTCAAGTCTAACCTAGTTAGCTTAGCATAGCTTCCAAGTCTCAAACGTCTTGAGGGGTAACAATCTCTCCTTTACTTATATCATCTTTGTATTGTCCTTTTTTTTTTGTAGATTAACAAAAGCAATATTTGTATTTTTCGCGGAGGCTACACAATGGAGAGCTTTATCACACTAGAATTTGATCTTGAAGTGTGAAGGGATGTGTTTAACATCCCCGCCTTGAAGATCACAAACTTGAGGTCTTGAAGTGTGAAGGGATGTGTTTAACATCCCCGCCCTGAAGATCACTAACTTGAGGCGTTACTAGAATAATGTGTTTAACGTCCCCGCCTTGAAAAAAAAAACACTACTCTCAAGGCTTTACAAGGTCCCAAATACTTAAGCATAAGGTGTGAAGGGATGTGTTTAACGTCCCCGCCTTGAAGATTGCTAACTTGAGGCTTTACTAGAATACTGTGTTTAACGTCCCCACCTTGAAAAAAAACACTACTCTCAAGGCTTTACAAGGTCCCAAATACTTAAGCATAAGGTGTGAAGGGATGTGTTTAACGTCCCCACCTTGAAGATCACTAACTCTAGGCTTTACTAGAATACTGTGTTTAACGTCCCCGCCTTGAAAAAAATAACACTACTCTCAAGGCTTTACATGGGCCCAAATACTTAAGCATAAGGTGTGAAGGGATGTGGTTAACGTCCCCGCCTTGAAGATCACTAATTGAGGCTTTACTAAATTCCGAATACTTGAGCATAAGGTGTGAAGGGATGTGTTTAACGTCCCCACCTTGAGATCAACAACTTGAGGCTTTATAAAATCTTTTTAAGGATAAATCCGCGAAGAGGCCAGCTTAAGGTGCAAAGGGACAAATCTTGTCCACCTTAAGGCATGGAAATTTAAAGATCCTTTTAAGGATAAACCCGTGAAAGGGCCAGCTTAAGGTGCAAAGGGAAAAATCTTGTCCACCTTAAGGCATGGGGTTTTTTTGTTACTCCTTGACCGCAAGAGTATAAATTGTGTACGGCATAAAAAAATCCATCTAAGGATAAATTCGTGAAGAGGCCAGCTTAAGGTGCAAAAGGACAAATTTTTCCACCCTAAGGCATTGGAAATTTAAAGATCTATTTAAGGATAAATCCGCGAAAAGGCTAGCTTAAGGTGCAAAGGTACAAACCTCGTCCATCATAAGGCATGTAAATTCAACGACGTGCACATTTGGAGGATTTGGAGACTTCTACTTACATACTTGAAGTCTTACTTGCACACTCAAAGGATTCGAATACTTCAACTTGTATACTTAGAGGATTCAAATACTTCAACTTTTAAACTCAAAGAATTTAAAGACTTCAACTTGCATACTTGGCAAAATTTAAAGACTTCAAGCGTACTATTAAAGAAACTCATATTTTATAAGGGTTGCCCCCCTTCATTGACCCATCAATACTTCGTACTAGTCTAAAGTTTGATGATACAAAAGATAAAACAAAATACTTATCGCTTTGACTGTCATGTGACAAATCAAGTGGGAATATTTGATTTTTTGACACTCATTCAACTGAACTTAGGATATATTCTAAGCGCCTACCTACCTCAGTGAAGAGGATCAAGTCACAACGTAGTTCTGGAGGAGTGAGTGATTTTTTTGTTGTTGTTGTGTCGTGCACAGTTTATACTCTTGCAGGCCAGGAGTGACATGCAGTTTAGGCTCGTAACTTAAGGAGCATCATCTTACTTCAAAGGTAGTACTTCTTTAGGAATTTTACATTAATAGGATCGATCCTTACGCCATCTGCATCAACAAGCTTGTAAGCACTATGGGAATATGCTTCTTGTACGACATATGGTCCATCCCACTTTGAGGTAAATTTGTCTCCAACTTGGAAGCACCTCAAGCGAACCTTCTTATTGAAAGCACGAGATAGACGAGCTTGATGACATTCAAGGTTTTGTTGTGCTTCTAGCCTCTTTTCAACAAGTGCTTCTAACTCAGTATGCCGTAGTTGAGCGTTCTCTTCTTTAGTGAGCCCTTCTTGAGTAGAAAGTCTTAAGGAAGGTATTTGACGCTCGAGTGGCAGGACTGCTTCAACTCCAAAAGCAAGTGAATATGGTGTTGCTTGAGTTGGTGTGCGGTATGTTTTCCTATATGCCCACAAAGCTTCTTCCATTCTTTCATGCCCATCCCGTTTGGACTTGGAGACAACTTTCTTCAGGAGGTTGCATAGAGTCTTATTCAATGATTCAGCAAGACCATTGGTGGCAGCATGATACATAGAAGATTTACGATGCTTGAAGCCAAAGAGATCACAAATCTTGTTCATTAACTTGTTATCAAATGGCTTGCCATTGTTATTATGTAGCGAGGGATTTCATAGCGATAGATGATATTCACTCGGATAAAATTTGCAACATTCTTTTTCTTCACTTCTTTAAGGGCGACAACTTCAGCCTATTTTGAGAAGTAATCTGTTGCAGTCAAGATGTACAAATGTCCACCAGAAGATTTTGGTAGTGGTCCCACAACATTCAATCCCCAAGCATCAAATGGCCAAGATGCGATAGTTGGGTGCAATACTTCAGGCGGCTGATGTATGAAATTTGCATGAAATTGACATCCATCGTACCTCCGAGCATAATCTAAGCAATTCTTCACCATGGTTGGCCAATAATACCCCATCCTCTTTATGTGAAAGTGGAGTTTCGGTCTAGATTGATGTGATCCACATACTTCTAAGTGTGCTTCTTGCAGAGCTTGAATTGCTTCTTCCTCTCCCAAACATCATAATAGTACACCGTCAAATGATCTTCTATATAATGTATCTTTGTAGTGAAGGAAGCGAGGTGCACGACGACGAATGTCAGTCCTTCTCCTTGTATTTTCTGGAAGTATCCCATAACACATGTAGTCAATAATGGGTTGTCTCCAATCTTCTTTTGCGGCTTCAGAAATGGCGACTAGATGCTCAAACTCATTTTCCATATATTCTTCCTCAATTTGCGGTGGTACTATCCATTTTTGAGAAATAGTCATTTGTGTTTGATCAGGAAGGGTTAGTGTTGAAGCTTGGGTAGAAAATGCATCGGCTTTCTTATCTACTGTTCTACGCACATGTTGGAGTGTTACATCTCCAAGCCATCCTATCAAATTTTGAGCATAATTATTATAAAGATGCAATTCGGGCTTCTTCACCTCATAACTTCACAAGAGTTGGTTGATCACCAACTGAGAGTTACTAAAGCCTTGTAAGTGTAATTGCTTCATGTCGACGGCCATCTCATGTCCAAGTATCAATGCTTGGTATTCAACGACATTATTGGAGCAACATTGCTTCAAAGTAAAGGAGAATGGTAGAATCTTTTCTTGTGAAGTGATGAACACTACACCAGTGCCAGCTCCACCACGGTGTGCAGCCTCATCAAAGTACATTTTCCAAGGAGGTTGAATTTCAATAGACATCACATCTTCATCAGGAAGCTCATCAGTTAACTCCCAATCAACCGGTATCGGATGTTCTGCCAAGAAATCCGCTAATGCTTGTCCCTTCACAACTTTATGAGGGATGTACACATCTCAAACTGTTGGAATTGGAGGTACCATCCTTCTAGTCGGTCACTAAGGACATATTTTGACATAACAAACTTGATGGGATTTCTCTAGAAATAAGGCGGACAACATGAGCTTGAAAATAATGTTTCATCTTTTGAATTGAGAAGACAAGTGCCAAGCACAACTTTTCAATTGGTGAATAGTTCAGCTCATTTGGCGTCATCGTTCTACTTAAGTAATAAAGAGAGTTTTGCTTTGCCTTCACTATTCTCTTGGGCTAACAGGGCTCTAATGTTTGCGTAATCAAGACACAACTTACAATGCAAGTGTCTATGATCATACAATAGTAAAGTAACCCAACTAAGGGTTGGGATCGTTTCCATAGGGAGTGGTTGGGATCGTTTCCATAGGGAGTGGTTTTGAGAATTAATAGAAAAATAAAATTAAGTTCTAATTAGTCATAGCTAAATACATTATCGAATATAAACATATTAAATCTAAAGGGTGACACAAGAGTGTCAATTAACGATGGGGGTTTGTAACAAGTAAGCAAAAACAGAGAAAATACAAAAAGTATTGATGCTTATTGTGACGAACGACACTAACCTACGGTATGAGTGTCTACGATCGTCGATAGTATAGTAACCCAACTAAAGGTTGGGGTCGTGTCCCAAGAGAGTGGTTTTGAGAATTGATAGAAAAATAAAATAACTAGTCGTAGCTAAAGATATTAACGAACAAAAACATGGTAAATAAAGGGGGTGACACGAAAGTGTTAAATATCGATTTGGGGGTTTTGTTACAAGTAGTGAAAGCAGCAAAAATTAACAAGAAAATCAAGTATGGAGAAATTTTCTTGGGGTGTGACCGCAATACAAGTTGAGATAAATAGTTGGGTACATGATTTTGACAAGAAATTTGTAAGATAATAGTGACTAGGCTAAGCTTTAAATGGAAATAATTTCCTCTCGGGCAACTTACCCCGTTTCAAATGCATTCCTCTCGGACACCCATTTGTCACATGAAGACCAGCCTACGCCTTACCCCACTCACTCTCTCGAGCTGAGTGTTAGGATATGGGACTAGGGCTCACCCTCTCGGGCTGAACCTTATATCGACCCACTCCTTAAGCCATTAGTCTAGTGGTCCTGGTTTCGCGACCTCCATCTCGGGCTAGCTGAAAACACATGAGTGGCTTTGTAATTGCAACTACAAACCCTTTAGATTAAACCACAACCACTAGGTGAAATCACCATTAAACTACATCTAACCTATCAGCAAGCAAGACCCAATAATAATATCAACACATATTTGTTAAATCACACCCCAAGAATTGGGGTTTTTAGCCACACATCAAGAAATAACAAAATACACCTAAAATGATAGAAAAATCAAATGGGTATAAGAAATTAAATCTTAATTTAAGCAAAGGAAGAAGAATAAAGAGGACCCACTTCCAACTTGGGGAAGATGAACTCCTTTCTTCAAGTTCCCAAAAATCCTTTCCAAACTTGAGAGAAAAATATCTAAAAAGTACTATTCTGGAAATTAAAATAAAAGTTCGACTGTTAAAAATAATATTAAGTTCAGTATTTATAGACTTCATAAAATAGCGTTGGTGGATGTTTCCGCGAAGTTAGTCGATGTCGCCAAATGACTTCGGCGACTCGCCCTTCATCTGTCTCATCGTCATTTCGTGCTTGCCTTCAGCACCTTCACGTTCTGGAGCATTGAACGGTATAGTACTGCTTCGCGGAACTATTCGGCGAAGCGCTGACTTCTCCTTTCATCGCCTTTTTTATCCTTCTCCTTCAAGGCTTCGCGTACTGGAACAAAGGGCAGAGTAAATCCATTTGGCGAATCGCCAAGTGTGCTTGGCGATGCTCGAATTTTAGCTTCGTCATTCTTTTCAGCCTTTTTGTTCCTTTCTGCACCTAAGTGTTCATGCTTTCACTAAAACTTCAAATACCTTAAACTTCAGAGTTTTCATCAGATATTCAGAGAAAATAAGCATTCGAGGACACTATTCTTATAAAAATAAATCCCTAAATGAATCCAATTTGTGGACTCATCAACACCCCCAACTTAAACTTTTGTTTGTCCTCAAGCAAACTCAAGTCGAACCGTTCAAAAGGGTGTCTTAAACAGTACTACACAAGACTCAATCATGAACATACACAACAAGATTCAAATTACTTATGCAAAGATCAAATGTGCACTCAAAGATTCAAGTTATAACACACCATTACCAGAGATTCTCATGCTCGCAATACTTGTTACTTGTGCGAGTTTAAGCTCGACAAAAAGTATCTAAATGCCCTCACATGAAGAATGATTCCATATTCACACACTGAGGTTAATCAATTCAAGATCAGGAATCAGATGCAATGCTCACACTCAAAAAGAGGAACACAATGCATGTTTTCACCCATAGGTTTGCCCTTATTTTCCAATCGACTTTTCATTCGGCTTACTCAAGATCAAAAAGGTCTTTCTAAGGCTTGTAATGGGGATGAGTGCAAAGGTATGATCATTTAGGCTCAATGGCTCTTTCCTCGTGGGATGTGGTGTTCTCAAGGCATTCGTTTCTCCTCCTTTATTAATTCTTTTTTCTAATGCTTCTAAGTCACATGTTTATTCATCTTCATGGATTTCTTGGAAACCCAATTTCCTTCATACCTTATTCCGCATTTTTTTTAATTGAAGGGGTTTCCACTATTGTGCAACACCATGGGTTAAGGGGGACTTTTCCTGTACTTCTTGACTTCTCCTTTTCCTTGTCACCACACCCCCAACTTAGGCTTTTGGCCTAAGTTGGCTATTCACTAAACCACAAATTAAGAGGGTTATAGGTAGTGGATCAACTGAGGTCTAGGGTTCATCAAGGTTCTTCCAAAGAAAGGTAAGGCTCAAAGGGTGTTCAAAAGAGTTTCACACACTCACGGGTAGGCCACAAAAGAGGTATATGTCAAATTTGGCTCACACTCTTTAAAGTTGCCTCAGATCATATCAAGAGGACACCTTTCTAAATCAATCAGACTAACAGGGCAAATTCTAGGTTTATTCATGCATGGTTCAACACAAGCTAATCATACAAGGCATTGACACTAAAGTCAAACAAGACTACACACTTTCGCTAGTGTGCAATGGTCATTACAAGAGAATCACTTCGATAAATGTCTAATCCCAACGAGATGCAAAGAGTTCACATATTGTCTATGCAACTTCATTTGGCCTCCTCATAGCCATACATTCATGTTTGTTCAATTGAGAGCAGTATTCAAGTCATAGGTATTGATCGAAACTGAGACTTAAATTTTTGCAAAAGAACAGCCACATTCAACTCATGAGAGGTGGCAAAAATGTGCGAAAATTCAAAATTTGTTCGAAGGGTCAAAATCATTTTGCAATTAAAAGTACATGGAGCCACAAGCTCAAACATCCACAAAAAAATAGTATTTAACACAATTATAAACAGACAACCCAAGTATATACACAAAACACAACTACCAACATAAAAGGTGTGGGTCTCACCCCACCACAAATAAAAACAAATTTGTCTTCAAATGCAAGTAATACAGAATCCAAAAGTAGATGTAAGCAAGGTAGAGAAGAGGGTAGGGAAAGGTCCTGGCTATGCAGTCTCTCTATCTGTTGGGACATCAGTGCCCGGAGTAGTCTCAGATGGGAAAGCAGTGCCAAATCCACTAGGGGTTGCTGTGGATGTAACTGTCTCTACTAGATCTGGCAGATCTCTAAATATGCTCGCATATTGGCTCACTCGTATCTCCTCAACTTGTGATGCTATCAACTCCTCGTCGATTTCTGCATCCGACTCTGCCTGTGTTGCACCATCCCTTTGCACATCTCCGGTGGTCTCAAGAATATCCTTATCATCTGCTCTCTCTAAGAGTGAAGTGAAGTGAAGTCGGTAGACTTAAGGTAATCTACGTCATTTCGCAAACTTTCAATCTCGGCTTTTAGGGCCGTCACCTCAGAGGTTTCCCGATGTCTGCTCTCACAAGCAAAAACTCTCACTGTCAAGGCATGAACATAAATCTGAATGGGAGTAAGTGCTGCTAGTATGGCCCTGTCAATCATCTCTGGAGCAAACCTTTCCAATATGGTGGCTCTCACATCAGTTGAATAGGCCAACTACCCCATCTTCAGGATCATGGCCTGAGTGATTCTGGCAGGCTGGGAGGATGATGAAGCACCTGGAGCCTATGAGGAAGAAGAAGAAGGAGCGGGTATACATGAGGGTTCAGAGGCCGGGGTGGACGAAGGTGTTTCTGCTAATAATAAGTCAATATTTACCTCTGGAGAATTATCTGTTGGGGCTGCTCATTTCCTGTCATCCTCTTCTTATGTAAATTTGGCCTCTATACGCCGAATATCAGTGGAGGAAGACGGAGTGACAACCAGTAGCCCCAAGTCAATTCGCCTCCTAGTCATGATAGTCCCAAGGCAAGTAGCCTTAGGATGCTGCAGAATGGACTCGTTCTGGTATGGCATGATAGTGCTGCTGATGAAACCAAACCAGTACCTGGAGGCAATGTTCTTGTCTCTCTTCTCAATCTGAGCTCCTATATATATCTACCTCGGGGTGGTGTTAGAGATCATCAGAGCTAGCCAACCCTTCAAGTCATCAAAGGACTGAGCAGAAGGCAAACCCTAGTAGGGCAGTGCCGAGTCCAGCAGTCGACCCAATACATCATTAATATGCTCGCTGTGACACTCCACTTCCTTGCCTCTAACCATAACCGACTTCACTGGTCGGAACTGACTAGCCTTTTTCTTATTTTTTGGGACCAACTCCCCATAAGCTAGGTAGAATTCCCAACCCAGAAAGGGATGTAAGAGCCCCGTGGTTTAGTGAACTGCTCGAACTCGTGATACCTGAGTGTGTCAAGGACCTCAGCATGCTTACCTTCCAAACCCTCCACAGATAATAATTTTTCTTCTAGAATGGTTCGTAACGCATTGCCTTTTAGTCTGTTCAGCAACCTGGGTGGAGGTGGAGCTACAGGGAGTGCAGGAGCCCCTGGAGGTGGTGCTGGAGTCAGCACTGATTCGGTAGTTGGGGGAGTGGCAGCGGAAGGGGTTCTGGTGGCTGTGGGCTGATTTTTAGCCCTAAGTTCCTCCCTTCGATTTGTCAAAGGTTGCTCATCCTCCGGCTCGGAAACAGCTGGTTCAACATTTGTGCCCTTCCTAGCGATGGGCTTTTTTCGTTTGCCTTTATCTCCCGGTGGGAGATCTTGCTTTCTTTTTTGTGAAGGACGTGATCCTCCTTCATTGATTGTAATTCCCGTTTCCTTTTTCTGAGGCGGTGCATTTAGGTTCGTGCGTATCATATCTACAAAAGTTTTTGATTAGTCAGAAGAATAATCACACTAAAACACAAAAAGTCTGAAGTAGAAAGGTTCGCCGATCAGTCGGTGAATCACCAAATGTCTTTAGTGAGCTAGGTCGAACTCGCCGAAGGGATTAGCTTGAAATCTAGGCAAATAAGTGATGAAAAGTTCTATTTGATGAGACACCGACTACTTTCGGCGATGACGAAGTAGTCCGCCAAAAGATACAGTGACAGAGGGTAGATGAGGCATGCGAAAGGTGGTCTGAAGTCCTAATGGCAAGTCCCTGACTACCTTCGGCGACCACGGATGTGTCCGCCGAAAGCTACAGATCTCTCAGCACTATGGACATGAATGAAAAGCAATATAAGATCAGTAGGCGAACCGCCGAATCGTTTGGCGAGCACGATCCAGATTGCCGAATGATTCACCGTGCCTATTTTTCAGCCCACTTCTTAGAATCGACCATACAAGCACTGAAAACGAAATTAAAGCATGCAGACACGAAATTCACACAAGACCCATACTTCCCATCATTCTGGAATACTCAGACTTCTTCCGGCCCTGCCAAATTGTAGCCATTTAACTACGATCACCTTTAAGAATGTCGTCACCCATTTTTTTGTTGAACAATATAACGACAATCAAGCAACACCAGTACAAACTCAATCAAATTAAAGCGCAAACAACAAGGCATTCGACTATTAAAATATTTCAGGCAATTAAGCTCGAATTACTCATAGCATATCAACTTATTTCTATCAGAGAGGCCCAACACACGTCATCCTGATACTACAATTGCAAAAGAGTGCAAAAACTTTTAAGATAAGTTCGGGGTTTTATGACCTAACCTTTAATGACGATCAAATTGCTTTTTGGAATGCTAGGCAGCAAAGAGATCCAACCCCAAGCACTATTTACCAATTGAAATACTAATGCAAAGGTAAAAATCTAAGAATAAGTACCTTTGGTGTGATTTTGAGGAGTTTAAGAAAAGGGAAAGTGAGAGCTTCAAACATTTTGACTTTCTGCCTTTACATAACTGTTCAGTTCTCTGTCATTCGGCGACGTTAGTCTTATCGCCGATGAAATCAGAAACGCACCGAATGCGTACTTACCTTGCTATGTCTTACAAGAGATCTCTTATTTTGGGGTCCCAACGGCGGGTTAAGTAGGAGTCGCCGATAGATTCGGCGACTCATCCACTGGGTCCTTGGCTCGCCAACTTGAACTTCTCAACACCTTTCTCATTTTACCCTACAAAATTAGCACACCATTATTCGAAAAGAATAATTAAAAGCAGTAAAGCCTTGGGTTGCCTCCCAAGAAGTGCATTATTTTACGTCGTGGCACGACATAAACCTTGTCTCGCTCTCCTTTTTTGGGGTTTTCCCCAGTGTGACTAGGTGACCCCAATATGTCATTTGGGTGGACATGAGGCACTGCAAAACTCAGGGGTGACCTGGTTAGCTGGATTGACCTAGAGTGGGATCCAATTATTTGATGCAGCAGTGCAATATTCTCTTTCACTTCTTCCAACTCCTGATCCTGATCGGTGACCTTTTGGAGAATGATTTGAAGTGTGTCCTCGACACGATTTTCTCTCCCATTTCTAGACTTCCTCCACTCATGAGGGGATATATACCTCCCCTTGTTGTTGCATTGGACTTCCTCCTCTGAGAGTTTGGTGGTCAGTTCGTAAAGTACTGCTTCGCGGAACTATTCGGCGAAGCGCCGACTTCTTCTTTCATCGCCTTTTTGATCGTTCTCCTTCAGGGCTTCGCGTACTGGAACAAAGGGCGAAATAAATCCCTTTGGCGAATCGCCATGTGTGCTTGGCGATGCTCGGGCATCAGCTTCGTCGTTCTTTTCAGCCTTTTTGTTCCTTTTTGCGCCTAAGTGTCCATACTTTCACTAAAAATTCAAATACTTGAAACTTAATATTTAGACAAAATAAGCATTCGAGGACACTATTCTTATCAGAATAAAGCCCTAAATGAGTCCAATTTGTGGACTCATCAAGTACTAATCAAGGGGATGGGATTCTTGGGATGTGATAGGAATACAGGGTAAGCTAGACTATTGGGTACATGCTTTTGATAGAGAATTCGTTGAATATTTGTCACTAGGCTAGGCTTTAGTGGGGATAAGCTTTCTTTCAAACAACTGACCCCGAATCAAATGGGTTTCTCTCGAACACCCATTTGCCGCTTTCAGCACAACCTTCGCCTTAGCCCAATCACTCTCTCGAGTTGAGTTGTGGGAGAAGGACTAGGGTTCACTCTCTCGAGCTGAACCTCATGTCGACCCAATTCCATCGGCCATCAATTTAGCAGTCTTAGTTTTACGACCTCTCTCTCTCGAGCAAGCCGAAAACACAAAGGTGAAATCGGATTTGCAACAACAATTTCATTAAGTTCCAACACAACTACTAAACGAAATCACATTTAAACAACGATTAAACTATCAGCAAGCAAGACCCAACAATTAACTTCACCCATATTCACAAAATCACACCCCAAGAATTGGGGTTTTAGCTAGACATGAACAAGAGATAGAAATTTATACCAATATGACTTTGCATTAAAATGGATATTAAGATTTAAGTCTCAAAACAAGTCTAGAGTGAAGAATCCTCAAGACTCAAGTCCAAAATCTTGAAGTTGAAACCCTTTGGATCTTCAAGTTCTTCAAAACCCTCTCCAAACTTGAAAATATTCTAAGTCTGAATATAAAACTTTAACTAGTATTTATAGTTTTCAGAAAGTGTGTTGTGAAGGATCCATTCGACGCAGTTAGTCGGGATCGCCGATCTATTCGGCAATCCGCCCTTTGGTCTGCTTCATCACCTTTCAGTGCTTGCCTTCAACATCTTTGCTTCCTGGATCATTGGGCGATAGAATACTACTTCGCGAAACTGCTCGACGACACGCCGACTGCTCCATTTCATCGCCAACTTGATATTTCGCTTCATGACTCAGCACACTAGAACAAAAGATGGGATTGTAGGCCTTTCGGCAATTCTCCTAACGGATTAGGCGATCGTCAGGCCGTCTTATCTTCCTTCTATCAGCCACTTTGTTCCTTTCTGGTCGATAACTTCCATGCTTTTGTCTCTAAGTTTAAATACCTGAAATTCAAGCATTTACATCAGTTATTAAGACAAAATATGCATTTGAGGACACTAATTCTATCAAAAACAAGCCCTAAATGAATCCAAATCGTGGACTCATCAACACCCTCAACTTAAACTTTTGCTTGTCCTCAACCAAACTCAAGTTCAGCTGTTCAAAAAGGGATGTCTCGGACAGCGCTGCACAAGACTCAATCATGAATGCACACAACAAGACTCACTTTACTTATGCAAAAATCAAATGTGTACTCTATGTTTCAAGTTGTGACATACCATTATTAAAGAACTCAAGCTCACAATACATGCTTCAAATGCAAGTTCAAGCTCAACTATAGCGTTCAAATGCCATCACACAAAGAATGATTCCATAATCACACAATTGTTCACAATTTAAAGCTTCGGAATAAGATGCATCACTCACACTCACAAAGAAGAACACAATGCATAATTTCACCCATAAGTTTGCCCGTATTTTCCAATCAACACTTGCTTCAGCACACTCAAGATAACAAAGCTCTTTCGCGGCTTGTAATGGGCCTGAGTGCAAAGGTATTGTCATTTATGCTCAGTGACTTACATCCTCATAAAATGTGGTGCTCTCAACACTTCCTTCCCTTTTCTTTCATCATTTTCATTAGTGCTCATAAGTCATCCTATTATTCACTTCCTATGGATTGTTTGGGAACCCCATTTCTTTTGTACTTTTCAACTTTATTCCACAACTTTACTTTTTTATTCTTTTTCTTTTTCTCTCTTCTTCTTTTTTTAATATGGAGGGGTTCCATTTTTCTCAACACCATGGGTTAAAGGAAACTTTCCTTGCACTTCTTGATTTTCCCTTCTCTTTTCACCACACCCCCAACTTAGGCTTTTGGCCTAAGTTGGCTATTCGACTAACCACAACTTCATGAGGATTATGGGTGATGGATAAAGAAAGGTCATTGTTTTCATCAAGTTTCTTCCAAAGTAAGGTAAGGCTCAAGGGGTGTTCAAAAGCGGTTCACACACTTACAAGGTAGGCCACAAAAGAGGTATATGTCAAATTGGCTGACACTCTTCGAAGTTACCTAAGATCATATCAAGAGATAGCATCACTTAGTTGACCACACCAATGGGGAAAATTCTAGGATCCATCATGCATAATTCACAGGTAAGCTCATCACACTAGGCATTGACACTAAAAGTCAAACAAGACTCCACACTTTCTCTAGTGTGCAACGATCATCACAAGAGACTCGATTCGATAATAGGCTTGTCAAAATGAGATGCAAAGAGTTCACATATTGTCTATGCAACTTCATTTGGCTTCATCGTATCTGCACATTCATGTTTGTTCGATAAAGAGCACTATTCAAGTCATCGGTATTGATCAGAACTGAGACTCAATTTTTGCAAAAGAACAACCACATTCAAAACACAAGAAGGGTGCATTTTTTTTTCCAGAAGGGTCAAAATCATTTTGCAATTTAAAACACGGAACCACAAGCTCAAACCTTCCACTAAAGCAGTATTAACACAATTATAACTTACAACCCAAATACATAAACAAAACACGATTCACGAATAGTAAATACACAATGGTGGGACTCACCCTACCATAATTAAAAGCAATTTGTCCTCAAATGGAAATGAATTAAAGTATCCAAAAAGAGGGAATTAAAGAAGGGATCCTGTCTATGCAGTCTCTCCATCTGTCTGGGCCTCAGTTCTCGATGTAGTACTCTGAATATGGGAATCAATGCCCGAAGTCACCTCAGAGGGTACAACGATACCGGATTCACCAAGGTCTGTTGAGTGTGTGTCTTCCAGAAAGATATGCACTGCTCTGCAAAATCCCCTAGCCCATGAAGGAATATTGGGGCAAAGGGTAATGGTTTTTCTGGCAGAAGTGGGCCTTATGCCCTTCCCTTTCCGAGTAGTTGTGAGTAGTTTCGAAGCTTTTCCTGTTGACGTAATTGCGTCCTCCTTTATCACAATACCTTTAGACTTCTCTTGAGCTGGCTTTAATCTTTCAGCAACTTTAGGTTTAGTCATATCTGTAAAATCTCGTAGAGAGGTTAGAGACATATTTGACAAAAGCACCAGAGATCAGTTGTTGGTAAGCTTTGTCGACTTTTTCGGCGAGTCGCCGATATCATTTGGCGATCTAGGGTTGGTCCGTTGAAAGTTACCGTGCACAGAGATCCATGTGGGAGTTAAGAAGGATAAAAAGACACTTTCGATGAGTCACCGAAGGTCTTTGGTGACCTTCAACTTCTCGCCAAAAGTTATAGATCCCATCAACACATAGAGCATAAAATTTAAGGGTGTGATGGGGACTATAGGCGGAACGCCGAGTGGTTGGGTGAGCTCGACCTAGGTCTCCAAACGGCTCAACATACCTATTTTCAACCCAACTTCTCGATTTCGACCCCGTAACCCCTAAAAGCAAAATCATAGCATGCACTAGTGCAATTAAGGTAGGACCCACCGCAGCCTAACACAACCCTTTGAATTTCAATCAAGTTTAAGGTATACAATTACGGGAATTCAATAATCACAACTACTCGAGCAAGTTTATCAAATTAAATCATGCATGTAAACAATCTAATCCTATCAGGCAGGATCAAAACACTTCAACAAGATCAGGCTATTGCAAATGAGTATAAATTTTGATAAAATAAACTCGGGGCATAGAAAACCAACCTTTGGTGTCGACAAAGAGAAGATTGAAACACTAGGCGGCAATGTAATCCAATCCCGAGCACAAATCAGCACTAATAATACTCTAAAAACACAAGAAATATACAAACTAGAGTGCAAGTGTGAGTCTAGGAAGATAAAAAGTGAGGGGAAAGTGAATGAATCTTTAACTTTTAAACCTTTTGCCTACAAAGCCGTCCAGTTTTCGCCCATTCGGCGACATTAGTTAGGATCGCCGAACCACTTGGCGTTTCGCCAAGGAGCCACTTGCCTCACCAAATTTTTCAGAACCTCCAGTTATTTTGGAAATCCAAACAGAGGTCTCCGTCGGGATCGCCTACATGGTCAGCGATTCACCTATAATGTAAATTGGTCTTGAGTCTAACAACAGTCTGTTTTGGGGTCACCGAACCGTTCGACAATTCGCTGATTGGACCTATAGTTCATCAATATGCACTTTTCAACACTTTCCTCATTTTAACCTACGAAATCAACATACCATTATTCTACATAATAATTGAAAGCGACTAAAACCTTGGGTTGCCTCCCAAGAAGCGCCTTAGTTATAGTCATGGTACGACTTCTCCGATCAGTTTTGATCTGTGAGAAAGATATGGGACATCACATGACCCAATTGAGTCTCCAATCGCTGGATAGATATGAATTGGGAGGCAGATATCTCATTTAGCAGTATAACATTCTCCTTGATCTCATTTAACATCTTATCGTGACCTTCGACTTTACTGAGCATGAGTGAGAGTATCTCTTCTATTTGTCCATTTTCACTTGCATTAGGTTTCATACGCTCGTGTAGTGGAACATACCGGTCCTTTCTTTTATCCGGTGCTTCCAATTCCATAATCCTCTTGGTCACTAAATTTAATTGAGTCAACAGCGTGGACAGAGTATGGTCTTTCTCAGCCTCCTTGTTAGTCGTTGCCATGTGATCAAGGAGTTGGGTGGCTACTACAAAGGGTAGTCGTGAGAGACCCCCAGGAACTATTTGGTCTGCCATTCTTTTATTCTCCAGGCCAAGACTTTTGTAGAAGCAATCCAGTAGCATGCTTTTTGAGATTCCATGAGCTAGGCATTTCAGGAAGAGTGCCTTGAATCTCAACCACAATTTATGGATGGATTCTCCCTCGACTTGTCTAAAACTCAAGATTTTATCCCTGGGATACACCATCCTTAAAAAAGAGAGATCTAGTAGTTCACCATTGCTACTAGACATAATCTAGATTCCTACTAAAAATAGCAACACAACGAGAAACAAAACTAAAAAAATTAAAATGAGTAGAACTACAACTAAGAAGAACACAAAATTTATTAAGCTAAAAATTCTCAAATAACACCACTCCTCGGCAGCGGCGCCATTTTGATGTTTGCGTAATCAAGTCACAACTTCCGATGCAAGTGTCTACGATCATACAATAGTAAAGTAACCCAACCAAGGGTTGGGATCGTTTCCACAAGGAGTGATTTTGAGAATTAATAGAAAAATAAAATTAAGTTCTAATTAGTCATAGCTAAAGACATTATCAAATACAAAGATATTAAATCTAATGGGTGACACAAGAGTGTCAATTAACGAAGGGGATTTGTAACAAGTAAGCAAAAACAACGAAAATACAAAAAGTACTAATTAAGGAGATGGGATTCTTGGGATGTGTGAGGAATACAGGGTAAGCTAGACTATTGGGTACATGCTTTTGATAGAGAATTCGTTGAATATTTGTCACTAGGCTAGACTTTAGTGGGGATAAGCTTTCTCTCGAACAACTTACCCCGAATCAAATGGGTTTCTCTCGAACACCCATTTGCCGCTTTAAGCACAGCCTCCACCTTAGCCCACTCACTCTCTCGAGTTGAGTGTGTGGGAGAAGGACTAGGGTTCACTCTCTCGAGCTGAACCTCATGTCGACCCAATCCCACTGGCAATCAATTTAGTAGTCTTAGTTTTACGACCTCTCTCTCGAGCAAGCCGAAAACAAAAAGGTGAAATCATATTTGCAACTACAATTTCATTAAGTTCCAACACAACTACTAAATGAAATCACATTTAAACAACGATTAAACTATCAGCAAGCAAGACCCAATAATTAACTTAACCTCACAAAATCATGAACCAAGAATTGGGGTTTTAGCTAGACATGAATAAGAGATAGAAATTTATACCAATATGATCTTGCACTCAAATGGGTATGAAGATTTAATTCTCAAAACAAGTCAAGAGTGAAGAATCTGTAAGACCCAAGTCCAAAATCTTTTAGTTGAAACCGTTTGGATCTTCAAGTTCTTCAAAACCGTCTCCAAACTTGAAAATATTCTAGGTCTGAATATAAAAGTTGATACTAGAAAACTTCAAATGGTATTTACATTTTTCAGAAAGTGTGATGTGAAGGATCCATTCGGCGCAGTTAGTCGGGATCGCCGACCCATTCAGTGATCCGCCCTTTGGTCTACTTCATCACCTTTCAGCGCTTACCTTCAGCATCTTCGCGTCCTGGATCATTGGGCGATAGAGCACTGCTTCGCGGAACTGCTCGGCGACATGCCGACTGCTTCATTTCATCGCCAACTTTATATTTCTCGTCATGGCTTAGCACACTGGAACAAAAGGCAGGATTGTAGGTTTTTTGGCGATTCACCTAACGGATTAGGTGATCGTCAGGCCATATTTTCTTCCTTCTTTCAGCCACTTTGTTCCTTTTTGCTCGATAGCATCCATGCTTTTGTCTCTAAGTTTAAATACCTAAAATTCAAGCATTTACATCAGTTATTGAGACAAAATATGCATTTGAGGACACTAATTCTATAAAAAAACAAGCCCTAAATGAGTCCAAATCGTGGACTCATTAGGCTCCTACAGACCTTTCTTGTGCCACAATGTAGAGTATCAATGGCTTTCCAGGTATAGGGGCTGCCAAAACTGGAAGTTTTGCTATATACGATTTGATAATTTTAAAGGCATCGCTACATGTTTGGTCCCAGTTAAAAGGATCACCTTTCTTCATGAGATGACCGATTGGTTGGCATCTTCCTGCTAGATTTGAGATGAACCTCCTCAAGGAAGCTAGCTTTCCTTGGAGATTTTTTAACTCATGAATATTTTGAGGCTCAAGCATCTTCGATATTGCATCAACTTTTGCTTGATCAATTTCAATTCCTCAATGTCTCACAATAAAGCCAAGGAACTTTCCAGAAGTAACTCCGAAGACACATTTCAATGGATTCATCCTTAGTTGATATCTTCAGAGCAACTCAAACACCATTCTTAAGTCTTTCAAATGATCACCCCTCTTTCTCGACTTTACCACCAAGTCATCAACATAGCATTCAACATTTTTATGGAGCAAGTGATCAAATATATTTTGCATATCCCTTTGATATGTGGCATCAGCATTCTTTAAACCAAATGGCATCACTTTGTAGCAACAAAATACCCTTAGGTGTGCAAAATGCGGTGAGTTCTTCATCCTTTGGTGCCATGCAAATTTGATTATAGCTAGAAGAACCGTCCATGAACAACATGGCCTCATAACTAGTGGGAGCATCAATCATCAGCTCTGGAATGGGAAGACAAAACTCGTCGTTAGGGCATGCATTATTGAGATATCTAAAGTCAACAAAAACTCGAATTGACCATTCTTCTTCCTCACAGGAACAATACTTGAAATCCATGTAGGATATTTGACCTCATGAATAAAGTTTGTCTCAATGAGTTTGTCAACTTCATTTTCTATCAATGGAACCAAGTCTGGCCTAAAACATCTTTGAGCTTGCATAATAGGACGAGAACCATTTTTGACTGCCAACTAATGGACCGCTACTTCAGGATTCAATCCAGGAATTTCTTTATAACTCCAAGTGAAGACATCTCTATATTCTTTGAGTATATTCATATAAGCGATTTCTTCATCAACTTCTAGAAAGGCACTCAAGTAAGTTGGCCTTGGGTCTTCATCAGTGCCAAGGTTAACTTCCTTCAAAGGATCTATTGTGGTCTTTACTCCTTCTTCAAGTTCTGGTGGAACATTACCAGCATCTTCCTCTTCTAAAGAATCATTGTCATTGACAGATATATGACAACACCAGACAATATCTTCTAACTCTTCATCAATCTTCATTTGAGGCAAAGAATCATACTCATCTTGGATTGTAACATAATTTAAAGAGCCTACACTTTCTTCATCTTCCTCGCGCTCTTTGGTATAAACCAAAGTGTAAGCCTTTGCCTTGAGTTCCTCTTTACACAAAACCACAAGTTCCACTCGCCGCCTCATTCTAGAAGGAATCAAAATTTTGAAATCCTTTCGAATCAAATGTGTAGCAGGCGTTGGAACTTTTAAATAACTTCTCATTTTTTGTTTTTCTTCAATGGACCTAACCTCTCAAACACAGAAGTTCTTGCAGTCGATTCTCCAAGTTGATCAAAGACGGAAGGCTTTTTGTTGGGAGTAGTGACATAATCTTCAAAAGTTATATGGTTATTGCTTGCCCTTTTATGGAAATGCGAATTGGCAGCGGTTGGCTATTGCCTAGGTCTTTAGGTGATTGCCTAGTTGTATCTTCTGATAGAAGTTTCCCTAACATTGATGGCTCATTAGGGTTGTATCCGGCCTTCAAAAATAACTGTAAGCATTGGGATCAAAACCTTCTCTTGTGCGTTTTTTAGGGAGCGCCACATCTCGCACTTGATTTTGAGCGATTGACTTTCCTTGCAGCTTCGCAGGCAAGTTTATTGCATTGATCCGTCTGATAGGAAGAGTTAGCCCTCTCAATGCATTTTCTTGAAGGTTAGATGATCTATCTTCTTCTTTCTTCACTCTTGGAACATAGCAAAGTCCAGAAGTCAGTTTCTTCTTCGAAGACATGATCTTCCCTTTATTAAGAATGGGACAAGGTTATTTAGTGTCAATGTTTACCTTTTCGACAGCCCCATCGATTCTTTTACTTGTGATCTTATTAGACTTGATTGATTTGACATCATTAGATTTGGCCCCTTTAACAATATAACTTTTCAAATAGAATTTCGCATCGGCAAAGTGTGTCTCAACTTCGGTGTAAGGATTATCATCTGCAACTATCTTCCTTTCAATCCCGCCTTCAAGATACTTCAAACATTGATAGTAAGAATATGCAAAAATTCTATTCTCATGTACCCAAGGCTTGCCAAGTAATATATTGTATGCCGTCTTTGCGTCGATCACATGCATCCATGCGCTTGATCGCAAATTTTCCATGTGGATATCTAATTTAATAGAGCATGTGGACCTCTGCCCCCCTTGATTAAATCTTTGTATCAACAGACGACTTTCACTAAGTTCTCCAGTCATGATGCCGAGTTCCTTGAACATATGGATAGGCAGAATGTTGACTCCAGATCCTTCATCTGTTAAGATTCTATTTATCCTCTTCTCTAGCACGTGACCCACCATATACAAAGGATGATTATGTAGTGTTTCACTAAATAGAAGATCATTATCTGTAAATGTGATTTTTGTATAACACGCATGTACTTCTTCGGAAGAAGGTTCAATAGGTTTTTCAGAAGGCGAGGGAGACATCATTGACGATATTTCCCTTATTGCCTTTTCATCATCACTAGGAGACACTTTTGGTGAGGATTCACTCGTTGTTCCTTCATTGTCAGTATGAGGCACCTTCGATGTTTCTACTTTATCAGTATTGAAACATGATGCCTCATCACTGTCTTGAGTAGACTTTATGTCGAATGAACTTGGTAAGAATTCCTCTAGAGTCACAGGACGTCGGGGTTTTTAGTAGTGATGCACTTCTATCTTTGCCCTCTTTGGGCGTTGGATTGATTTCTGCTTCTGCAATTTCTTCACCATTTTTCCTATAATCGATTGCTTGGATGATTCTTTTCATAAGCTTGACTTGTTGCGTCTTTGCCTAGTCACAAGAATACAGCCTTCAACACTATCTATATCATCTTGAGATTTGTCTTGCTCCAATAACTCTTCTTCATGCTTTTCAGAGGTACATATTTGGATTGGATCGAGCTAGCCAAATGTGATAGAGATTTGGTTAGAATTAGCCTTCTGATTATCAAGGATAATTTGCTTTTCGTTAACCAATCCTATCACTCTATCCTTGAAGACAAAACATTTTTCAAAAGGATGACTCACAAGTCTATGATACTTGCAATAAATTGGGTCATCAGCTTTTCTCGCTTCATCAGGTTGCTTCATCTCTGGCAAGTCAATGAGCTTTAACTCGAGCAACTCATCAAAAATCTCAGAAATGTCATAATCAAAGAAGAGATATTTTTTCTAGTGTTGACTTTTGATTTGAACGTGCTTAGAAAGTCGTTCTCACATTTTGCTTCATTCCCTCATTCGTGGTGAACTTCGCAGGCGACACATTAACATTCATGGATTCTTTGTTGTCATTTCTGGGCACAAATTTGCTCCATCTCTTGGGTTCCTGCTTGTCTTTTTCTTTGCGAGGATCATGGACAAACGTCATATCTTTTCCAGTAGAGGACATGCTCAATTCCATATCATGAGCGCGAGTAGCTAGATATTCGAAGGATTTTGGTTTTATTCCTTGCAAGATGTAAAGAAGCTCCCAATGCATTCCTTGGATACACATTTCGATTGCAGAAGCTTCACTTAGCCTATCCTTGCAATTTAGGCTCGCGTTCCTCCATCGATTTATGAAATTTATAACTAGTTCGTCCTTCCTTTGGCGAGTATTCGTGAGTTCTACCATGCTCACCGTACGCCTCGTTCTATAAAAATGATTGAGAAACTCGTGCTCTAGTTGTTCCCAATTATTGATAGAATTGGGTTCGAGATCCGTGTACCAATCAAAGGCATTTCCCTTTAAAGAGCGGATAAACTGTTTGACAAGATGATCTCCATATGTTCCAATATTATTACATGTCTCCACAAAGTATGCAACATGTTGTTTTGGATTTCCTTTACCCTCAAATTATTGAAATTTAGGAGATTGATAACAAGCAGGCATTTTGAAGTTATCAATTCTAGCAGTGTATGGCTTAGCATTCATATGAGAAGACTTGGTAGAGACTTCATACTTATCTTTGATAATGCCTTCAATAAACTCCTTCAAGCGATCGAGTGGGATCATTCCTTCAGAAGAAACTGGCATCTCATTAACAATCGGTGTTTTCTTCGCAGGATCTCCGATCTCTTGAACTTCAGCACCCTTTCCAGGGGCACGACTCACTTCTCCATTTTAAAGTCCTTCCATCATATCGATCAACTTATCAATTCAAGACTCTTGGTGTTGTACATGTTTTGTCAATCATTCAACCAACTTCATCAGATTTGCGAGTTGTTCCTCAGGAGAGGAAGCAACAGTCACCATCGTTTGCATGATCATTAGAGATGTAGGAGAGTAACATGGATTGTCGCGTAAGTTAATCTTTAACAGACTCACATTACGTGGTGCATGTGGAGATGATTCATTAGTTGAATCATACTTCTCTCTTGTGGTAGAGTTCTTTGAACCAGATTGCTCAAGTAGAACCAATATCTTCCTGATCTTTTCAGCAACACTGCTTCCTCCTTCTAATGCATTTGTGGAGGAAATTGCTTCTTTTGGAGTCGAAGACCCAAAAATAGGAGTTGATGCGGACGACACTTGAAGTGTTTGTTGTCCTACCGTAGCAACCTTGCTTCTCGTAACAACTCCGAAACTTCCAAAGGTAACACCAAGAATGCCTTCAACTTCAGTAGAGAACTTGGAGCTAGTGGCCTTAGAGGCAGTTGATCGAGAGTTTTTCTTCATGGAAGTCATCTCAATATTCTTTGCTGGTTGAAAGTTGAGATGAGAGGTAGAGACTGTCGACACCACTTGGCGTGCCAAAATTTGTAGACAATAAAATTTACGTCGAAAAAACAATAATCAAGAACGGAAATTATAGCAACAATCGTATTTATTATTTCAACGTACGAGTGTTAAAATCTCTATGATTCCTATGAATTCGCCTTTTCAAATATAAATTCAAGGGCTCTTGAGCTTAATCTTAAATTTGTTTTGAACTTGAACTTGAACTTTATCTTGATCTGGACTTTTACTTGAATTCAAGGGCTTCGAACTTGTTCTTGAATCCTATGATATTGATCTTGATCGTTTTTGAACTTGAATGCTTGAATTCTTAAACTTGTAGCTTTATAGAAAATTTTATGGCGTTTGTACCACGGATTTTCTCTAGCTTCTTGTTTAGAATTTTCTGTCTTTTTTTCTGAATTATGAGGACCCCTATTTATAATTTTAGAATAGAGGAGTGGTGATTGTTACAGGATTCCCTTCGGCCAATCAAATTTAAGTGACATGGCATATGGGTTTTATGGAGTGGGCTTGTCATATTTAACATATGTCATGATCCTATTGGATTCTTGTTTGACTTGGCATGCCACGTCATTTGCCATGTGTCACCAAAAAATGGGCCTCTAGGATGAGCTGAAATTGGACTTAGCAAATTGGGCTCATCTACTGTAGCCCAAATCAATTAATTTTGATTTTAATTAAATCCATATTTATTGGACTTGAATAATTAGCCCAATTATATTAATCCATAATTTATTTGGACTAATATATTTATGAATTTAATATAATCCGAATTATTTTATAAATTTATATTTAATAAATTTTAAATGATTACAAATATAATTAGAACAACAAAACCACGCAACCAAGGAAGAGAATTTTAACTTGGGATCCTACTGGTCCTCGAACATAGCCTCAGGCCCAAGAATATACATATTAAAGCTCAAAGGAGCAGAATATGTCTACAACTATAAAACAAGCGAAGGGTCAAGGAAAGCTTCTGAATCAATAATTGGGGAGAGTACTCAAGGGATGATACGATATCCCAATCATACCACTCAAGCCTATGACTCCGCACAACTAGTGACAACCCACGACTACAACAAGCCCCAAGGTCTCAAGCACCAACACAAGAATAATAACCATAAAATACAATCTAAAGCCTCTAAAGAACAATCATAGCCTAACGCCACAAGTATCAACCCCAACAAGGAAGAACAAGATAACTTATGCCAATAGCAAGGTTACAAGCCTAAACTAAGGATCCCACCACCCACAATAAGCTCAATGCTCCTATTGAATCACGAAAAAAATAGACTAAAAAAAGGGGACTAAATACTCGTCATATACTATTCAGATTTATTAATTTATAATAAGCATTATATAAGAAGCCCAATAAAGAAAGTAAACTGAAGCCTACCTATAGCCGATCATGAGCGCTTCAAATCCACTTCACAAGAGCTATCCGCTTCCAAAACACCTCCAAACACAGCCATGCTATCAAACTTTCGATCACAATGTCATTACAGACATCTAAACACGAAATTCACAATAATTGGAATAGACTAAAAATTGAGTAAAAATGGAAATGCGGGACCTGTTTTGCGGATCAAAATATTTACTCTGTCAAAAGGTTCTAATCGGCTAATTGAGCGTCTGTCCTAAAATGGGACACTAATCCTTTCTCAAAAAAGTTGAAACAAACATATGCACTAAAATCACCATCCATTCATGGAGAAAAGGAAGCCCCTTCGAGGTGAGAATCACATCAAACTTATGCTTCCACAATTCCCCAAACAGTCCAACACATAACCACACAAAAACCCAAACCAACGCAATTGAAATCAGCTCAAACAGAGCTATATAGCTCAAGAAATATCATCTAGAAAATGAGGACTGAAATTGATTTGGAAATATAAATACTATAAATTCTGGTCGCTAAAAGTCTGCACCAGCAACTCCTGATTTTGATATTAATCAAAGTCTCTGAACGATCCCTCAGGATTCATTTGGAACTTGATAAAAATAAAACAGATATGCTACACCACTAAATTTGGTATTTCAGACTCAACAGAACCATCAAAACATCTATCGATTTCGTCTTGATAAAATGTGAGTCCCACACCCAAGGTCCATTTTTAGCAAAAATTCACAAAGGGGCTCAGAATGAGACTGGAAGCCTCGGAAACCACATGAAAGGTCATTCTAGATCAAACTCAACATTCTAGAGCTAAACGCGATGACAGAATTCTCATATGCACACATTATCCAAGAATGTTCACTAGAGTCAAGCTTTTGCTTAAACTTCCAAGTTAAAATGCCTAATGACATAAACTAACACCAGAAGCCTCGGGTACAACACCAATCATACACCTGGCTTAAAATGGTTCTTTTAGAGCTGATGAAATTGCAAAAATTACATTCTTATGTCGTCTTCCCGAACTTTTGACCAAAGTCAACTATTTATGTTTCAAATGCTCCGAAACACAAGAACTTGCACAAAACAAAAATGAATGACCTGGCGACTGAACTGTCTGTCCCAACAAGTTATAAATGACTTGAGGTCGCTACAGAAAAGCTCTAAATGCTAAAAAGATAAGAAAACGAAGAAAATGACCTGAAGGGTCATTACAATACCACACCATGTGTATATACAATTAGACTTGGATTATTGAGTTTGAGCATCTTTTGTAAGAAATGAAATTTGAATGTTTTCTAGTGCATGTGAAATAAGTAAACTAAAATACAATAAATAATTAGAAGGAATAAACTTTCACCATAACTTTTTAAAAAAACTAATATCATATAATCAAATAATTATAACATTTATGTACATAAATATTCGGCTTGATTTGGTTATAGTTTTTAGTAGAATCAAAAGAAAATTAAATATAATCAATTTTTATAATTTAAAACAAAGCCAAACGTAAATTTTTTAAATCTGTTTGATTTTTTCCCCACCAAACTATGAACACCTCTACTTATACCTACATGGATTGCAGGTTCCAAGTTATATCTAAGTTAGAAGCAAGCTAGAAAATAAATTGTGATGAGTTTTAAATTCTAATTAATGTTTTGATGTTATTGAGTTTTAAGTTACTATTTTACATATTAACTGAATTTATAAGACAAATATAAAAATTGTGTGTCCCTGCTAATAGATTTTTTTGCTAATAGTTCAATTCAAGGCTTGAATAATTCATTAGGTAACAATTTCATAATTTAGAAACCGTGAATACTAAGTTAAAGAGAACAAAATCTAATATGTTTTTAGTTACAATTACAATTATACAAATAAATATAATAATAACAATAACAATAACAATAACAATAATTAAAATTAATGATGTGTAATTAGTTTGAATAATAATATACTATTTATTTTTAAAAATAATTTTAAATCAATTCTTACATTTAAATGAGATAAATTTTAAAACAATTTTAAATATTAACGTACTGTAACTGTAAATTATAAATCTTATCTTTATTTAAATTCAAATAATAATAATAATAATAATAATATATATATATATATATATATATATATATATATATATATATATATATATATATATATATATCAGATTTTAAAAAATTGAATTTATTAAATAATAATAAATCAAATTATAAAAAATAAATCTGCGTAAAAACAAAATCAGTTTTAAGAACTAATAAATTATAACATTCGTAACTGCGCATTAACTATTCATGTTGGAGTCCTAAAAACGTGTAACTATAAGCCAATGCACGTTTAGAACTCTTTTTTTTAAAAAAGTTTTCATATTTAATATTAAATATTTGAACTAAAAAAATAATTTTAATTAAATTATTATATTTGAATTTATATTATATTATATATTTTATATTATTAAAAAAGTATTTCTTTTGAATTATTCTCAAATTTTGGATTTTAAATTATAACTAATCAAATTTTATAAACTATAATCTTAAATATAAAATAGACATATATCATCAATTAAAACAAATAATTACAAATGTCAGCCTAAAAAAATTAAAATGCGAAAATCAAATTTTAAATGTCAATTGACAAAAACTAAAAATTATAAAACAAGCAACGTGGTTAGTGAAAGAATAATTTGTATAACTGCACATTTATTTATTTAATAATAAAAAAAATAATATAAAACAAGTAATGTGGTTAGTGAAAACAAACAAATTTATATAATTGCACATTTATTTATTTTTAAATAAGATCCACTATTTGTAATTATGTTGCATTTGAAATTAAAAATATTAAATTTATTTATAGATTTAATTAAAATTAATGTGATATAACCAGTTTATAATTTTTAAAATTTATATAAGATAATAATTAAAAATTTGAATTTTAGTCTCTAAACATTATTTCAAAAACATAAAAAAATTAAATAATTCAACTTCTTTTATTAATGACAAATGTCAACATAAAAATTATATATTTAAATTGTATTTCAAAATAGAAATGCTAATTTTTTTGTGGTTTTCAATTTTAAAATAAACAATTTAAACTTTGAAAATATAAAAAATAAAAATAAAAAAGACACACGAAAGTTCTACATGTGAAATTTAGTTTTTGAGCCTAATTTTGTGGAACTATCAAGCAATATCTAATTTTGTGGAACCATCAAGTATTATCCTTTTAAATATCTCAATTTAAAAACTAGTAAGCCTAATTTTGTGGAACTATTAAGCATTATCTAAAAAAATATATATTTAAATTAAATTTCAAAATAGAAATGCCATTTTTTACAAGAAAGACAAAAAAATATAAAATATAAAAAAAGTAATGTGGCTAGGTGTTAAACATAGATTTTAGAAAAATTCAAAATATTTTTTAGGATAAATGTTTAAGATTTTGATGCTAAAATTTAGGAATTACAATATTAGTTACGTTTTTAAAACATAAATTAGTTACGTTCAATTCATAAAAGATTATAAAATCTGGAATTTATAAATAACTGCACATTTATAATTTATAAATAATGAGAAATAGAAGCCAAAAAATATTTTAACTGCACGTTAACTTTTCACTTCTATCTCAAAATAAAAGGAGCAATTAGTGATTAAATATTCAAACAAGCGGATAATTCTCTCCCCCATCAATTTAATTGTTTCCAAAAAAAGAAACATCTTTTACCCCTTTAAAAAAGAAGATACAAATTTATGAGTATAATCAAGTCAGTCCATAGAAAATTGAGCAAAATCAAGATCAGTCAAAGTATTTGACTGAGCAATTCATATCTTAAGCAAGAGGTGTTTGTTGCAAATAATCTGCAATATTGAACAATATTTTGTGGTAATTGTTCGAAAAAACAATTACATTTTTGGAACATCTGTGCTTTTTCTTTCTATTTTGTTAAAAAATATATATTGTTATTTTTTATGGTACTATACATAGGAAAAATGATAAATTAATCATCAGGAAAGAAATTGAAAACTTTCAAAACGAATGTATTTATATATATTTTGTTATGTTGTGACTATGAATATTTTTTTATTTTTAACATTGAATATGAATACACTTTAGGTTGAATATTTATAAAATTTTACCAATACGCTTGCATGTGACTAAGTTTTATTCTAGTTACATGCTTTAGAAATTATAAACTTTTCTTGAAGAAGTTATTAACTATTTTTTCTTTATTTACTTGAGAAAATATATACATATACGTACATTGAATAAACTTAATATTTTATTTGTTATATAATCAAGACGTTAATTACATGTCATATAATTACACTACTTTTAATTTTTTTAACTTTTTAAAATATATTATATTTTAAATAATCAAAGTTAATTACATGTTGTATAACTTCATTACTTTTCTACTTCTGTAGTTTTCTTTTAACTTTTTATACTTATTCATACATATGCAACTTCAGATTATGACCATTATGCTTCTTTTTTTCATTCTTTTTTCTTTTTTTTCTTCACACAAAATTCAAGTATTAGATTTAATAATTCTTATACATGAAAGGAAAATAACTCAAATGGACCCTCATAAGCCTGATGAGTACACAAAAGAGCGAATGATATCCCTAGCTAAGATTAAATACATTCCAGAACTAAAACAACTGACCCCAGACTCGAACATCAACGAAGGTACACTTAAGAAGAAAATAGAACTACTCTAAGGACTCAAACTCGACTAATAACATTACTACGAGACTTAAACCATGACTAGAAGATTTGTTAGGCCTCGAACTTGACTAAGTGACAAGCCAAGGATCGAACCATGGCAAAGAGAACGGTCATGACTTGATCCTGACTAAAGAGGTATGGAAAGTCACACATCTAAAAACATACCATTATCAGGAAAATATCGTGGAATGAACCTCAACCATGGAATCACAAATAACCCACTCCATCTCAAAACCCAAGCCAAATACAAAATAGTCCAACCAAGAAATATTCATGATTGAATCACACAAAGGGCATAACATAGGGAGATTGTTGATGAAAATCTAACAAGGGTAGAGTTGTTATCAAGCTAAGGATTAACACTATCAAACCCAAGTTTTGCTACATCAGTCTACAAAGAGCTGGAACTGTCGAAACTGATGTTAGAGTTATGTATTCTTCACCTCATGGAATGTTACAAAATGTGCCCTTCTACACTCAGAAAAATGTGGAAATGGTGGTCTTCCATACCCTGAATGCTTATTCAACAGTGAAGAGACTTAACTCTGATCCCTCCTCTAAGTGTTTAACTAGGATGAAGTACTCTCTATAGTTCAAGAAAGTTGCTTGAATGGTTGAGCCTCAGGGTAATCTCGAGGTACTCTATGGAAGTATATAGTCCTAGCTCTCTTCCTCAGTTCCCAGTTTCTTTGAGTATCTCATAGATAATGAAACAAATTCTCTATCCTTTGGGTGAAATCCTACATCATTGCACTAACCATATCAATCTAAGTAGATAATCCTATGAATTAACGAGCCATATGAGACTCTAAATATAACACCCCGCTACCATAAAGACATAGAATTAGAAATAAACCGATTTTGGAAATAAACAAATTTGAAAAGTTTGACAAAGTTAAGCTAAGTATGAGTTTTGGGTCAAATTCAAACAACCATAACTCCTATCTTAGGATGATTTATGTGTCCTACAAGATACCGTAGGAAATATCTTTGAATTTTATTTCCAACTTCACCGAGTTTGCTCAATTTCGAGTTCGTACGACGGAGATATGCCCGTTTGAAGTCGGGCTGTCTAAATAAGTAAAGTCAAAACCGGATTTTAGAAGGGTATTATGGTGTTTTCACTACCCAATTAATTAAATTCATTTATGGTAATTAAATTGGGGTCTAAACTATTTGGGTTCATTTTACGCTTCATAAAAATAAGTTAGGGTTTTGAGAGAAGAGAAGAGAAGAGAAGAGGAGAAGAAACATAGAATCATCACGTTCTTGATGGTTTGCTTGTGGATTTTGCCAAGGGTTGATCCCTATGAGAGATGTGAGATCACATAGCGTTGGGTTAGTTCGCCCACACGCCAATCATGATTTAATTCAGTGATATTATGTTCTTGAAATTATAGAAATTGAGTTCTTGATGGATTTTGTTGAAGTTTCTATTGGGTTCTTGATTGTTGAAGTTGTTGAGAAGTTCTTGAGTTAAATTCATGAAATTTGATGTTGTTTTGAGTAGATTCTTGCATATTTTGATTATGTATTCTAATCTAAGTGTTTGGGAAAGGAACCAATCAAAACTAGAGGGTTTAGAGTTGAAAAACGAGCAAGAAAAATCGGTGATTTTCTGGGCAGCGGTCTGGTGCGCCACACCAGCCAGAGCGCCCCACTTTGGGGTCTGAAGTTTGGGCTCTGGGGCACTGCGTCACTCAAGGCACCATAACCAAGGTGCTGAAGTTTTGGGTCTGGCGCCCCATGCCACTTAGAGCCCCAGGGATGCCAAGTCTTCTACCGTTTCCCACTTTTTTCCTTCTGAGTTCCCTTGAAACCTACCTATGTTTTCTAGTTGATTTCTACACTCTAAGGTACGTCTAAAAAATATGAAATCATCCATAACATGAGATCATGAGCTTTGAATCCATAATTCAATTCAAGGAAAGTTAATAGTCAAGTTAAGAGAAGTTCTTAGAGTCTTTCCAATGTCTTTTGCAACTTTTTAAACTTTGTTTTAAGACTTGAATTTTGAGTTGTGTAAAGAGTAATAAAGTGAAGTTCATTTCTTCAAAATAAGTACATCAGGACTATGTATTCCCAAAGAGTAATTGTTTTCACAATTAAACAAGAAAGGAAACACTGATTTCCAACAGAACCTTTGAGCTAGTTTTCAGTAAAGAGTAAATGCTTTCACAATTAAGCAAGAGAGGAAACTTTGCTTTCCAAGAGAGCCTTTGAGCTGAGTTTTTGAGAAATAATCTCAAACAACAGAAAGAAGTTATGTTTTTAAACATATGAGCTAGTAATATTGTGGGAGTAATATTGAGCACCGATATGGGGGAGTGTTCAGACAACTCACAGCCCCCATAAACCAGTAGCCATCATGGGTTGAAAAGGGTAATACTTTTTAGATGAATTCTTAGTGCTTTTAGCATAGAATAGTGGATCCACTTAGTGAGTTAGGTTCTATGCTCTTGGCAAGGTATAAGACGGCCCTGGCAACGTGAGGCGAAATGTTGTATCATCACATAGCTCTTAAGTGATGTTTGTCAGTTAGAGAAACCCCCACATAAGTATTTTTGTATTCTTAAATACACAGAGTTATTTGTATTTTTATATACATACAGAGTTCATATTGTATCTTTGCATACATACATAGTTTCTATTGTATTTCTAAATACATAGAGTTGTTATTCATGTTTTAAAAGCTTTTCTTTATATTTCTTCTTATATTGTAGCTTTATATTGAAATGAGTTAAATTGAGTTGAGTTGAGCCCATGTATGTTATTTCAGTTCCTTTCAAGCTTATGTCTTGTTTTAGAACTCCCCTCGTATGTTCGTACATTCAATATACTAACGCCATTTGGCCTGGATAGTTGTTATGATGCAGATACAGGTAACTAAGATCAGCATCCAACGCTTCATTGATTCTAGTTGAGCTTCAGAGTTGGTGGTGAGCCTCTTTGATTTCAGAGGACCCCTTTTTACTTCTTTATAGTTAGTTCATTAGGATGTCATGGGTCTTTTCCTGACCTCCATCTCAGTTGTTAGAGGCTTCATAGACAGTTAGTTTGATGTTAGTTCTCGAGTCTTTCCATTTCATTTATGCTTGAGACTTAAGTGCCACTTTGGCCAACGAATGTTTAATTATAATACATTCTCAGTTATTTTTGAGCTTTCAGTTTACTTTTAAAGTACATTTATGTTTGAGTAAAGTCTTCCGCTAAGAGTTAAGCCAGGCCAAGGGTTCGCTTGGGGCCAACAATGGTTATCGAGTGCAGTCCTGCCCAGGGCTAGGCTCGAGGTGTGACAAACTTGGTATCAAAGCACAAAGTTCAAGAGTCCTAGGGAGTCTATGAAGTCGTGTCTATAGAGTGCTACTTATTGCTGTAAAGCGCGCCACATCTATATTTAGGAGGCTGCAACATTTTGGAACTATCTCACTTCTTTCATCCTCATTTCGTGCGATAGAGTGTATCTCTATAAAAGTCTCTTCTAACTCGTGCTTGCGCGTGTCTTTTAGATCATGCCTCTACGAAGAGCTATCTGAGGTTGTCCGTCTAGAAGGAATGTTGAACCACAGGAACAAGGGGTAACTAATGCACCAGAGGTGCAACCCCAATGAGAGGTCACCTATGCAGAATTTCGTGAAGCTATTCGGATGTTAAGTCAATCTTTGACCAATCAAGTTGGACAAAGAGAGATTCATCAAGAAGTAACTGATATTTCTAGGGTCCGTGAGTTCTTAAGGATGAATCCTCCAAGTTTCATAGGTTCAAGTGTCATAGAGGACTCGAAAACCTTTGTTGAGGACCTTCAGAAGGTTTTTGAGATTATGCATGTTCTGATGTTGAGCGAGTAGAACAAGCTGCATCTCAACTGAAGAGTGTTGCTAGGAAATGGTTTGACCAACAGAAAAAGAGCAAGGTTAAAGGTGCACCACTTGTAGGGGTTGGGCTTTGTTTGAGTAGGCCTTCTTGGGGTGTTTCTTTCCCTGTGAATTGAGGGAAGCAAAGGTATGAGAATTCCTTACCCTTAAGCAGGAATATATGAGTGTTTATGAATACAATCTGAGCTTCATACAACTCTCCTACTATGCTCTGGATCTGGTTGCTGACATAAGGATCAAGAAGAGTTTGTTCGTTGCTTGGTTGTCTCGCCTGTCAAGCAAGGAAAGCAAGGCAGCTATGCTGATAGGGGATATGGACATAGCAAGGCTAATGATCCATGTGCAACAAGTTGAGGAGGATAAGCTGAGGGATAGAGAAGAGTTTAAGAATAAGAGGTCTAAGATGTGAGGGAATGAGTCTGGGCAGCAAAAGAGTAATGTGAACCGGTCTTCCTTCCAACAGAAACAAAAGGGACCTGCTCCATCATCTACTAGTGCACCTGCACCAAGAAACAGAGGTGAGATCCAGAATTATAATTCCCAGAATTTCAGAGCTACACCTACACATTTTCAAGGTAGTATGGCACAAGGGGGTACTAATACTCCTGTATGTGCTAAGTGTAGTTGTAACACCCTTAAAACTAGTAAGCTAAACAAGAGCTAAACGTGAGGATTAACGTCAAGGAAGAAAGGTTAGGGTCAAGGGTAAAGGGGAAACGGTCAAGGCTTCCCAAGCCTTGCCAAGGCACTGCCCCATGACCACGAGGGTCTTCACAACCAATGGTGCTCACCACGAGTTGTGGTGCCACTCGTGGAGGTGGAGGCACTTGCCTCTTTAAGGCTGCCCCTAATTTGGCTCCTCCCCACGAGCCACTTCACGACTCTTGAAGCCTTAGATGACTCATGGGAGTGGCCTTTGTAATGCGTTAGAGGTTGAGGGTTAATGGAGAGTTTCTTAGCCACAACCTCAATGGCCACGAGAGGGACCACGACTCGTGGCTAGCACCACAGCTCGTGGAGCTCCTCGTGAGATTGCCTTGGGCATGTGGCCTAAAGGCACAATTTTCCTAGCCACTGCCTCATGTCCACAAAGGAGACCACAGCTCGTGGTCCTGACCACGACTCGTGGAGCCTCTCGTGGCACCTGGGCAACCCACTTTAAGTGAGGGGTGTTTTGAGTATTTTCGGTATAAGTCCAATCAAACGGAAGTCGTTTTCCCTTACTTTTATACACCTATATAAGTCATTTTAAAGTAAAAATATAGCCATTCACCTTGTTATTTCCCAAAACCCAAATCAAATCCCAAAGAATTCATCTTCTCCAAATATTCTCTCTTTAGAACTTCAAGGAATAAGAAGGAAGTTGGAGCTAGGGTTCAAGGAATAAGATTTTCTACTTAAATTATTTAGATTCCATTGCAAAGGTATTGTTGTCCTTCATCCATGGATAGCCGTCATCCATGGAGTCCCTCCAAATTCAATTTCAAAACTAGTGATTCCCCAAAGGTTAGGGTTTGACTTCAAACTCATGGGTTCCTTTCAAAAACGTTTCTAATGATAGATTTATGATATTTTAAGTATGGATTGATGATTTACTATGTTTTTTTTGTTGAATCCCCCATGAACCCATGAAACCCCCATATTCCTCAATTATGATCTTGTGTTGTGGGTTTGTTGATGATAAGAGTATGTTATGAAATTACGTATGTAGTAATTGAGTTACTTGAATTATTATTATATCCATATCTAATATAGTGAATTATAGATGTGTTGAGTGAATGGGATCATAGATCTATTAAGGGTAAGATATGAGAATTATGCATGAGTATGAGATTTCTGTATATGCTTTAAAAAGACTTTGAGAGTGAAGTGATTATGATTATGATCTTACTGTGTGTTGATTGAAAGTTTATTCTCATTTACACACCTATGTATGAATATGATATGAAGTGAAGGGTTTTCTCACAATATGATGATTCTAAGGTTGAAAGGCTATTCTCACCTATTGAATCTATGAGCTATCTTATGAATTATGTTGGATTGAGTGTCAAGACATTCGTCCATGAATATGAACTTAGGTCAAGACATAGTATGAACTCTGTGGGAATTAATGCGTAGCACCGAGTGGATATTGTATATGAGATGGAAGCTTCTACCCTAGTTGAGTCCGGTTTCCAAGAAAAGCTTTTAAACTAGTTGAGTCTGACTGTCCAAATGGATTCCTTATACCGTAGTTTAGTCCGGGTTCCCAAATTATGTCTCATGAGATGGAAGCCTTATACCTTAGTTGAGTCCAAGTTTCTAGTAGTAATCTCCTTATCCCATAAACTATGTGCCCCCATAGGTATTTAACTAGTGAATCCACCTAAGCTAATTGTATAGTTCTACCTTAGGAAAGTAGGACAACCCTTTTCGGTGTGGGTAACATCGGATTCCATGTTAAGCTCACATGGTCTATGTCGGTTAAGGCTTATTCCGCACAACAACATAATTATGAACAAGAATATGGATTATGAACTATGGTTACTCAAGAAGCTTTACTTAGCATGGGTGGGATTTATGGGGTCTTATTCATGCATTGCACAAGTATGATTTGAGGGTACCTATGGTATGTTTCCATTATGTTATAATTATCTATATGTTGACTATGCTTATGACTTATGCTTTTACAGTAATCTTCATGATGATCCTTAAAATTGATAAAGTGCATGTTTTCAACTGAAATGTCCCTTTTAGCATGATTTCAATGTTTTTATACATGGCTATAATACTTAGTGCATTTTTTTTACTAACACCTACTTTTCCTACATTTTCCCAAGTGTAGGGTCCGGTTCTCAAGGTGGTCCTCACTGTGGCTAAATTTTGGAATTGTTCACTTCTCCTAGCTTGTTGGTGAGTCCTCATGATTCGAGGACGGATGTTTTCACTTGTAGTTTTATTTCTAGTAATTCCTTTTTGGACTATGTTGTATGGGTTATGCCTCTTTTCTATTCGAGTATTGTGTGTAAGAGATGAAAAGAGCTAGAACCGGTGATTGGAATTTCTCCAATGCTAGGTCCGATGGACAAGGTCAACCAATGTTCAAATAAAGGTTCTCCAACCAAGGCTCCTCTATTGCTCCAAGGTTCAACAAAGGTAGGGTTTCCAACTCTAAACCTCAAAGAGGTAATGGTAGTGGTTCTTATGTTGCTAGATCTACTTGTTCAAAGTATGGAAGAAAGCATGAGGGTAAGTGCCTAGTTGGCAGGAATGGTTTCTATGGTTGTGGAAAGAGTGGTTATAAGATGAGAGATAGTCCAATTCTTATGATTCAAGGAAGAGAGGGAAAGCAAGCTCCTCCTAGCGGTTCAAACTCTAATGCTCTAAAGAAAAACCACTTTTATGCTCTCCAATCCTGAGGTGACCAAGAGATTTCCCCATATGTAGTGACCGGTATGTTAAAAGTCTATCTTATTGATGTATATTCCTTGTTGGATCCTAGTGCTACTTTATCTTTTATGATGCCCTATGTGGCAATGAGGTTTGATGTTCCTCCGGAAGTATTATTAGAACCTTTTAATGTCTCTACTCCTATTGGTGATTCTGCGGTTGCTAAGAGGGTTTTTAGGAGATGTCTTGTTTCCTTGTCATATAGAGTTACTCGTGTTGATTGGGTAGAGCTTGACATGTTAGACTTTGATGTGATTCTTGGTATGGATTGGTTACATGCATGTTACGCCTCTATTGATTGTAGAACCTAGGTGGTTAAATTCCAATTTCTGAATGAGCCTATTTTAGAGTGGAAATGAGGAAATTCTATGCCTAGAGGGAAATTTGTGTCTTACCTTAAAGCTAGAAAGATGATCTCAAAAAGTTGCTTTTACCATATTGATTGGGTGAGGGATGTAGATTACGAAACCCGCTCTCTTGAGTCGGTTCCTGTGGTTAAAGAGTTCCCAGAAGTATTCCCCGATGATTTACCCGTATTCCTCCCGAGCGGGAAATAGATTTTGGTATTGATCTTCCTCCGGATACGCAACCTATCTTTATTCCTCCTTATAGAATGGCTCCGATCGAGTTAAAGGAGTTGAAAGAACAGTTGAAGGATCTGTTAGACTAGGGTTATATTCAATTGAGTATCTCTCTATGGGGTGCTCCAGTGTTGTTTGTTAGAAAGAAAGATGGGTCTCTTAGGATGTGCATTGATTATCGTCAATTGAACAAGGTGACCATTAAGAACAAATATCATCCTCCAAGGATTGATAAATTGTTTGACCAACTTCAAGGGGCTAGTTATTTCTCTAAGATTGATCTTCGTTCGGGTTATCACCAATTGAGGGTGAGAGGGGTTGATATTCCAAAGACGTCCTTCCGAACTTGATATGGTTACTATGAGTTTCTAGTAATTTCCTTTGGTTTGACTAACACTCCGGCGGCGTTCATAGACTTAATGAATAGTTTATTCCGACAATATCTTGACATGTTTGTGATAGTATTTATCGATGATATTTTTATCTATTCAAGGGGTGAGGATGAGAATGTTGACCACTTGAGGGTTGTATTGCATGTTTTTAAGGACCATCAACTTTTTGCAAAGTTTAGCAAGTGTGAGTTTTGGTTAAGGTTCGTTGCATTCCTTGGCCATATTTTGTCAAGCAAGGGTATTGAGGTAGATCCTAAGAAGATGGATGCGGTCAAGAGTTTGCCTAGACCTCTAACTCCTTGGTATATTAGAAGCTTCTTGGGTTTGGCCGGTTACTATAGAAGGTTTATTGAGGGATTTTCCTCCATTGCTTCTCTTTTGACGACTTTGACTCAAAATAAGACTAAGTTCATTTGGTCGGAAGCTTGTGAGAAAAATTTCCAAGAGTTGAAAGATAGACTTACTTCCGCTCTGGTGTTGACCTTTACGGAAGGTACGGATGGTTTTTGGTGTATTATGATTCCTCTAGAGTTTGGTTGGGATCTTTGCTTTTGCAAAATGGTAAGGTGATTGCCTATGCTTCAAGGCAAAATAAAGTCCATGAGAAGAATTATCCTACCCATGACCTTGAGCTAGTGGCGATTATTTTTGCCTTAAAGATATGGAGGCATTATCTACATGGGGTGCATGTTGATGTGTTTACTGATCACAAGAGCTTACAATATGTGTTTAGTCAAAAAGACTTGTATCTTCGCCAAAGAAGGTGGCTAGAATTATTGAAGGATTATGACATGAGTGTTTTTTATCACCCCGACAAGGCCAATGTGGTAGCGGATACTATTAGTCGATTGTCTATGCGTAGTGTGACTCATGTAGAGGATGAGAAGAAAGAATTGGTTCGTGATGTGCATAGATTGGCCCGGTTAGGTGTTCAAGTAGTGGGTTCCACCAGGGGTGGTGTCATGGTTCATAATGGGTCCGAATCATCCTTTGTGATGGATGTGAAGGCTAAGCAAAATCTTGATCTTATTTCGATAGAAATGAAAGATGTAGTACTTAAGAAGTCCGTTAAGGCTTTCTCCCAAGGGGAGATGATGTTCTTCGTTACCAAGGTCGATTTTGTGTTCATGATGTTGATAATCTAAGGGAAATATTTTTAGATGAAGCTCATAGTTCTCGATATTCTATTCACCCAGGGGCCACCAAAATGTACCATAATCTACGGGAAGTCTATTGGTGGAACGGGATGAAGAAAGATATTGCGAGATTTGCAGCCAAATGTCCTAATTGTCAACAAGTTAAGGTTGAGCATCAGACGGGAGGTTTGTCCCAAGATATAACTATTCCCACCTAGAAGTGGGAGGATCTGAATATGGATTTTATTTTGGGTTTGCCTCACACCCGGAAGCAACATGATTCTATTTGGGTCATTATAGATTGGATGAAAAAATCAGCCCACTTTATTCCCGTCAAGGTTTCTTTTTCGGTGGAAGACTATGCCACGTGGTATATAAGAGAGATAGTGAAGTTGCATGGGGTTCCCTTATCCATTATTTCCGATCGGGGTACCTAATTTACTTCATACTTTTGGAAGTCATTCCAAAAAGGTCTTAGCACCTTGTTAAGCTTAGCACGACTTTTCATCCCAAAACCAATGGGCAAGCGGAGCATACCATCAAAAGCTTAGAAAATATGTTAAGGCCACGTGTAATAGACTTCAAAGGTAATTGGGATGGCCACTTGCCATTAATAGAGTTGCCTACAATAAAAGCTATCATTCAAGTATCAGTATGGCTCCCTTTGATGCCTTGTATGGTAGGAGATGCATGTCTCCGGTTGGTTGGTTTGAAGTAGGTGAAATTACTCTTATTGGTCCCAAATTGGTTTTAAAAGCTATTGAGAAGGTCCGACTAATTAGAGAGAGGTTGAGGACTGCCACAAAGTTGGTAAAAGTCTTATGCCGATGTTAGAAGAAGGGATTCCGAATTTGAGGTTAATGATTGGGTCTATCTAAAATCTCACCTATGAAAGGTATGATGAGGTTTGGCAAGAAGGGAAACCTTAGTCCCCGTTATGTGGGCCCATACAGAATTTTAAAACGTGTTGGGAAAGTTGCCTCTGAGTTGGATTTTCCAAATGAGTTGGCTCCGGTACATCCAGTGTTTCATGTCTCCATGCTTAAGAAGTGTATTGGAGATCCGACATCCATTAAAAGAAGGGATTCCGAATTTGAGGTTAATGATTGGGTCTATCTAAAAATCTCACCTATGAAAGGTGTGATGAGGTTTGGCAAGAAGGGAAAACTTAGTCCCCGTTATGTGGGCCCATACAAAATTTTAAAACGTATTGGGAAAGTTGCCTATGAGTTGGATTTTCCAAATGAGTTGGCTCCGGTACATCCAGTGTTTCATGTCTCCATGCTTAAGAAGTGTATTGGAGATCCGACATCCATTATTCCCCTAGAAGGGTTGGGAGTTGATGAGAGTCTTTCATATGAAGAAGTTTCGGTAGAGATCCTAGACCGGCAAGTCAAGAGATTGAGAAACAAGGAAATAGCTTCCGTGAAGGTTATATGTAGAAATCATCTAGTTGAGGGTGCTAATTGGGAGGCCGAGGCCGATATGAAGTCACGCTATCTTTATATTTTTCCTTCTACTCCTACCCTAGTTTGAGGTAAGTAGTTCTTCTTGAGTTTTCCTTGTTTTGGAAGTCACATGAGTATATATGTTTTCCATGATTTCCTTATGTTATGCATGTTCTTGAGAAATTTATGTTTAGTAAGAAAATGAGTTTTTATCATTGATTTTCCTCATGTTGTTGTGCATTGAGTGTGAGTTGCCTATTGACTTCATGAGATGAATTATTGAACAAGCTTGAGTATGCTTTTGAGAGTAAAATGCATATTTCCTAGATATTGTGTTGTGCATACTTTTAGTTGGAGAAGGTAGTTCCACCTATGAACATGACAAATGTTGAAATTTCATGCACAATGGGTTGTTAGATGTAGTTCCTACTTCCTTGAGATGCATTGATTATGTTTGAGATGGAGTTGAAGTTTCCTCCTTTGAATTGTGCATTATTTTGATATTGCATGTATGATGCATCGGCTGCTAGTCTTGAGTCTTTACTTCCGTAAGGTGTCTAGATCATCATGGGAGGATGAATGTTCCCAAGGGGGAGATATTGTAGCACCCCGGAAACTAGTAGGCTAAACGTGAGGGTTAACGTCAGGGAAGAAAGGTTAGGGACAAGGGCAAAGGGGCAAGAGCCAAGGCAAGGACCAAGGCTGCCCAAGCCTTGCCAAGGCAGCCCAAGCCTTGCCAAGGCACTACTTTATGACCCTGAAGACCTTTATGACCAGTGGTTGTCACCACGAGTCGTGGTGCCACTCGTGGAGGTGGAGGCAGTAGCCTCTTTAAGGAGGCCCCAAATTGGCTCCTCCACATGAGCCACTTCACGGCTCGTGCGAGTGGCCTTGGTCATGCCTTAGAGATTGAGGGTTGATGGAGAGTGGCTTAGCCATTGCCTTAAGGCCCACGAGAGGGACCACGACTCGTGGCTAGCTCCACGGCTCGTGGAGCCCCTCGTGAGATTGCCTTGGGCTTGTGGGATAAAGGCACAAGTTGCCTAGCCACTGCCTCAAGTCCACGGAGGGGACCACGGCTCATGGAGCCCCTCGTGGCACCTGGGCAGCTCACTTTAAGTGAGGGGTGTTTTGGGTATTTCCGGTTTAAGTCCAATCAAAGTGAAGTCATTTTGCCTTACTTTTATACAACTGTATAAGTCATTTTAAGTCAAAATACACCCATTCACATCATTATTTCCAAAACCCAAATCAAATCCCAAAGAGTTCATCTTCTCCAAATATTCTCTCTCTAGAACTTTAATGAAGAAGAAGAAGGAGGTTGGAGCTAGGGTTCAAGGAAAAACGTTTTCTACTCAAATCCTTTAGATTCCATTGCTAAGGTGTGGTATTCCTTCATCCATGGAGTCCCTCCAAATTCAATTTCAAAACTATTGATTCGCTAAAAGTTAGGGTTTGACTTCAAACTCACGAGTTCCTTTCAAAAACATTTCTAATGATTGATTTATGATATATTAAGTATGAATTGATGATTTCCGATGGTTTAATGTTGATTCCCCCAAGAACCCTTGAAACCCCCATATTCCTCAATTATGATCTTGTGATGTGGGTTTGTTGATGATAGAAGTATGTTATGAAATTAGGTATGTAGTAATTGAGTCACTTGAATTATGATTATATCCATGTCTAATATAGTGAATTCAAGATGCGTTGATTAAATAGTATCTTGGATCTATGAAGGGTAAGATATGAGAATTATGCATGATTACGAGATTTATGTATATGCTTTAAGAACACATTGAGAGTGAAGTGATGATGATTATGATATTTTTGTGTGTTGATTGAAAGGTTATTCTCATTTACACACCTATGTATGAATATGATATGAAGTGAAGGATTTTTTCACAATATGATGATTCTAAGTTTAAAAGGCTATTCTCACATATTGAATCTATGAACTATCTTATGAATTATGTTGGATTGAGTGTCAAGACATTCTTCAATGATTATGAACTTAGGTCAAGACCTAATATGAACTCCGTGGGAATTAATTCTTAGCACCGAGTGGATATTGTATATAAGATGGAAGCTTCTACCCTAGTTGAGTCCGGCTTCCAAGGAAAGCTTTTACACTAGTTGAGTTCGGGCTTTCCAAATGGGTTCCTTATATCTAGTTGAGTCCTGGTTCCCAATTTATGTCTCATGAGATGGAAGCCTTATACCTTAGTTGAGTCCGGGTTTCTAGTAGCAATCTCCTTATCCCATAAACTATGTGCCCTCATAGGTATTTAGCTAGTGGAATCACCTAAGCTAATTGTATGGTTCTACCTTAGGCAAGTAGGACAACCCTTTTCGGTGTGGGTAACACCGGATTCCATGTTAAGCTCACATGGTCTATGTCAGTTAAGGCTTATTCCCTAGAACAACAACATCATGAACAAGAATATGAATTATGAACTATGATTACTCAAGAAGCTTTACTTAGCATGGGTGGGATTTATGGGGTCTTATTCATGCATTGTACAAGTATGCTTTGAGGGTACCTATGGTATGTTTCCATTATGTTATGATGATCTATATGTTTACTATGCTTATGACTTATGCTTTTACACTAATCTTCATGATGATCCTTAAAATTGATAAAGTGCACGTTTTCAACTAAAATGTCCCTTTCAACATGATTTTTATGTTTTTATGCATGACTGTCATACTTAGTGCATTTTTGTACTAACACCTACTTTTCCTACATTTTCCCCAAGTGTAGGGTCTGGTTCTCAAGGTGGTCCTCATTGTGGCTAAATCTTAGAATAGTTCACTTCTCCTAGCTTTTTGGTGAGTCCTCATGATTCGATGACATATGTTTTCACTTGTAGTTTCATTTCTTGTATTTCCTTTTTGGACAATGTTGTATGGGTTATGCCTCTTTTCTATTCGAATATTTTAATAGATGACTATGTTGAGACTTAGAGTCTAGACTTCTGCTTTTGCTTTAAATGATTTTTTTTGACTTGGACTTTAAAAATGTGTTTTACTCTTATTAATCTATTGCTTATGTTATGATATAGTGGCTTGTATAGATTCCTTCGGGGTTCTATACGCCATGTTACATCTAGGAGTACCCTTTTGTCGTTGTTGTTACACTCGTTGCTTCAAGTGTGGTCAGAACGATCATTTTATGAGAGAGTGTCCTAAGAACAGGCAGGGAAATGGTAATGGGGGCAATAGAGCCTAGTCTTTTTTAGTTGCTCCACCAGACAGAGGTGCACCTAAAGGAGCTACTTCAGGGGCAGCCGGAGGATCAAACTGTCTTTATGCTATCACTAGTTGCCAAGGGCAAGAGGATTCGCCAGATGTTGTCACTGGTATGATACAAGTCTTTAATTTTGATGTTTATGCTTTGCTAGTTGTAGGGGCGAGTTTATCTTTTGTGACTCCTTATGTTGCGATGAATTTTGATATTCTTCCTGAGCAACTTCTTCAGCCCTTCAGTGTTTCTACATATGTTGGTAAATCTATTCTAGCTGAGAGAGTCTATCCTGATTGTACCATTTCTGTCAATCACAAGAGTACCATGGCTGACTTAGTTGAGTTAGATATGGTAGATTTTGATGTCATTCTAGGTATGGAGTAGCTTCATGCCTATTATGCATCAATAGATTGTAGAACTCGAGTAGTCAAGTTCCAGTTTCCTAGTGAACCATATATAGAGTGGAAGAGTAGTTCAACAGTGCTTAAGGGTCATTTTATTTCATACCTTAAGGAGATAAAGTTAGTTTCCAAGGTGCGTGTCTATCACTTAGTCTGAGTTAATTACTTTAGTGTTGACATACCTCATATCCAGTCAGTTCCAGTAGTAAAAGAGATTCCAAAAATCTTTCCAAATGATCTTCCCGGAGTCCTTTCTGAGAGAGAAATAGACTTCGGTATAGATATTCTTCCTGATAGTCATCCTATATCTATTCCGACATATAGGATGGCACCACCAGAGTTGAAAGAGTTAAAAGAGCAGTTGAAAGAACTCATAGAGAAAGGTTTCATTCGACTAAGTGTCTCACCTTGGGGCGCTCTGGTATTATTTGTGAGAAAGAAAGTTGGTTCCCTTAGAATGTGTATAGATTGTCATCAGTTGAACAAGGTTACCATCAAGAATAAGTATCCTCTTCCAAGAATTGATGATCTCTTCTATCAATTTCAGGGTGCCTCTTGTTTTTCGAAAATAGACCTTAGATCAAGCTACCATCATTTGAAAGTAAGGGAATGTGATATTCCAAAGTCAGCATTCAAGACCCGTTATGGTCATTATAAGTTTTTGGTCATGTCATTGGACTTAACTAATGCACCTGCATCATTCATGTACCTTATGAATATAGTATTCAAGCCTTATTTAGATATGTTTGTAATCGTATTCATTTATGACATTCTAATCTATTCAAGGAATGAGGAAGATTATGCTAGCCATCTCAGAATTGCTCTCCAAACTTTAAAGGATAAGGAGTTATATGCTAAGTTTTCTAAATGTGAATTTTTGCTAGAGTCTATGGCATTCTTAGGCCATATTGTTTTCGGTGATAGAATTAGAGTTGATACCCAGAAAATAGAGGCAGTGCAAAATTGGCCTAGACCCACATCTCCAACTGATATTAGGAGTTTCTTAGGATTGGCTGGCTATTATAGAAGGTTTGTCGAGGGATTTTCATCTATTTCATCTCCTTTGACTAAGTTGACTCAGAAAACAATGAAGTTTCAATGGTCTTAAGCTTGTGAGAAAAGCTTCTACGAATTGAAAAAGAGGTTGACTACTACCCCAATATTGACCTTACCAGAAGGTACGCAAGGTTTTGTTGTGTATTGTGATGCATCCCGAGTTGGATTGGGTTGTGTGTTAATGCAGAATGGTAACATTGTAGCTTATTCTTCCAGACAACTTAAGGTTCACGAGAGGAATTATCCAACCCATGATTTAGAATTGGCTACCGTAGTATTTTGTTTGAAAATATGGCGTCATTATCTTTATGGTGTTCATGTAGATGTGTTCATCGATCACAAGAGTCTCCAGGTAGGCTGTGTGTACCAAGGGTGGATGAACTATTTTTAGTGTCAGAAGTGAATGAGAAACAAGACTAAGATCCTATTTTTCTTGAATTAAAGGCAAATATTCATATGCTAAAAGTAATGGCTTTTGAACAAAGGGGAGATGGTGTATTAAGGTATCAAGGTAGGTTGTGTGTACCAAGGGTGAATGAACTCCAAGAGAGGATCATGGCAGAAGCTCATAGCTCTATATATTCTATCCATTCGGGTTCCACAAAGTTGTATCGTGATTTGAGAGAAGTATATTGGTGGAATAGTATGAAGAAAGGTATTACTGAGTTCATTGCTAAATACCTTAATTGTCAACAAGTTAAAGAAGAGCACTAAAGGCCCGGTGGTATGGCTCAGAACATAGAACTTCCAAAATGGAAGTGGGAGATGATCAATATGGATTTCATCACAGGTTTACCGTGGTCTCGCAGGCAGAATGATTCGATTTGGGTTATTCAAGATCGAATGACCAAATCAGCCCATTTCTTACTAGTAAATACTATCCATTTAGCAGAAGATTATGCTAAGTTATCTATTCAAAAGGTAGTCAGACTTCATGGAGTTCCAGTCTCCACCATTTCATATAGAGGTGCACAATTTACTGCACAGTTTTGGAAGTAATTCTAGAAAGACTTGGGTTCAAAGGTGAACTTGAGTATTGCTTTTCATCCTCAGACAGATGGTCAAGAAGAGCGTACTATTCATACTTTAGAAGATATGTTGAGGGACTGTGTGATCGATTTCAAAGGTAATTGGGATGATCACCTACCTCTCATTCAGTTTGCTTACAACAATAGTGACCATTCTAGCATCCAAATGGCTCCTTATGAAGCTCTTTATGGGAGAATATGCAGATCTTTTATTGGATGGTTTGAAGTTGGCGAAGCTGGATTGATAGGACCAACTTAGTGCATCAAACTAAAAAGTGAAGGCTATTCAAAATAGATTGAAAACACCGCAGAGTCGTCAGAAATCCTATACTGATGTTAGGAGAAGAGACGTAGAGTTCGAAGTAGATGATTGGATTTACTTGAAAGTTTAACCCATGAAGAATGTTATGAGATTTGGCAAGAAGGGTAAACTTAGTCCCCGTTATATTTGTCCTTACAGAATATCCAAGAGGATTGACAATGTAACTTACGAGTTAGAGCTACCACAAAAGTTAGCAACGGTTTATCCCGTATTCCACATTTTTATGTTGAAAAAGTGTATGTGCGATTCCTTCACTTACCAAACCTACCGAAGATATTGGTATCAAGGATAGCTTATCTTATGATAAGATTCCTGTTCAGATTCTAGATCGTCAAGTTCGCAAGTTGAGAACTAAAGAAGTAGCATCAGTCAAAGTCATTTGGAGAAATCAGTTTGTTGAGGAAGATACTTCGGAAGATGAGGAGGATATGAAGAAGAGGTACCCACATCTCTTAGAATTCGGAGAAGTTCCAAATTAAGGTACTAATCCTTTTCTTCTCTTTTATTTTAAGTTGGCATGTTGTATTTAGATTTTTGCTTGTTGGGTGTTTGAGCTAGGTGTTAGATGTTACGCCTTAGCCTACTAAGAGTAATTTCATTCGAGGACAAATATTCCCAAGGGGGAGATATGGTAACACCCTATTACTAGAAAGATTTAGAATTAGAAAGAAACCATTTTTTGGAAATAATCAAATTTGGAAAGTTTGACGAAGTTAGGCTAAGTATGAGTTTTTGGTAAACTTGAAACAACCATTACTCCTAGATAAAGATGAGTTATGTGTGTTAAAAGATACTGTATAAAATATCTTTGAATTTTCGTTCCAACGCCACAGAGTTTGCTCAATTTTGAGTTCGTATGAGGGATATATGGCTATTTGAAGTCGGGCTGTCTAGATAAGTAAATTCAAAAGCAGATTTGAAAACGGTAGTATGGTCTTTTCACTACCCAATTAATTGAATTCAATTTTGTTAATTAAGTTGGGGTCTAAATTGATTGGGTTTAGTTTATGCTTCATAAAATAAGTTACGGTTTTGAGAGAAGAGAAGAGAAGAGAACAGGAGAAAAAAGGAGAAGAAGCTTAGAATCGTCACGTTCTTGAAGGTTTGCTTGTGGATTTTGCCAAGGGTTTCTCCTTACGAGGCATGTGAGATCACATAGCATTGGGTTAGTTTACCCACGCACCAATCATGATTTAATTCAGTGATATTATGTTCTTGATAGTATAGAAATTGAGTTCTTGATGAATATTGTTGAAGTTTCTATTAGTTTCTTAATTGTTGAAGTTATTGAGAAGTTCTTGGGTTAAATTCATGATATTTGATGTTGTTTTGAGTAGATTCTTGCATATTTTGGTTATGTATTCGAATCTAAGTGTTTGGGAAAAGAACCAATCAAAACTAGAGGGCTTAGAGTTGAAAAACAAGCAAGAAAAATTAGGAATTTTATGGTCAGGGGTGTTGCGCCAGCAAGAGCGCCCCACTTTGGGGTCTGAAGTTTGGGCTCTAGGGCGCCTTGCCACTCAGAGTACCCCACCCCAAGCGCTGAAGTTTTGGGTCTGGTTCCCCGGCCACTTAGAGTACCAGGGATGCCAGGTCTTCTACCCTTTCCCACTTCTTTCCATTTGAGTTCCCTTGAAATGTACTGATGGTTTCTAGTTGATTTATACACTCTAAGGTACGTCTTAACAACATGGAATCATTCATAACACGAGATCACCAGCCTTGAATCCATAATTCAATTCAAGGAAAGTTAAGACTCAAGTCAAGAGAAGTTCTTAGAGTTTTTCCAAAGTCTTTGGCAAATGTTTTAACTTTGTTTTAAGACTTGAGTTTTGAGTTGAGTAAAGAGTAAAAGAGTGAACTTCATTTATTCAAAAGAAGTATATCGGGACTATGTATTCCCAAAGAGTAATTGTTTTCATAATTAAACAAGAAAGGAAACACTGATTTCCAACAGGGCCTTTGAGCTAGTTTTGAGTAAAGAGTAAATGCTTTCACAATTAAGAAAGAGAGGAAACTTTGTTTTACAAGAGAGTCTTTGAGCTGAGGTTTTGAGCAATAATCTCAAACCACATAAAGAAGTTATGTTTTTAAACATATCAACTAGTAATATTTTGGGAGTAGTATTGAGCACCGATATGGGAGAGAGTTCATACAACTCACATCATCCATAAACCATGTACCCATCATGGGTTGAAAATGGTCATACTTTTTAGATGATTCCTTAGTGCTTTTAGCATAGACTAGTGGATCCACTTAGTGAGTTAGGTTCTATGCCCATAGTATGGTACAGGACGGCCTTGGCAGCGTGAGGAAAAACGTTGTATCATCACATAGCTTTTAAGTGATGGTTGTCGGTTAGAGAAACTCCCATAAATGTATTTTAGTATTCTTATATACACCAAGTTATTTGTTGTTTTATATACACATAGAGTTCATATTGTATTTTGCATACATAAAAAGTTTCTATTGTATTTCTAAATACACAGAGTTATTATCCATGATTTGTAAGCTTTTCTTTATATTGCATTTATATTATTGCTTTGTATTGAAATGGGTTAAGTTGGGTTGAGTGGAGCCCAGGTATGTTCTTTCAATGCCTTTCAAGCTTATACCTTATTTTAGAATTCCCCTTGCATGCTTGTACATTCAATGTACTGACGCCATTTGGCCTGCATCATTGTTATGATGCACATACAGATAACCAGGATTAACATCTAGTGCTTCGTTGATTCTAGTTGAACTTCAGAGTTGTTGGTGAGCCTCCTTGCTCTTGGAGGACCCCTTTTTACTACTTTATAGTTAGTTCACTAGGATGTCGTGGGTTTTGTCCCGACATCCATATCAATTGTTAGAGGCTTCATAGACAGTTAGTTTAATGTTAGTTCTCGAGTCTTTCTATTTTAGTTATTCTTGAGTCTTGAGTTTCCACTTTGGCCAGTGAATGTTTAATTATAATACATTCTCAGTTATCTTTGAGCTTTCAGTTTACTTTTAAAGTACATTTATGTTTTAGTAAAGTCTTTCGCTAAGAGTTAAGCCAGGCTAAGGGTTCGCTTAGGGCTAGCAATGGTTCTCGAGTGTAGTCCCGCCTAGGGTGTAGGCTCGGGGCGTGACACTAAACATGGCACAAATTGATACACTCTATCCTCTATTGACTGCACAATATTGGGAGCATACCTAACAAAGTAATTAAACATGAGGCTATACTCACGCATACTCATACTGCCCTACTGCAAATATAGGAAAAACTCAGCTTGGGCATGTGAAAGGTCATGTGGTAGATACTAATCTCTAAAGGCCTTGGAGAAATCCTTTGATTTAGAAGGAGGTGCTTAGCTCCCTTGGATTTAGACCATGTGTCATACCATAACAGAGGTACATCATGTAGCCTAAAAATTATTTGCTCTACTCCCTTTGTAACTATAGCTCGCGTCACCTTCAACACTCTATAAGTCTGATCAATAAAATTATGGGGGTCCTTATTAGGAAAAGATCTGGTGAAAAGTAGAAGACTCAAGATCAGAAACTAACAAACTCTGGAACAGTCACCCACATATTCTCTAGGTCCTTCCACTACTTCCAATTGTTGTTCCTATGTAGCAGTTATACGAGCCATCAATTGAATAGCTCACTCAATACACTGTCCTTCTAGGCTACCGGAGGTGTGATAGGTGTAAGAGGGTCAACAACTCTTTCACCTTCATGTATCAATCGGGCTTGGGAAGTTGGATGTAAGCCTAGTCTAATTCTAGTTGGAGCTTGAGGGGCTGTAATTCCTGGAGCAGGAGACTCACTCTGAGCCTTTATCTATCTCCCTAATCATCTAAAGGGTGTTGTTTTGGAACTGCGAACTTCAAGTCTAACTCGGGTGCTTTTGAAATCAGAAAGGTTTAAACTTTCCATGAATCCTAGTTCCTTTTATTTTGTTAACTTCTTGTTGCTATTTATTTTATTCGGAATGAAAAATACAAAAAGATGTTTTAAATTTGTGTTTGCATTACACTCTTTTTTAGACCATGGCTTATAGCAAGATATGACACTGACAAGCTAGGGTGGAAAGCATCCTCCTACAAGGGTAAATGAAAAAATAAGGGGTTCTCAAGCTTCCGGTGATAAAGATAAGAGCGTAAAATTATATATTGATGGTATGAAGAAATATTACACTCTATACAGAGCTACATGGACATATATGTTGTAGAAATTTTTTTATATGATGAAGTTTGAAGATGTGTATCCTTGCACAGTCGAATAGTTCTGGGATAGAGATCGGTTCCCCTTAGATGACTTACAAGGAGCTTATTACCCCGAGGAGGATTTTGAGTTTTATGCGACATACCAAGATAGATAAGAAGCATTTATCATTCACGGAGAAATGCTATTTTCTCTCAGCTTTGATTGTAAATTAGCTTTAACGGGAATTGTTCCACCTAGATTACTTAATTTACTAATTTTGAGATACTAGAGGCATTTGGAATGTGCTAATTTTTACTTGACTAGCCGGCGCATCGAGGCCTTTTCTTGCATGATTTTTTCTACTAATGATCTTCTACATAGTTTCCTACACTTTTGGCTACAACTTGACACCCCTAGGAGTTTAATCTGTTGTAATATGTTCAACCTCTTTAATCTTTAGTTGGGTAGCCCCTACTGATTGATCATTACCTATTTGCAGGTTAGATGCCTTGTCTTATCATCTTCGCAGTCGAGAAACCCTTTGGGAATTTACTCTTTAGCTGGGCAGCCCTTACTAATACCCCTGGGAGTTTACTCTTATATCAGGCGGCCCCTATTGGTTTCTAATGGGTACAAATATTTACTGATGGTCCTACTGCTTATTCTAGATTCATATGCATTGCCGATCGCAAGTATACTTGTTTGTTGATTGTACTCTTCGATTTATGGCAGGGTTGGGTTATTGTTTTGACTATATTCTTTTCTTTGTTGTTATTTATCTGATAGCGGATAGGCTTTGTTTTTGGAACTGTAGTTGTTAGTCCTCTTAACCTTGTGTAGTTTTCTCTAAATCCTAGTTCCTTGCGAGTAGGTTGTTGGCTTGCGTTCTAGGTACATTCTTGACTAGACTTCTTATTGTTTGCATCATTTTCTATTCCTTATTGCTTGTCTTCCTTAGTATCTCATGTTTAGTTACTTATTCTATGCATTCCTTATTCCTTGTTTTTATGCTTGTTTTATCTTTTGAGCTAAATTGGCCTATACCTATTGAATTCTATTTTTGTACTCATACTACACTTCTGCTCCCTGCAGCTTATAATTTGGACTATCGTTATTGATTTGGAGTCATATGGAGTAGAGTGGTGTTCAGATACTAGGGTGAGCTCCTACAATTCAGAGTTGCCGGTTTCAATCTTTTTAGGCTAGGCTTAGTCTTTATATTATATTAATAGACAACCTATAGTTAATTTTTATTTGTAAAATCCTTGTACTATTTATTTCGTTTAGATGCTCGATTATCGACTAATGCCAGCTTTTGGGATGGTTCCTTCTGTTGAATTTATATTGATTACCCTTTTTTTATTTAGTTATAAGTTTTGTGCTTGTTGTTATTGACTTCCACTTGGTAGTCCGTTGTTTATAGCTCCAGACTCAGGGGTAGGCTTACCTTTTTGTGGGGAGTAGTAGGTGCCATCATGACCTGAGAAATTGGGTCGTTATAGTTTTGTATTAGAGCTGTAGGTTTAGATGAATCATATGTATTGAAGCAAATGCCTGGTAGTGTCCTTTGGATCATTGTAGAGATGTCTATATATTATCTTCGGGAGTCTATACGACATTCTAAGGAAATTGTATTCTTTACTCTTCATTGTGTGCCTTAATTTTGGTTAACCTCCAAAACTACTTCTTTAAAATCTACTATCTCCTTGATAGAGAGCACGAGGTATTTGATGGACGTGGATGTAACATCATCACATTTCACCATAAATTTAGCACATGTTCGGGTTAGAGGGCCTCAAGTGGGCACGTACCCTAAGGTCGAAGGCATTCTACAATATTTATAGAGCATTTGGGTAGCCCTGGTTCTGACAGGGTCATACACAACCTCGACTACTCGAGATTCAGTATAAGGAGGTCTGTGCTTCTTCAAGGGGATACTTAAGACATGTGCGGTTCTTGGTGGAACAGGTGCTTCTTAGAGAAAAGTTGGGTTTATTAGTCCCCAATAGGGTTCGTCGTCCATTTCTGACTGTGTGTTGGAACTTCTTGAGTGGGCCAGGCTTAGTCCCACATTATTTACTACAAATAGGGAGATCATGGGATCAACTGAGGGTTGGCCTTCGAATTCCGATTGGTGTTAGAGTATCTAATAAAAGTAGGGTCTACTTTTCCTAGGTTGTTGGTAATGTGAGAGTTATGGAGCAGGCATGCCTTGAGACTTAAAGAGATAGGGGTAAGAGGCATCACCCTTTGTTCCATGGTGATAACATTCCACTTTGAGGTGGGTATCTGTTTATTGAGGGTCATCTTCCTTCTTGACCTATCAAGCCTATTAGGGTAGCATCTCAGGTTCGAGGGGGTTTTGAGGTAGTTCATGGTACATACAATAAGTAGATTTTAGGCTTAATTTATCATGATAGTCATTCTTGACCTTGAGGTGTTGGGTTTCATGTTACTTAGAAGGGTCTTCACAATAAGTTTCCCTTGTTGACATTTGTTATGAGTGTCATGAGGTAGGCCACTATGTCAGAGATTGTCGTAAGGCCCAATAAAGATAGTTAGGGGTGGTTCTAAGTATTGCAGAGGTAGGCAAGGCAGCTCATCATGTTCTTCACACAGGGCTTTAGAATACATAGGTTGCTATGATTGTGAAGGGCTTGACCATTCTCTGAGAGTGTTCCTGGGTGGGGGTTTCTTTTCTAGACATCGTAAAAATCTTATATTCTAAAAGCAAGGTTGGTCAGATCTTGTTGTACTTTTGGGGAACTTGGCTATTGGTCTAAATCTTGTCCTTGGAATGGGACCATAATAAGAGGTATTCAGTTTGGACATTTTTTGTGGGTTGATAACACCTTCAGTTAGAGGTGGCACTATTTGTTTTTCCAAGTTCTACTTTAAGTGCTCCTGTTGAGATTGGGCATAATCCATTATATGATTCTGTAAGCGGACTAGAGGCCGAGGTTACCGGAATCCTTTCTTTGGATGCAATTTTGTGGCTTTATACCATTGTTCTTATTTTTGTGTTTTTTTGGATTTTCATGCATATTCATGTTTCTTTGAGTTGTTATCTATCGTTTGTGCGTTATGGCAGCTTTATTTGAGGATTATTTATATGATTTACTCATGTAGATTATTTTTGTTAGTAGTGGATGGACTAGGTCGTATATTTTCTATTGAGACTAGTTGTTGTGTAGCTCCTCGTGTCTTTCCATTGATGGTTTTTATTATGATGGTAGTTTTGGGATATTCAGTTTCCTTTTTCCCCACCATTTTTTTACCTCCCCTGATTTGAGAATGACCAAAAATGCAAAATTTCAAAAGTTGCAGGTGCCACCGACGAGGACAACCCACGACCCGTGGTCTAAACCACAGATCGTAGGTAAGGTCCGTGGCTAGCCATCTAATAATTACAGAAAACCCCGACCCACGCCAGGACCTACGAAGAGTAGCTGGGACTGCGGTCCGTTGTCCAAGGTCATGGATCGTGGTCCTTAATACCCAGTCCCAGATGCCAAATAATGAGAAGACAGGACCAACAGTAGGTCCATCCACGATCCTTTGGTCATGCTCATCGTTGGCCCCGATAGCCTTTTAGTTAGGGGTCGTTTGGTCTTTTCCCCTATGCATTGGACACCTAAACTACGTCGTTTAACCCTAAACAATGTAATTTTGGTCAGTTTAACCCTAGTAACTTAATCAGATCTTTACCTAATCGATTATTCTCCAAAATTAATCGATATTTCGAACGAAAGACACGACCAAACCCTTCCAAGAACGCAACGAATCTTTTTTAGTACCAGCCTCGAAATTGAAAGATTCCTCCGTGAAATTCGTCACCAGGTATGTGGGATTTCACTAGTGGGTTCCTTCCATCCACTAGGTCCCTAGAATTCAGTGAGATTCTTGATTCCCTATATCTTGTTTAAACCTAGGAGAATTGTTGTGAATTAATGAGTGCGAGTTTTGCACTCATTTAGAGATTTGTTTAGATAGGTTTAGTGTCCTCAAATGCCTAAATTGTGCCATGAAATGATAAGAAATCCTTGATTTTCAGGTACATGGGTGGACAAACAAAGAAAGGATATTAATAGGAAAAAAGGACAACACGAGCTGAAAAAGAGATTGGAAAGCAAGCCTGAAGATCGCCGAGAGAACTCGGCAGATTGCCAAGTCACCCTTTTATTGCCTAAATTTATAATACACTTAGTGTGGAACAAGAAGTACTTAAGCGAACTACATCCTCGATCGACGATTCACCGACTGCATTGGCAAAGGGAAACCATGTCGCCAAAAGAACTGAATTAGATCAAGGTGAGTTCAGACTGGTGGGCTTAAAAACCAAAAAGAACATCGCGGAGGTGATCGGCGATACCTATCTAGATCGCCTAAAATTACAGTGCTTAAAGGAAAGAAATGTGAAGAAAGAAGGTGAGAGAAAATGATGATCGACGAGTTACCAAATGGTCGGCGAAGCCCGACTTTCCTCACCGATCGGCCCAAAAATCTAGCCCTCAAATTAGTATAAATTGATTTCTGGAAGAGAGAGAAAGCATTCAAAAATTGTGATGAACAAAAGTTAGAGAGAAAAAACACTGCTATTGTTGATTTCAAGTAATTTTAGGAACGTTTTTCAATTAGATTTTGTAATAAAGAAGATACTATTCATTTTTGACTTTTGAATTTCATTTTACCGAGCTATGGAAAATGTGGCAGGTATTGAATTTCGTCTTTTTACTATGATTGGCTAAACCCTAACCTTGGGGGTTTGACAATGTGACCAACTGCTGTGTTTGGCTTAATGGGTGTTATCAATTAGTAAATTGTGGTGTTAATATGAAGTGGGTCTAAGTTATTATTGTGGTTTAACTTCATTACTGCATGTCTAGTGTGATATACCTATGAGTTTTGTGCTTGCTCGAGAGAGAAGTATAGAACTAAAGTAGTAATTTGGCATCCTTAGTAGTGGGTCATGATGGTTTCAGCTTGAGAAAGTGAAGCTTGAGATTCAGCCTTTGTATCTAGCTCAAGAGTGTAGATTTGATGAGAAAAGTGGGCTGATCACCTTATGGATAGTGTTGAAGTTTGAGAGAATTCAGTGGAAATAAGGTAATTGTTCGAGAGAAAATTGCCTTACTTATAGTCCATTCTACCCACAACGAATTAACTTTATTGGTAATGATGCACACCCATTAAGTCGAGCTCGGCAGTTGGCTAGTCAATCCCCCAAGTCTTCTCTCGTTATTTGATTGTACCTTGTGGTTTGTTGAAATTGGTTGGTAACGATATTCTAGATTTTGACTTCTAGACTTTTAAGTGTGGTGTTTGCTCAGCTGAAAAGGTCACCGTCATAGTTTCATAGTTGAACTCAAAAGAAAGCTACTCTCTGTGGGATCGACCCCAACTCATCTAGTTGGGTTTATACTGATTTACGATCATTGACACTTAGGACTGGATGAAGTGTCTTTGAAACTTTAATCAAAATGGCACCGCTGCCGGGGAGTAGCGTTGTTTAGAGTTCCTTTATTGAAGTTACAATTGTGAGTTTGTCAGCTATAGTTAAATCAGTTTAGACTGCATTGTGTTAGTATTGGTTAAGCTGAATATAAATAAGGATGAATGAGAAAGAGGTGAATAGTAGCATGGCAGGCCACCGAGATGGCATTGAGGATATTAATAGTGCTTCAACCAAACACAATCGGGAGAAATGCGTGCAATTTACCTACCATCAACTGATAAGAATGCAATATTTGAGGTCACAAGAACAACTCTTCATCTCCTCCAAATGAAGGGACTTTTTGGTGGGTTGGCTCATGAAGATCTGCATGATCATGTGAGGAATTTCATAGATTTGTGTAGCCCGTTGTCATTCAAGAATGTGCCACAAGAATCAGTCCGGCTTAGACTATTTCCACTATCTTTGATGAGGGAGGCTAGCATGTGGTTGACCGAGCTACCAAAGAATTCTATCATTCGTGGGATGAGCTCATCACGACATTTAATGCAAGATTCTTCCCTCCGTCGAGGATGATGAAACTAAGGGATAACATTCAAGGTTTTGAGCTATTGGAGGGTGAACCCATCCATGAAATGTGGTTGAGGTTCAAGAAACTCCTACATCAATGCCCAACTCACGGGCTACCAAACGATTTGCTACTTCAATATTTTTATCGGAGTCTTGATTAGGTTATTAAAGGAGTGGCTGATCAATTGGTTTGAGGGGGAATAATGTTTAGAGTTGAGGAGGGTTTTTTCCTTGTGTTATTTAAAGCCGGGGGAGAATAAAGATTGGAATTCCAAAAGATACGAGGAGGGTTTCCACCCATACTATTTACAGCAAGGTGGGAATCAATATTGGAATTATAATAAAGAGGAAGAGCAAAGAAGGTACTATCAGGAATGGGCCGAGCAAAGTGATTCTTGGAGAAGAGAGAATGACCGTGAAGAAGACCACACTCAATCGAGTGAGAGTCCGAAGTCAAAAGGGAGTACAAGTAGTCCCCGAGTGAATGACTTACTATCACGTATCATTGACAAAGTGGAAGGTTCAGATGATTTGTTACAAGGGATGAAAGCCAACTTGTCATCATTGAACAATAGAGTGAACTCTCACGCAGATGCAATCAAGATTCTTGAGGATCAGTTGAGTTTACTTTCAGCACAATTGGAACAAAATATGACGAGGGAAAATATCTGGACAGAGGTCTAGCTGTGGTTACTCATAGTGGCAAAGTAGTTGTGGTGATGTGACAGGCAATAGCAAAGCTCAAGTGCATGAAGAAGAGAAGGGAATGGAAGAAGAAGAAATACCCATCCATTAAAGCATTGCCAAAGGGTCACAAAAAGATGTGGAAAAACAATATCCAATCCCAAAACCTACGCAACCTCTACCCAAAATATCTCCTCCATTTCTCCAACGCCTCAAGAAGAAGAATGAGGATGAGAAGTTTAAGAAGTTCCTATCGGTGTTGATGACATTATTGATTAATCTCCCTCTAGTGGAGGCATTATTGGAAATGCCGGGTTACGCCAAGTTTATGAAGGAGTTAGTCACAAAAAAAACAAGCTTGGACTTTGAAACCATTGAAGATTCTCATAGTTATAGTGAAATTATAATTAATGAGATGATCAAAAAGAAAGAGGACCCCAGAGCTTTCACCATTCCTTGCACCATCGGCATGTTCCAATTTGCCAAGGCCCTATTTGATTTAGGAGGAAGCACAACCTAATGTCGTATGCAATTTACAAACAACTTGGGTTGGGTGAACCTAAAGCCATGATAATGAGACTCTTAATGGCAGACATATCAATTAAACACCCCGTGGGGATACTATATGACATCTTGGTAAGGTTTGACCGATTCATTTTCCTGGCTGACTTTGTCATCCTTGACTGCGAAATTGATACTGAAATTCCCATTATTCTAGGAAGACGATACTTGGCAACCGGGAAGCATTAGTGGATGTTAAAAGTGGGGAATTCAAATTTTGGGTGAACAAGGATGAAGTGACCTTTAATGTATGTAAGTCAATGAAACACCCAAGAGATATTCAGGTGGTTTCTACTATTGATGTTATTCATGAGGCGGTGGCTAGTGTGAGCCATTTGATGTGTATGAGTGAACCGCTTGAAGCCGTACTTGCCAACTATGATGAGTTTGAAGTCCAAGTCTATGGAGAGTAGCTGCTATTTTGGGTTTGGGAGTGTATTCAAAGACCACATTGAAGCTGGACATTGATTTGAAAAACTGGGAAAGTCCTCCTGAAAAGTCATTAACGGAAGAGCCACCGAAGCTTGTGCTGAAAGTACTTCCTCCACATCTCCGATCTGCTTTATTGGGAGTGGCTAGCATAATACCCGTAATCATTGCAGCTTATTTTCTTGAATGGCAAGTAAAATATCTCCTAGAGGTGTTGAGAAGACATATCAAAGCTATAGAGTGGACTATCGCTGACATAGTGCGTATTCCTCTTGCCATTTGTACCCACAAGATTCAGCTTGATAGTGAATGTAAACCGAATATTGAACATCAGAGGAGATTAAACCCATCGATGCAAGAGGTAGTAAAAAAGGAGATAATCAAGTGGTTGGATGGAGGTCTGATCTACCCTATTGTGGATAGAAAATGGGTAAGTCTGATACAATGTATACCGAAAAAGGGAGGCATCACGGTAGTCCTAAATGACAAAGGAGAGCTTGTGTCTATGAAACCGGTAACCTGACGGCGAGTATGTATGGATTATCGGAAATTAAACTCGTGGACCAGAAAAGATCATTTCCCCATGCCTTTCATGGATCAAATGCTTGATCGACTATCAGAAAGAAGATGGTATTGATTTTTGGATGGTTACTCCGGTTATAATCAAATCTTCATCACTCCAGAAGACCAAGAAAAAACTACCTTCACCTGCCCATATGGAACCTTTGCATTCAAGCGGATGCCATTCGGGTTGTGTAATGCTCCGACAATATTTCAACATTGCATGCTTTCTATTTTCGCTGACATGGTGGAGGATTCAATCGAAGTCTTCATGGATGACTTCTCAGTTGTAGGTGACACTTTGAAGCGTGTTTAGCACACGTGGGACAAGTTCTCCAAAGATGTGTGGAGACCAATTTGGGTCTGAACTAGGAAAAATGTCACTTTAGGGTTAAGGAAGGGATAGTTGTAGGTCACAAAAAGGACTGGAGGTTGATAAAGCAATAATTGAAGTGATCGAGAAGTTACCATCACCAATTTTGGTGAAGGGTATTCGTAACTTCTTAGGGCATGCCGGCTTTTACCTGAGTTTTATCAAGGACTTTTCAAAAATTGCACACCCTCTATGCAAACACTTGGAGAAGGAGGTGAAGTTTAACGTTGATGATGCGTGCATGGTGGCCTTTAAGTGCTTGAAAGAAAAATTGATCTCCACTCCAGTTATCATTAGTCCCGATTGGTCTGAACCCTTCGAAGTTATGTGTGATGCAAGTGGCACGGCATTAGGCATCGTGTTGGGGCAGAAACGCAACAAACTATTTCACCCCATTTACTACGCAAGTAAAACTCTAAACGGTGCTCAAAGTAACTACACAGTGACAGAACAACAATTACTTTTAGTAGAATATGCGTTTGAGAAATTTCGAGCTTACTTGCTATGCACTAGAGTGGTTGTTCACACTGACCATGCCACACTACGTTATTTGATGGCAAAGAAGGATGCTAAGCCAAGATTGATAAGCTGGGTTCTATTGTTACAAGAATTTGACTTTGAAGTGAAATATAGAAGAGGCTGTAAAAATTTGGTGGCTGACCACTTATCGAGATTGGAAGGCAAGGAAAATGACGAGCTGGAGGGACATAAATGATGCCTTTCCCGATGAACATGTATTCACAATAGCTCTCCAACAAACTCCTTGGTATGGTTATTTTGCTAATTATATAGTGTGTGGTCTGATACCGGAAGAACTAAACTTCTATCAAAAAAATGGTTTTTGTTCGATGTAAAGAAATACTTTTGGGATGAACCATATTTGTTCAGAGAGTGCATAGACCATATCATTAGGAGATGTGTTCCGGAAGAAGAATTCTATGATATTCTCCACGCTTGTCATTCTTCATCGGTTGGGGGTAATCATGTTGGAGTGCGCACGGTTGCTAAGATCCTCTAAAGTGGTTACTACTGGCCATCCCTTTACAAGGACGCTCATGAATTTGCTAAGAAATGTACGCAATGTCAAAGACAAGGTGGAGCATCCAGAAGACATGAGCTTCCTCTCAAACCGATTTTGGAAGTTGAGTTATTTGATGTTTGGGGAATCGATTTCATGGGTCCATTTGTGAGTTCATTTGGAAACAAGTACATCTTGGTGGTGGTAGACTATGTTTCTAAGTGGGTGGAAGCTGTAGCGTTGCCAAACAACGAAGTGAGAAGTGTTGTTCAGTTCCTAAAACGCTACATCTTCGCTAGGTTTGGCAGTCCTTGGGCTATCATTAATGATGGTGGGTCCCACTTTTGCAATAGGCTTTTTACATCAGCATCGAGCAAATATGAGGTGAAGCATGAAGCCATATCATCCTCAAATAAGTGGCCAAGTGGAAGTTTTAAATAGAGAGATCAAAAATATTTTGGGTAAGACCGTATTTGCAAAAAGGACTGATTGGTCTCGAAAACTAGATTATGCTTTGTGGATATATCACACTTATTACAAGACACCAATCGATATGTCTCCTTATCAACTAGTCTTTGGGAAATCTTTCCATTTACCAATTGAATTGGAATACAAAGCATTACAGGCATTAAAGGCTCTGCATTTGGACTGGGAAAGAAGTTCAAAAGAAAGAGTAGATCAACTCAATGAGTTGAATGAATTCAGGGTTAAGGCCTATGAGAGTTCTTGTCACGACCCAGGGGTACCCCCTAGATGTAATACGGCGTACTTGATCCTAAAGGGGTCTCATACAAGTTCTTATCACAATCATAAACATAAAGTCATAAAAATTATGCAGAATTAAAAAAATTGTTTACAATCGAAGTCTTTCATAAATCATAAATAAAAGTTTGAACATTGTCTCCATAAGCCATCTAATACAATCGAAGTCTCAAAATAGGGTCACAACCCTTACAATCGAAAACTGAAAGTCTAATACAAATGAAAGGAAAATAACATCAACATAATACTCGGTCTCGGGTCCATGAGTACTCACCATAAGCTTTGGGGAAAAGACTATCAAAGCTTGTATCAAGAGAAGGACGCTTCAATTGCCGGAACCTACACTTTGTAGAAAAATGTAGAAGAAATATGGGTAAGTACAAAAATGCACTAAGTATGATAGCCATGCATAAAAAAATCATTGAAAACATGCAAAAAGGGACATTTTAGTTATAAAGCATGTATTTGCTAAGTTTGAGAACCATCATGCACTTTTAGTGTAAAACGCAAGTCACAAGCATATTCTTCATATAAATCATTATAACATAATAGAACCATTTCTTAAATAACCCTAAGTCATACTTGTGCAATGCGTGAATGGGATCCCATAATACCACCAACACTAAGTATTCCATTTGGACCACCATAGTGTTACATATCATTCTTAACCTCATCATAGTCAATACTCATAGATAAGGAAACTTTCATGTTCATTAACTCACATTAAGGAAAGTCAATCATAGCAAAAATCCAATTAAAATTCATAATTCATAAGTTATCATAGCATAAGAGAACCACACTACAACCCCTTTCAAAGTCCACTTGTGCCATGCATGAATGAAGTCCCATACCCCCATTCACACTAAGTAGAGCTCCTTGAGAGGTGATAGGTGATAGCCCATGTTCCTTGTTCTTATCATAGTTTGTATTCTTGTCATATAGGGAAAATAGCCATAACCGGCATAGACGATGTGAGCTACATGGAATCCGGTGTCATGTCCCACACCGAAAAGAGATGTCCTACTTGCGTAACGTAGAAATACATGTATTAGGTTTTAGGTGGACCCACTATCTAAAAGCCTATGTGGGCACATAGTTACGGGATAGGGAGATTGCTTCTGGAAACCTGACCTATTGTATTGACGGGGGATCTTCTATCTCATGAGGTTAACTTTAGAAACCCGGCCTATTGTATTGAAGGGAGAGTCTCTACCTCATATTCTATATCCACTCGATGCTAAGTATAATTCCCTTTTAGTTCATGTTAAGTCTTTACTTAAGTTCATGTTTATGGAAGAATGCCCTAGCACTCAAACAAACATGGTATCATGGTAGATCATAGATTCAATAGGTGAGAATGGCTTTACAAACTAGAATCATCATTATATGAGTAAACCTTTCACATCATATTCATAGTGTGTTCATGAGAATAGCCTTTCAATCAACACACCTAGATAATCATATTCATAAATACTTAATGCATGTTCGTGTGTAAGGGTATAGGGAAGAAGGATCTTTCAATCAATACCACAATTTACACTATAGCCATAGGATCTTCATCCTCATAGTAAATCTTGTAGCACATGCACAATTCTCAAAAACTGCACTTCAAGGGTCATGGATCATGATTCATCAATATCTCTAGAATTACTTCATTGAACATGTATAATAACCTAATTGAAATAATCAATTTATCACATTCATAATAGTATAGCATTGTACTAGTCATTGACCCAAAATCATACTTTGAGATCCAATTTGGGAAAATAGGGAAATTCTTGGATTCATGGGGGACTTTATCATAAAACCACCATAAAACAACAATTCAATTATAATATAAGACAATTAAATCATTGAAATCAGTTTTAGGAAGAACCCTTCACTTAGATTGAAAACCCTAGGTTTTGGAGAATTCCCTACTTTGAAATTGAGAGTTTGAGGGCTTCATGGAAGAAAGCTAACCATGAATCAAGAGTACCATACCTTGATTGAATATTTCCTCACAAATTTGAGTAGGGAAGATGAGTTCTTGATCCCTAATCTTCAAGTTCTTCTTCTTTCTCTTCAATGGAGGATTTAGAGAGAGAAATATTGTGAGGAAGATGAAGTTCTTGGGTTTTCTTTTTGATTCTATAAAAGTGACTTAATTGGGGGAAACTTGAGTCTAAAAAGCTTTTATGCTTATTAGGAAAAGAGTAAAATAATGTGAGTTTAATTTTGGAAGAATAAGTGAAGACCCTAAGGCTTGAATTTAAAATCAGCCTATAAGCACGTTTTAGCTCACCTAATGCACACCTTAGCTTGCCAAGGGCACTGGGCGACACACCTATTGGTCCCTTGGCTTGCCTAAATTTCTAGAATGCTCCATTATGGAGCATCTCCCATGTGCGATGTGGAGGGCCTTTGGGCGATGCGCCAAGCTGGTTGGCCAGCCCCGACCTAGCTAGCCTAATATTCCAGTAGTTAGGCCGGGGGGGAGGGTGCCCACTAGGCGAGGGAGGTCTATTTGGCTAGTCGCCAATGGACTTGGGCGATGTTTCTTCCCTATCGCCGAATGGTCCAAAGCAAAAAATTGTTTTACTTCACTTTTGCTTAGGTGATTTAGGCCCTTGCCCTCTCTCTAGACTCTTACCCCATATATTTGAGCTCTAGTTAAGCCTACACATTTTCGGAGTGTTACATTATTTCCGCCTTGGGAACATTCATCCTCGAATGACGATCTAGGCACCTTACGGAAGTAAAGACTCAAGACTAGCAGCCCATCATGCATGCAACATAAAAATAATGCACGATTCAAGGGAGGAAACATCAACTCCATCTCAATTACCATCAATCCAACATAAGGAAGTAGGAACTGCATCTACCAACCCAAAATGCATGAAATTCAACATTTCTCATGTTCATAGGAGGAACAACCTTCTCCAACACAAGATTATGGAGCCAATATGCCATGTCATAAAACACAATAACGCATGTTCATCAATTCATCCCATGAAGTCAAATAGGCAACATCATACCAAAATGCACAACAACATTAGGAATACATAATTCATGGAACTCAATTTATTACTAAATTTGAATTCTTTTCAAGAACATGGATAACATAAGGAAATCATGGAAAAACACATATATCATACTTGACTCCCAAAACTAGGACATCAAAAGGAACTACTTACCTCAAGATTGAGTAGGAGTAGAAGGTAAAAGATGATGATAACAGAACTTCATATCGGCATCGGCCTCCCATTTAGCACCATCAACTAAATAATTCCTCTATAGAACCTTCACGGAAGTTATTTCCTTATTTCTCAACCTTTTAACTTGTCGGTCCAAGATTTCGACCGGAACTTCCTCATAGGAAAGGCTCTCATCAACCCCCAATCCTTCTAAGGGGATAATGGCTACCGGGTCAACTATGCACTTCTTAAGCATGGAAACATGACAAATCGGGTGACCCAGAGCTAATTCATTCGATAAGTCTAACTAATATGCAACTTTCCCAACATGTCTCAAGATTTGATATGGGCCCACAAACCGGGGACTAAGCTTCCCCTTTTTTCCAAACCTCATCACACCTTCCATAGGTGAGATTTTCAAGTAGAACCAATCATTAACTTCAAATTCCAAATCCATTCTTTTGACATTGGCATAATACTTTTGCCGACTTTGGGACGTCTCAACCTCTCTTTAATGAGTCGAACTTGCTCAATGGCGTCATAAACTAATTGAGGACCAGTAAGAGCAATTTTACCTACTTCAAAATAACCAACCAGAGACCTACATCTCCTACCATACAAAGCTTCAAAAGGAGCCATGGCAATGGTTGAGTGGTAACTATTATTGTAGGCAGGTTCTATTAATGGTAGATGGTCATCCCAATTACCCTTGACGTCTATTACACATTCTCTCAACATATCCTCCAAGGTTTGGATGGTACGTTCCGCTTGCCCATCGGTTTGGTGATGAAAAGCCATGCTAAGCCTAACTTTAGTACCAAGCCCTTTATGGAATGACTTCCAAAAGTGTGTAGTAAATTGAGTACCCCGATCCGAAATAATCGACAAGGGAACCCCATGTAACTTCACTAGCTCCTTGATATACAATTTGGCATAATCTTTCGCCAAAAAGGAAACTTTGATGGGAATGAAATGGGCTGATTTTGTCATTTTATCTACAATGACCCAAACAGAATCATGTTGCCTTCGGGTACGAGGCAATCCCACAACAAAATCCATATTCACCTCCTCCCACTTCCAAGTGGGAATATCTATATCTTAGGACAAGCCTCCCGGCTTCAGGTGCTCGGCCTAAACTTGTGGATAGTTCGAACACTTGGCTACAAAACCTGCTATATCTCTATTCATACCATTCCACAATAGGCTTCCCGTAGATCACGGTACATCCTGGTGGTGTCACGCCTCAAATCCCATTAAGACGGACATGCACCTGATACCCTAAAGGACCGAGAGAACCAACATGCAACATGTGCTTACTATGCATATTACTATGACAATCTTAAATTTGTGATAAGTTCACTTGGGATGCAAGGATAAAAACCAACATAAGTAGTCCCAAAACTTATATACAAGACTTGGCCGTTGAGGCGACAACTTGTTAAGACACACTCGAACCATATACATTAGTCTACAAAGCCTCTAAAAGATAGAAAACCTTAGAGTAGGTCGGGAAAAACCCCGCCTTACCCTTAACTACCATAAAATACCAAAATGAATCTACCAAGGACTAAGTAAAACTCTGAATCAACCTGGGGCTCACCAAAAGAAGCTGAGTGTCGTGTTATCCTATTGATGAGGTCTACTAGCCGGAGTACCTGTTCCTGCAGCATGAAATGCAGCGTCCCTCTTGAGGGACGTCAGTATGAAAAATTATTCTGAATATGTAAGGCAATAACATATATAAAATAAGAGTTCGAATAAAGCCAAGTATCAATATATGTGTGTATAAATAAAAATAGAAAACCACTTTTGTTAACTCTTGTAGGATCATGTATGTTACATTCTTGTCTTTACCTTTCTGTGTGTTATGATCTTTATAAGGCATGTGATACGAATGACCAGCTGATCAGTGGCAGAAGAGGAGGACCCATGCTAGGCATTTCAACCCTGGGATGCGGTCCTCATAATTACACAAATTGGGATCGGCCTATGCTAGGCTTTCGCCCATGAGCTACCACCCTTCTATACCAATTGGGATCGGCCCATGCTAGGCTTTCGCCCCTAAGCATCCACCCTTATATACCAATTGGGATCGACCCATGCTAGGCATTTGCCCCTAGGCTGCCAACCATAATTATACAGATTGCTTCACTTAGATTCTTTAATCTTTGAGATTGTTGTTTTGGTGGTCATAATCATTTTTGATATTTGGAACTACGGATCAGTAGTAGAAGAGATGAAAATAATACTTCAAGGCAGTAACAATGGCATAAGGGGCTATGTAACATCAATGCATTACTTGTGAGCTTAAATGACATGACTTCAACTAACTAAGAGGAGGATTCACCAAACTTGCGTTTGCAAATACCATTGCTATACCAGCACATAGGAAGATAATTACACAAGTATAGAGTAGTGAACATATAATGAAGTAATTCTATACACCAAGGAGATGGGGTAATATTGATAGCTATTTGGAGATCGTACACTGTCACTATGTTTCCTTTTCTCGGAATAGAACTTAGGAAATTCACTTATTAATATTAATCACAAGTATCAGATTTCATGCGAAGAATATTGAATCTAATAGCCTTACATACCTTATCCTCTGACCAATACAACTATCACAATTCATCCTCCCTCTTTTTAGGTTTTAATCTTCAATATAAGTCATGATAAACTAAAATTAGCAGTTATCACACCGTGAGCCTCATAAACAATAGTTAACTTTGACAGATAATGAGCCCATATAGCCATTGAAATAATGTGTATCACCACACCCTCCTTCTCTGCCCAATACATACATTATATATCCGTTTCCATGATTACCCATGCTGTATCAACAAAAATACACATAAAACAGCCTCAAATATTTTTTATCATACAACCAATTATTGAACACACCACCCCTTTGAGTTCTTTATAACATCACACCCATAATTCCTCACTCAAACTCATACATAAAGAGGAAGAAAATGGAGCAGTCACCTTACCTCAATTTCTACAACTTCTCTTTATAGTTTGAATTCCTCTAGAACTCTAACTTTCCTTTACACTTAAACCAAAAAAGAAGAGAAAAGTATTTTAATAATTAAGGAGAGTGAGCAGTAGCTTGCGCGAACTTCTGCCTTGTACTTATAATTAAGCTTGAATAACATGTTTTGTAATCTTCCATGGGAGAATTAAGCTAAATCCATAAGTGTTTCTCTTACCAAATTTGCAGATATGAGGGTTTCTTCAAGAATCCTAAAAGAAATTTTTAGGCTGCTCTTGAGAGAAAAGAGAGAGATAGCTGAAGTAAATTGTGAATTTTGTGTGTTAAAATGAGTGAAAAGATCAGCTCATATTAGGTTTATATGGAGCTTTCTTGACCATAAAAAACAATCCTCTAGAACCTCCTTTTTTTGGTCCATTTTCCGCTACTAATTGGTCAAGTAGGTGATTCACCTGCTTATGTACATGAAGCAGCTCTAAAGGTCAAACTAGGTGATGCACCTACTTGCTTTCACTTCGGCTTAAATGTATTGGGCCTTGACAGATTTGGTTGTTGAGCTTTAATTTCATTTTCCTTTTATTTAACTTAGTTTGGGCCTCAATTGAGTCCATTAGCATAGGCCCAAATCTGATCCATAAACCTTGGCCTTTTTAACTAGATCTACATAGCTGAAGTAGGTGATGCACCTAATTGGTTCTTTGGACTGGTCAATAAGTCAAAGTAGGTGATGCACCTACTTGTCACCTACTAGCTTGGTTAAGTCAAGGAAGCAACTCACTTATTTTATTCAATTTTCTTAATATTAACCCCTCTTGCTTTAACTTAGCACTTAACTTTCAGTTTTAAGCTCAATTACCACTTTATTGTCTAAGGTTTAAATACTCCCATTGGAGTTAACTTGCAGTACACATGCCGAAACGTGCAAGGCATCACATCACCTTCCGAGCTAGTTTAAACCAAGACTAATCATATAATAAACATGGTCCCTTACCTATACTATAAGGCTATGTCAAGTATCATAAGAATAGAACAAACATATGCATAATACGGGCTGTTACATCCTCCCCCCTTAAAACATTAGTCCTCGAATGTTAGCATGGTTATCCAGCCCAAACAAGTTCAAGCTTAAGTTAGTACTACTATTAATCACATTGAACATATAGACTTATACTAACTTGTTAATGCCTCAACTCAACATTTTCATCTTTCTCATTGGTCTGGAAGAGATGAGGATACTTCAATTTCATTGCTTCTTCCGCTTCCCATACAACTTCTTTTACTTGTTGCTTCCTCTATAATACTTTTACAGAAGCTACTTCTTTATTTCTTAACTTCCTAACTTGCCGATCCAGCATAGCAATGGGTACTTCTTCATAAGTAAGATCTCTCTTAACCTGTACATCTTCAGTAGGAGTAATACGAGATGGGCCACCTACGCATTTTCAAAGCATTGAGACATGAAACACCGGATGAACAGTTGAAAGTTCTTGAGGTAGCTCTAACTCATATGCAAGTTGGCCAATTCTTTGGATAATCTTACATGGCCCTATATAGCGTGGACTTACTTTCCCTTTCTACCAAACCTCATTACCCCTTTCATTGGTGACAACTTCAAGAACACCCAATCCCCTATAGAAAATTCTAGTCCTCTCCTTCTAACATCTGCATATGATTTATGTCGACTTTGAGCTGTTTCTAGCTGCTGTTGTATCACTTTGACTTTTTCCATAGCTTGATGAACAAGGTCTTTCCTAAATAAGAGAGTTTCACCTGTTTGGAACCAGCCAACCGGGGATCTACATTTTCTACCATTTAAAGCTTCATAAGGTGTCATTTTAATAACTGAATGGTAGCTATTGTTATAAGTGAATTCAATAAGCAGTAGATAATCATCCCAGCCACCCTTGAAGTCTAATACACAAGCTCTAAGCATATCCTCAAGTATTTGAATTGTACGCTCTGCCTGACCGTCTGTTCGGGGGTGAAAGGTTGTACTTAAATTCACTTGTGTTCCCAAACTCTTCTGAAATGACTTCCAAAAATTTGAAGTGAATTGAGTTCCTCTATCAGATATTATAGAGATTGGCACTCCATGTAGTCAAACTATTTCTTTAATATACAACCTTGCATACTCTTTCGCTTTATAAGTAGTCTTCACCAGTAAGAAGTGTGTTGCTTTGGTGAGTCTGTCAACTATTACCCATATGGAGTCAAACTTCCGAAATGAACGAGGCAAACGAGTGACAAAATCCATGTTGATCATGTCCCACTTCCAAATTCAAAGTTCTATACACTGCATATAACCTCCGGGCTTTTGGTGCTCTAGCTTTACTTGTTGACAATTTGGACATTGAGCCACAAATTCCGCAATGTTCTTCTTCATGTCCCCCCACCAATACATTTCTTTCAAGTCATGATATATTTTAGTTGACCTCGGATGGACATAATATCTTGAATGATGTGCTTCCATCATAATCATTTTTCTCAATTCATATACGTTAGGTACACACAATCTGTATTGACACCGAAGTACTCCCTCTTGCATAAGCTCAAATGCCTTTGTCATGCCCTATTGTACATTCTCCTTAAGTTGTAATAGAATAGGATCAGTGTGCTGCTTCTCCTTCACTTCCACTACTAATGAGGATTTTGCCGCATTTTGCACAACAACCTCTTCGTCTGGAGATTCAAGAAGGCGAACCCCCAAGCTAGCTAGTTGGAATAGATCCTTAGTTATTCCTTGTCTTTACATAGACAGCCCATAAGTGCTTGCCATTAATTTACGGCTTAAAGCATCAACTACTATATTGGCTTTACCGGGATGATACAAGATATCAATGTCATAATCTTTTCATAGCTCCAGCCATCTTCACTGCCTCATATTTAGGTCCTTTTGCTTAAAGATATATTGCAAACTCTTGTGATCAGTGTATATGTCAACATGAACTCCATACAAGTAGTGGCGCCATATCTTCAAAGCAAACACAAGTGCGGCTAGCTCTAGATCATGGGTTGGATAATTTTTCTCATGTGGTCGCAGCTGCCTTGAGCCATAAGCTATTACTTTACCATGCTGCATCAATACACAACCTAAGCCCACTCCCGAAGCATCACAATACACTGCATAGCCTTCTATGTCTTCTGGAAGTACCAATATAGGTGTAGAAGTTAATTTATTCTCCAGCTCTTGGAAGCTTCTTTCAAATTCATCACTCCACTGAAACTTGGTTTCTTTGTGTGTTAGCTTTGTTAAGGGTGCAACAATGGAAGCGAATCCTTCAGCGAACCTTCTGTAATAACCTGCCAATCCAAGAAAACTACGGATCTCCATAGGTATTGTAGGTCTTGGCTAGTTTTTCATGGCTTCTATCTTCTGGTATCAACCCTTATTCCTTCATCAGATACAATATGACCTAAGAATGCCACAGATTTCAACCAGAACTCAAATTTAGAGAACTTTGTATACATCTTATGATCACGAAGAATTTGTAAAACCTACCGCAGGTGATTAGCATGGTCCACTTCCGATCTTTAATACACCAAAATGTCATCTATGAATACTATCACGAAAACATCTAAAAATGGCTTGAACATCCTATTCATCAAATCGATAAAAGATGTTGGTGCATTTGTTTGCCCAAATGACATGACTAAAAACTCAAAATGACCATACTGTGTTCAAAAATCTATCTTGGGCATAACTTTGTCTTTGACCCTCAATTGGTGATAACCGGACCGCAGGTCGATCTTTGAAAAACACCTAGCACCTTGTAACTGATCAAACAAATCATCAATTCTAGGGAGGGGGTATTTGTTCTTAATCGTTACCTTATTCAAATGCCGATAGTCGATACACATTCTTAACGAGCCATCTTTCTTGCGTACAAATAAAACCGGTGCTCCCTATGGGGACATACTAGGCCTTATGAATCCTTTTTCTAATAAGTCTTTTAATTGCTCCTTCAACTCCCGTAATTCTATCGGGGCCATTCGATACAGAGGAATGGAGATAGGTTGAGTATTTGGAATCACATCAATACCAAACTCTACTTCTCGTTCTGGAGGCAAACCTGGAAGAACTTCAGGAAATACATCAGGAAACTCATTCACTATCGGAATGTATTGAAGAGTTGGTGGCTCCGCATCTATATTTTTCACTCTCACTAGATGACATATGTATCCTTTGGACATCAACTTCTTTGCCTTAAGACAAGAAACAAATTTACCTCTTGGTGCCCCAACATTACCTTTACATTTAAGGACTGCCTCTTTTGGAAAATGGAAATGTACCATCCTAGTTTGGCAATCTACCATGGCATAACAAGAATCTAACCAATCCATACCCAATATAACATCAAAATCTACCATTTCTAGCTCAACAAGGTCAGCCAATGTATCACGATCACAAACAGTTACAATGCAATTACGATAAACCCTTCTAGCTATAATAGACTCACCAATCGGTGTAGACACTTCAAATGGCTTCACTAATAATTCTGGTGTTCTTTTGAACTTTTCAGCAATCAATGGAGTAACATATGATACTGTCGACCCCAGATCAATTAATGATATACAATATGTGAAAAGATGGACAATGCACCTGTAACCACTTCCGGCGAGGCTTCTAAATTTTGTCGATCCCCTAAAGCATATGTGCGATTCTGAACTCCACTAGAACTAGCTGCTCCCCTAGCTCCTCTACCACGAAAAGTAGGCATATGTCCCTTACCCAAAGAAGTTGTTGATGATGATGATGATGATGCAGCAACTAATCTAGTAGGTTGTGCCATACCACCCACACCCCTATGAGGGTAATTTCTCATCATTTGACCCTGTGTACCACACCAAAAACAAACATCTGTCCCAAACCTACATACACCTAGATGATTCCTTCCACATTGTTTACAAGCTTGTCGAGGAGACCTTGATTGGCTCGTACTGCCTTGCTCTTGATGACCCGCTATTTGTGAACCTTGGCTTTCACTTCTTTGCCCAAACTGATTATCCCTAAACCCTCGAAACCGTGGTGGAGCACTAGTTGTAAAGTAGAAATATAATGGCCTAGGCGGTCTGTTAGAGAACCGAGGCCTACACTCACCTTGGGATGGTGTAAACTGCTTAATGGATCTAGCCCTCTTAGAATGCCCTGTTTCTGACTCTTGTGTCCTTCTTCTTTGCCTTTGATCCTCCAACTTTTGCGCAAAAGCTTGCATCCTTGCTATATCCATATTTTTATTCAACGAAGCAATGGTACAGTCTCTAACCAAATATGAATCTAATCTATCCACATATCGATGAACTCTATCCTCCATAGTAGCTACTACATTAGGAGCATACCTGGCCAAGGAATTAAATTTGAGATTGTACTCTCTCACACTCATACTTCCTTGGTGGAGATTTAAGAACTGATCCGCACGGGCCTCTCGGATCTCCAATGGCAGATAATGGTCAAGGAATGACTTTCTAAACTCTTTCCAGGTAGCTGAAGGTGCATCGGTTCCCCTAGATTGCTTCCAAGCTTCATACCACAGTACAACCACACCCTTTAATCTTTATGCTAATAGCTCAAACGCTTCTTTAGCACTTACATGCATAACATTCAAAGTGCATTGTATTTGATCTATAAAGTCTTGTGGATCTTCATTAGTATCTGACCTGGTGAATGACGGAGGGTTCAAATTAAGGAAGTCACGTATCTGTGTGCCAGCTGCTCTATCTATACCACTAGTACCTGCAGTTGGACCTTCTTGCCTTTGGCCATGGCCAACAACTATACAAGTCAGTAATTGGATTGAATTCCTCAAATCTTGCTCGGTAGCATTAATAGTGGGTTCTTGAGGTGGAGCTTCCCTCCTTAGATCTTCTGGAGATGGAGGGGTCGGGGAAGTCTGTGATAGAGACTTATCTTGAGACTCACTTTCAAAAGCTTGATTAGGTGGTGGTTGGCTGGTCCCTTCTTGGGCAGCCACATCTACTCGCTTACCTTTACTTTTTCTCTTTCTCGTAACTGACATCTTTGCTAAAATAAAGTAATTCAGAAGTTAGATACGATTCACGTACAATATTGGTTCTATCGCACGATCTAAGAAATGAAAGAAAAGAGTCAACTCCTACATGACCCGTAGCCTCCTGTTTATAAATGTGGTGCAAAACACATCCATAATCAAGACACTACACAGACACGGCTTTGTAGACTTCCTAGGATGACCTGCTCTGATACCACTTTTGTCATGCCTCAATCCCATTAAGACGGACAGGCACTCGATGACCTAAAGGCCCGAGAGAACCAACATGTAACTTGTGCTTACTATGCATATAACTATGAAAATCTTAAAGTTGTGACAAGTTCACATGGGATGCAGCGATAAGAACCAACATAAGTAGACCCAAACTTATATTCAAGACTTGGCCGTTGAGGCCACAACTTGTTAAGATACACTTGAACCATATACAGTAGTCTACAAAGCCTCTAAAAGATAGAAAACCATAGAGTAGGTTGGGACGGACCCTGCCTTACCCTTAAGTACGATACAATACAAAAATGAATCAACCAAGGACTCAGTAAAGCTCTGAATCAACTTGGAGATCACCAAAAGTAGATTAGTGTTGTGTGCTCCTATTGATGAGGTCTACTAGTTGGAGTACTTGTGCCTACAGCATGAAATACAGCGTCCCCAGGAGGGATGCCAGTATGAAAAAATGTACTGAATATGTAAGACAATAACATATATAAAATAAGAGTTCGAATGAAACCAAGTATCGATATATGTGTGCATAAATAAGAATAGAAGACCACCTTTGTTAACTCTTGTGGGATCATGTATGTTACATTATTGTCTTTACCTTTCTGTGTGTTATGATCTTTATAAGGCATGTGATACGAATGACCATTTGATCAATGGTAGAAAAGGATGACCCATGCTAGGCATTTTAACCCCTGGGATACGGTCCTCATAATTACACAAATTGGGATCGGCCAATGCTAGGATTTCGCCCTTGAGCTAACACCCTTCTATACCAATTGGGTTCGGCCCAAGCTAGGCTTTCGCCCCTAATCTGCCACCCTTATATACCAATTGGGATCAACCCTTGCTAGGCATTTACCCCTGGGCTGCCACCCATAATTATACAGATTGCTTCACGTAGATTCTTTATTCTTTGAGATTGTTGTTTTGGTGGTCATAATCATTTTTTATATTTGGAACTACGGACCAGCAGTAGAAGACATGAAAATAATTCTTCCAGGCAGTAATAATGACATAGGGATCTATGTAACATCAATGCATTACTTGTGAGCTTAACTGACATGACTTCAACTGACTAAGAGGAGGATTCACCAAACTTGCTTTTGCAAATACCATTTATATACCAGCACATAGCAGAATAATTACATAAGTATAGAGTAGTGAACATATAATGAAGTAATTCTATACACTAAGGAGAGGGGGAAATATTGTTAGATATTTGGAGATTGTACGCTGCCACTATGTTTTCTTTACTAGGAATAGAACTTAGGAAATTCACTTATTCATATTAATCGCAAGTATCAGATTTCATGCCAAAGAATATTGAATAGAATAGCCTTACATACCTTATCCTCTGACCAATACAACTATCACGATTCAACCTCCCCTTTTAGGTTTTAATCTACAGTATAAGTCATGATAAACTAAAATTAGCAGCTATCACACCGTGAGCCTCGTAAAACAGTAGCTAACTTTGACAGATAATGAGCCCATACAGCCCTTAAAAGAATGTGTATCACCACACCCTCCTTCTCTGCCCAATACATACATTATATATCCTTTTCCAAGATTACCCAAGCTGCACCAACAACAATACACATAAAACAACCTCAAATATTCTTTATCATACAACCAATTATTGAACTAACCACCCCCTTGAGTTTTTTATAACAACACACCCATAATTCCTCACTCAAACCCATACATAAGGAGGATGAAAATGGAGCAGTCACCTTACCTCAATTTCTACAACTTCTCGTTATAACTTGAATTCCTCTAGAACATCAATTTCCCTTCACACTTAAACCAAAAAAGAAGAGAAAAGTATTTTAATAATTAAGGAAAGTGAGCAGTAGCTTCTGGGAACTTTTGCCTTGTACTTATAATTAAGCATGAATAACATTGTCTTCTAGTCTTCCATGGGAGAATTAACCTAAATCCATAAGTGTTTCTATTACCTTGGTTTGCAGATATGAGAGTTTCTTCAAGAACCCTAGAAGAAATTTTTAGGCTTCTCTTGAGAGACAAAAGAGAGATAGCTGAAGTAAATTGTGAATTTTGTGTGTTAAAATGAGTAAAAAGATATGCTCATATTGGGTTTATATGGAGCTTTCTTGAACATAAAAAACAATCCTCTAGAACCTCATTTTTTTGGTCCATTTTCCGCCACTAATTGGTCAGGTAGGTGATGCACCTGCTTATGTACATCAAGAAGCTCAAAAGGTCAGACTAGGTGATGCACCTACTTCTTTTCACTTCGGCTTAAATATATTGGGCCTTGGTAGATTTGGCTGCTGGGCTTTAATTTCATTTTCCTTTTATTTAACTTAGTTCGGGCCTCAAGTGAGTCCATTAGCATAGGCCCAAATCTGATCCATAAACCTTGGTCCTTTTAACTAGATCCATATAGCTCAAGTAGCTGTTGCACCTACTTGGTCCTTTGGACTGGTCAGTAAGTCAAAGTAGGTGATGCACCTACTTATCACCTACTATCTTAGTTAAGTCAAGCAAGCAACTCACTTATTTTATTCCATTTTCTAAATATTAATCCCTCTTGCTTTAACTTAGGACTTAACTTTCAACTTTAAGCTCAATTACCACCTTACTATCTTGAGTTTAAATACTCCCGTTGGAGTTAACTTGCCGTACACATACTGAAATGTGCAATGCATCACATCACCTTTTGATGAATAGAATACCGCAAACCACGAGCTTCTTCTAAAATTTGCTCTCTCTAAACACCCCATCTCCCCCTTGGGATAATGCCTCTACGGACTTTTTAAGCACCACGGGCCAACTCTTTCTTCTCATTCTCAAAATGCATCCGCTACCACATTGGCTTTCCCGGGGTGATAGAGGATGCTCATGTAATACTTCTTTAAAAGTTCTAACCACGTTCTTTGTCGTAGATTTAAGTCCCTTTGGCTAAATATATATTGGAGACTTTTGTGATCGATGAAAACATCTACATGGAATCCATATAAGTAATGTCTCCATATTTTCAAAGAAAATACTACCGCCGCTAATTCGAGATCATGAGTCGGATAGTTCTTCTCATGTACCTTGAGTTGCCGCGAAGAATACGCAATTACTTTCCCGTGTTGCATGAGAACACATCCTAAACTCACTCTTTAGGCGTCACAATATACAACAAAACCATCGGTACCCTCTGGCAAAGTCAAAACCAGAGCGGAGGTAAGCTTATCTTTCAATTCTTGAAAGCTCCTCTCACAAGCTTCCAACCAGACAAAGTTAGCGTTCTTTTGAGTCAAGGTTGTCAAAGGAGAAGCAATAGAGGAAAATCCCTCCACAAACCTCCTATAGTTGCAGGCTAAACCCAAAAAGCTTCTAATATCGGTCGGTGATAGAGGTATAGGCCAAATTTTGACCGATTCCATCTTCTTTGGATCTACCTTTATACCCTTGCTTGACACAATGTGACCTAGGAATGCCACAGACCTTAGCTAAAACTAGCATTTTCTAAACTTTGCGAATAATTAATGATCCTTGAGGACTTGCAACACAATTCTCAAATGGTCCATATGGTCACTCTCACTCCTAGAATAGATCAGGATATCATCGATAAACACAATGACGAACATGTCAAGACATTGCCAGAAAACCCTATTCATAAGGTCCATAAATGCCACCGAGGCAATAGTTAGGCCAAATGATATCAAAAGGAATTCATAGTGCCCATACATAGTTCAGAAAGTTGTCTTGGGTATGTCAACATAGTTCAGAAAGTTGTCTTGAGTATGTCAACCCCTCTCACCCTTAGTTGGTGATATCCCGAACGAAGGTTAATTTTCGAGAAATAACTAGCCCCTTGAAGTTGATCAAACAAGTCATTAATTCTCTTAAGGGGATACTTATTCTTTATGGTCACTTTGAAAAGTTGGTGATAGTTAATGCACATTCTAAGAGACCTATCCTTCTTTCTAGCAAACAATACCGGAGCACCCCATGGAGAGATACTCAGTTGAATAAAACCCTTGTCTAGAAAATCTTTTAATTGCTCTTTCAACTCCTTTAACTCCGCTGGAGCCATTCTATAAGGAGGAATGGATATAGGTTGCGTATCCGGAATAAGGTCAATACCAAAATGTATTTCCCATTCGGGAGGAATACCGGGCAAATCATTGTGAAAAACTTTCGGAAACTCATTTACTACCGGAGCCAGTCCTCTAGAGGAGGGGTTTCAGATTCAACATCCTTCACCTTAACAAGATGGTAAATACACCCCTTGGAGATCATCTTTCTATCTTTAAGACAAGAACCAAATTGAATCATAGGCATAGAATTTCCACCCTTTCACTCTAAAATAGACTCATTTGGAAATTGGAATTTAATCACTCGGGTTCTACAATCAATAGAGGCATAACAAGCATGCAACTAATCCATACTAAAAATCACATCAAAATTTAGAATGTCAAGTTCTACCAAGTTAACAAGAGTAACTCTATGGGACAAGGAAATGGGACATCTTCTATACACCCTCTTAGACACCATGGAGTCACCAACTGGGGTAGAAACTGAAAAAGGCTCTAACAACTCTTCTGGGGGAACATCAAATCTCATAGCCACATAAGGCATCACAAAAGATAAAGTAGCACCGGGATCCAACAATGCATGCACAAAAGCGGTTCTTTTTAGGAGCATCGGCATTAGAACCACTAGGAGGAGTTTGCTTGTCATCTCTCCCCTTAGACGTACGTGTTGGGCAATCCTTCAATTTATGACCACTCTTACCACAACCATAGCAAACACCCATGTCGGCAAGACATTTACCATCATGCTTCTTACCGCACTTAGCACAAGTAGGCTGAACACCATAAAAGATCTACCAGTATTGCCTCCTTGAGGCTTAGGGTTAGACACCCTATCTTTGTTTACCCTTGGAGCACTAGAGAAGCCTTGGTTGGAGAACTTTCGCTTGAACCTTGGTACCCCTTGACCATCGGACTTACTCTTGGAATAATTCCCATCCTCGGTTCTTGCCCTCTTTACCTCTCTATTCTTATTTTTAAGTCTTGACTCCTTAACTTGCTGAGCATACACCATAAGACGAGAAATGTCCATAGTATCATGGAGAATTGTCGCTCGGCATTCTTTTTCAATCGAGTCAGACACACCTGTAAAGAACCTACTCATCTCATCTCTCGGATTTGACACCGAAGATGGAGCATATTTGGACGATTCAGTAAATTTGAGGGAGTATTCCACGCTCATGTTTCATTGATGAAGATTGATGAACTCCTCAATTTTTGCTTCCCTCATCTCCCGGGGCATGTATCTAGCAAGAAAGGCCATTTTGAATACTTCCTAATCTATGGGACCTAATCCTACCGGCCTATTGTTCTTCCATTATTTATACCAAATTTGGGCAACTCCTTTCAATTGATAAGAGGCCAATTCCACTTTCTCCACCGAAGTTACTCCCATGATGTCAAGTATCTTGAAGACCTCTTCCCAAATTCATTAGGATCCTCTCCTATTTTAGAACCATGAAACTCAGGAGGAGTCATTCTTTCAAAATCCTTAATTCTTGAAGCGACCGGATCCACATTTGGATTAGCCGGAGCAACCACTTCCCTATTAGCTTGGGCTGTCATAGCTTGGGCTTGAGTTGTCACCACTTGAACTTGTGTTGTCATAGCTTGAGTCAGTATTATAAAATCTGACCTAACCTCCACATCTATCATGGCCAGGGGATCAATTGGAGCTTGATCATCTTGAGGAGCTTGATTACCTTGAGGAGGATCTCCTCTATTCAAATTCCCCTTTTCCACCCTTCTAGAATTCCCCCTTCGTGTATTCATTTCCTGAAGACACAAGAGAAGGGCTTGGAAAAGAACTTTATAGAGTTAAAACTCTAAGGCACGACTAAAGAGTAATGAAAGAAGTGAGATTTCCTAAACATCTTATAGCCTCCCATTCATAAATGTGGCACGTTTCGCATTCATAAACAATACTCTACTAGGAGCGGCTTATGAGACATCAACCTAAAATCATCCCAAAATCTTATCCTCTGATACCAAGTTTGTCACGACTCAGGGGTTCCCCCTAGATGTAACACGACGTACTTTACCCCGAAGGGGTCTCATACAAGCCCTTAGCATAATAATAAACATAAAGTCATAGAAATGATGCAGAATTAAAAAATTTGTTTACACATAAATCGTAAATAGAAGTCTATACATTGTCTCTATAAGCCATCTATTACAATCGAAGTCTCGAAATAGGGTCACATCCCTTACAATCAAAAACTGAAAGTCTAATACAAATGAAAGGAAAGTAACATCAACATACCACTCGTCCTCGAATCCATGAGGACTCACCATAGGCTTTGGGGAAAGACTATCCAAGCTTGTATAGAGAAGAAAACTTCAATTGCCAGAACCTACACTTTGTAGAAAAATGTAGAAGAAATATGGGTTAGTACAAAAAGACACTAAGTATGATAGCCATGCATTAAAAATCATTGAAAACATGCAAAAAGGGATATTTTAGTTGAAAGGCATGCATTTGCTAAGTTTGACAACCATCGTGTAGTTTTAGTGTAAAATGCAACTCACAAGCATATTCTTCATATAAATCATTAATACATAATAGAACCATTTCTTAGGTAACGCTAAGTCATACTTGTGCAATGCGTGAATGTCATCCCATAATACCACCCACACTAAGTATTCCTTTTGGACCACCATAGTCATACATATCATTCTTGAACCTCATCATAGTCAATACTCATAGATAAAGAAACTTTCACGTTCATTAACTCACATTAAGTAAAGTCAATCATAGCAACAATCCAATTAACAATCATAATTCATAAGTCATCATAACATAAGAGAACAACACTACAACCCTTTCCAAAGTCCACTTGTGCCATGCATGAATGAGTCTCATACCCCCATTCACACTAAGTAGAGCTCCTTGAGAAGTCATAAGTGATAACCCATGTTCATGTTCTTATCATAGTTCATATTCTTGTCATATAGGGAAGATATCCATAACCGACATAGACCATGTGAGCTACATGGAATCCGGTGTCATGTCCCACACTAAAAAGAGATGTCCTACTTGCCTAAGGTAGAACTACATGTATTAGCTTTTAGGTGGATCCACTAGATAAAGACCTGTGTGGGCACATAGTTAAGGGATAGGGAGATGGCTTTTAGAAACTCGACCTATTGTATTGACAGGGGATCTTTCATTTCATGAGGTTAACTTTAGAAACCCGGCCTATTGTATTGACTTGAGAGTCTCTACCTCATACTCCATTTCCACTCGGTGCTAAGCTTAATTCCCTTTAAGTTCATGTTAAGTCTTTACTTAAGTTCACGTTTATGGAAGAATGCCCTAGCATTCAAACCAACATGGTATCATGGTAGCTCATAGATTCAATAGGTGAGAATAGCCTTTCAACCTAGAATCATCATTATGTGAGTAAACCTTTCACATCATGTTCATAGTGTGTTCATGAGAATAGTCTTTCAATCAACAAACCTAGATCATCATATTCATAAATACTTCATGCATGTTTGTGTGTAAGGGTATAGGGAAGAAGGATCTTTCAATCAATACCACAATATACACCATAGACATAGGATCTTCATCCTCATAGTAAATGTTGTAGCACATGCACAATTCTCATAGACATATAAAATTCTCATAAATTGCCCTTCAAGGGTCATGGATCATTATTCATCAATATCTTTAGAATTACTTCATTGAACCTGTATAATAACCTAATTCAAATAATCAATTCATCACATTGATTATACTATAGCATTCTACTAGTCATTGACCCAAAATCATACTTTGAGATCGTATTTGTGAAAATAGGGAAAATCATGGATTCATGGGGGACTTTATCATAAAACCACCATAAAACATCAATTCAATTATAATATAAGACAATTAAATCATTGAAATCGGTTTTAGGAATAACCCATGACTTAGATTGAAAACCCTAGGTTTTGGAGAATTCCCTACTTTAAAATTGAGAGTTTGAGTGCTTCATGGAAGAAAGCTAACCAAGAATCAAGTCTACCATACCTTGATTGAATATTTCCTCATGAATTTGAGTGGGGAAGATGAGTTCTTGATCCCTAATGTTCAAGTTCTTCTTCTTCAATGGATGTTTGAGAGAAATATTCTGAGGTAGATGAATTTCTTGGGTTTTCTTTTTGATTCTATAAAAGTGACTTACTTGGGGGGAATTTGAGTCTAAACATCTTTTATACGTATTAGGAAAAGAGTAAAATAATGTGGGTTCAATTTTGGAAGAATAACTAAAGACCCTAAGGCTTGAATTTAAAATCAGCCCATAAGCACATTTTAGCTCGCCTAATGCACACCTTAGCTCGCCAAGGGCACTAGACGACACACCTAATGGTCCCTTGGCTCGCCTAAATTTCTAGAATGCTCCATCATAGAGAATTTCCCATGGGCAATGTGGAGGGCCTTTGGGCGATCTGCCAAGTGGGTTGGCGAACCCGGACCTAGCTCGCCTAATATTCCAGTAGCTAGACCAAGGGGGGGGGGTGGCTGCCCAATTGACTTGGGTGATGTTGCTGCCCCATCACCGAATGGTCCAAGGGAAAAAAAATCCTTCACTTTTCTTAGGTGATTTAGGCCCTTGCCCTCTCTCTAGACTCTTACCCCATTCATTTTAGCTCTAGTTAAGTCTACACATTTCCGGAGTGTTATAGTTCTGCACTATACAAGGAAAAGATGAAGAGATGGCATGATTCCAGAATCCTAAGGAGGGAATTCCGAGTTGGAGATTTGGTGCTGTTGTATAAATCTCGATTAAAACTCTTTCCAAGAAAGTTCAAATCCAAATGGTAAGGCCCATTTAGAGTGACACGGGTGTTCACCAATGGGTCAATTGAAGTTGAAGGAAAAGAAGGACCTGCCTTCACAGTCAATGGACAACACCTGAAACTATACTTTGGAGAATGCCATGAAATTTCTTTGATTGAAGTGGTGTATGTGGAAGATCCTTGAGAGCATCACCACGTTGTGCCACGACGTTAAATAAGGTGCTTCTTGGGAGGTAACCCAAGTATTAGTTTTTCAAATAAATGTGTGTTGATTGTGCGAGATGACGACACCATTGGCGGATCACTGAGTACTTCGGCGAGCCGAACGCAGTCTTCCTTCTGGACTTTGAAGATGGAGTTGTGATACTGGAGCATTCGGTGGGATATTTTATCACTCGGCGCCTCACCGAAGTTATTGGGCGACCCGACTTTCCACGCCCTTCTGCCTTTCTCGGATATTCTGACCCAATGAATCATTCGGTGAGATTGCATGTCCAGTAGGCAGAATGCCAACCTATTCGGCGAACTCCTTCAATTCTGCCCTTTTGCCCCTTTCTGATCATGTGGCATACTAGAAATAATGGCGATATACAGATCATTAGCTGATTCACCTAGAAGTTCGGCGACTCTTACAATTCCTCACCAAATGGGCACCTTGTGAAGATTTCTTGTCACCTTGCTCTGCGCATTTACACACTAGTAGTTTATCTTTACTTTTAATTTTTGGTCTTGTTTGTTCTCTACTCACATTGGAGACAATGTTGAATGCTTTTGGTGGTGGTGTGTGTTTGGTCAGTGAGTCATTTGAGTATCGGTTATGATCTATACCGTTAACTTGAATAGTGCTCTCAACAAAACAAAAATGAATGCGCAGCTACGATAAGGCCAAATGAAGTCACATAGACAATATGTGAACTTTTTGCATCTAGTTGTGACTAGTCGGTTATTGAATGGAGTCTCTTGTGATGAACATTGCACACTAGCGAAAGTGTGGAGTCTTGTTTGATATTGGTGGCAATGACTTGTGTGTGATGAGCTTACCATGAACCTTGTGTGATGACACCGAGAATATGCCCCGTTGGTTCTGACCCAAGGTACATTACACATGAAAGGGCCACCACCATTAAGTCTACCGATCCAATGTGCATTATAAGGATAGCTCATTGACTATCCAAGAAAGGGCCACCAACATTAGGTCTACCGCTCCAAGATTTATCATTTCACACAAGAAAGGGCCACCAACATTAGGTCTACCGATTAAGGTTTATCATTCAGTCATTAGTTTATAGACTCATCATGAAGGGCTACCACAATTAGGTCTATCAGTTCAAGACATAGCCTAGAATACTTCATCATTCATTTCGGAAAGGGCTACCAACATTAGGTCTACCGATTCAATCATTAGTTATTTATGAAAGGGCTACCATATTAGATCTACCAGCTCAAATCATTAAGACATTATACATTAACAACCCAAGAAGAGGATGCCTAAGCCTACCAAGTCAAGGTACATCATTCAACCATAGTTTCATTTATTCAAGAAGAGGATGACTAAGCCTACCAATCCACGATACCATAATCACATTACTTTCATTTATACAAGAAAAGGATGCACAAGCCTACCAATTCAAGATATACATTACATAGAAGAAACCCTTCACATTCTATCATTATCATTCATGAGTGTTAATTGAGAATATGATTTCAATCATAACAAAATTACATTCTAAGCATGATCATAACTCTTTCATTGAGATCACACACATATACTTTACATCATAATCATACATAGATCCTTCATGAACTTGCCTTTCAAGGCCATGATCCAACATCAACCCATAAATCTAAGTTACTACTGTAGAGAAGGAAATTGACATGATTCAATAACTAATTCAATATAAACATAAACAATTCAACATATTTTCATGATCAATCAATTCCCAATCACAATTCACAACTTAAGAATTTGGGAAAACATGGGTTCATAGAAGAAATTGACCATAATTCATCAATAATTCAACAATGCATTCATAATTCATCATTTAAAACCTTTTGAAAACGTTTCAGAATTGAACCCATGCATAGATTGAAAACTAGGGTTTTTGGGGGATTTTGGAGACTTGTAATCATCTTTGAGATTGGCTCCTTGAAAGAAAATAAGTCAAGGATGAAGACTACTATACCTTTAGGGAAGAAAGTCCATGAAAATTTCTTGAGAAAGTTGAAAACTTGACCTTGAAACCTTGACTCCTTCATCTCCAATGGATGTTTCTAGAGAGTACTTTTGGAGGAGAGGGAAGGTTTCTAATTTGGTGTTTTAAAATAATGAATTGGAAAGGAGTTTTTATACCTTTAAAAGCCTTAAAATACATAAATACATCAATAATAACCGTCCCCCAACTAAACTAACTTAAAAAGGAATTTACTAAACTAACCCCTCACTTGGCCGAATTTGGACAGCAAGTAGGTATCATTGACGCCCCCTGACCTACGAACCATAGGTGGGGTGATGCCCCATCCTTCAGGTTCGTGGTTCAGGTCTGCAACTTGTCATTTTGGGTTCGTGACTTACAGACCAAGCCCTACAGGGCGTGGATGGACCTACGGGGCGTAGGTCCCATCTGTAGGTCCTCATTTTTTTGACAGCTTTTTGGTTCTTGGGAATCTTTAGGGGTTAGAATTTAGGGTCCTCCTCAAGGACCCCTTGGTTGTTCCCTGGGGAGTCATACCTTGACGTTTAACCCCTAAACCCCTCAACCAAAACTCGGGACAACATTTTACAACCTCAAACCTCACATCTACCTAAAGACATACTCGTTAGGCTCTAGTTTCACCTATTCATTTTTTGGGTCGTTACAGTTGGCTGGTCTTATATCTATGTTATTGTGAGTGTCTTGTTTAAACTTTTGTGATGATATTCATTGCATTAGTTGTTCACTCTCACGTGTTTGTGGTAACCCTGGCTCATGTATTGGTACATCTTTATCATTCATTGAGAAAAAGTTTTTCAACTAAGCTTTTATCATAAATTTGTTTTAACAGGAGTCGTACCACCTGGATCACTTGATTTATTGATTTTGAGATATTGGAGGTGATGAATGGTAGATTTTCACTAATTTGAGGCATATTTTGTTCCATTATTAGTGTTCTCAATGCCTAATTATGTCCTTTTCTAATGATATTTTGATGATTTGCAGCTATGAAGGCTAAGGGACAAGGCAAGGACGAAAACATGGAAGAAAGGCTAAAAACATGAAAAGAAGTGCAAACTCCACATTGTTTATCGCCAAATCTAAAGGGTGGATCGCCCAATTGGCATGACCTTCCCTAAAGTGATAGTACTCAAAGTTGTAAATTTCAAGGCAAGATTGGCAAACTGAACCATGAATTGGTGACTCGCCGAGTGAAATAGGTGAACAAAATGATCATCGTCGAAGGTGACAGGCATGAATAAACTACAAAGGTTTAAAATTTGAACAAAGGTGGTACTCGGCGATTCACCAAATTTGAAAGGCAGACTCGAACAAGCTCACTGATAGAGGTTCAAACACATGAAGCCTCAAGCAAGAGAAGGGCGAGCTAAGTAGCAGACAACTATCTACAGAATCATCTTGGTGAGCCCGACTAATGTCGCCGAATTGGTGATGCAATGGATTTTGGGCTAAAATTTTCGAATACTATAAATATTCCAAAGTAGAGAGAAAATAAAAACTTTTGTTGGGTCATACTTTGGAAAAAGACTTTGAGAGAGAAAAATCCTATTGTATGTGCTTTGAACTCGTAGTTTGGGAATTTAACCTCTTCACTCTTGAATTTGACAAAAATTGAGGTTGAAATCAAGTTGGGTGTTGATTATTATTGCTTAATTTCATCACATCAATGACTTCACTCATGAAAGTTATAGTTTCTTTACTTTTTTGTGATGGGTGGATAAAACCCCAAGTTCAGGGGTACAATTATGGATTGGATGTTGATTTAATGTAGTGAGTATTCTGTTGTGATCTGTTTTATTTCTATACATTTATGGATTTAGCTAAACTAGTTTCACGGCACGTGTGTTGCACGTGTGTATTGTATATATTGTATACGATGTTGTAAAATAGAATTAATATTTTTAGTAAATAATTATAATTGAAAGAACATAGAACAAATTCTTTGAAATGATTAGCAGATATTGTCATAGAGTAACCTGTATTTTGAGATCAAAATACATTCAAAGTTTAAATGTGGGGAGAAAGTGACATTTCTTTAGTATTATTAATTTTACTTCACTCAATTTTGTAAACAAATCTAACCGACAAAACTATAAAAAAAATCCATACAAAAAATGTTACCATTGGCCTTTCCTCTTGAGGTTATGAACATAAATGATAGACACAATTTAAATACAATTTTTCTCTTAAGTATTCATACTTGAAATTTAGTATGTGCCATCACTAATAAGTATTACCATAAATATTTCAATATTTTATCTTTTTACGTAATCTATCTTTTACTAAATATTAGTACTCAATTAATATTTGAGTAAGACTATCATAGTGAGGTAATATATAAACAACATAACCTTTGGTGAAAAATATTTAATTTGTTTAAGTTTCTACCTTATCTTTGTAGAAATGTAGTCTTCTCTTTTTTATGCCGCATATATATCATATAGTTGTTGTCTAATGAAAGTATCTAATATCTTACAGAAGTTGTATCATTATATAAAAATTAATTGATGAATAAAATTTAAAGTGTTATTTATAGAATCTTTTATTTGATTTAAGATTATTTTATGATCAATGACTATTTTCTTATATATTTTTATATAGCTAGCAAGGAGTGTATCTTGTGACATATCGTTTTCTCAAATTAAAATGAACACAAAATAACAGGAAATTCATACTTAAAAAATTTCGTACTCATACTTAATATAAATATAAAAAATAAAAAATATATGGAACAATACATAGCCAATGAAGAAGGAAGACATAAATATATGTTCGTGCTATACTCACTATAGTGTTCCATTTGATTGAAATATCTTGCCACCAACACTTTACTTTCTCCGTTCATTTTTTCTTACATGTCTATTAAAAAATAATTATCATGACTATTTATCATATTATAAGTAAAAAGGAAAATCTATTTTTAAAATAATGGATTGAACATCAAAACTAATAATTCAATAGACGACATTGATGCCCGTTCTTTTTGCAAAATTAGAAAGAAACTTCTTTTTTGAGGGTAAAAGAATAAAACATGAAAAAACAAATAAGAAGTATTTAGCCAAAACGTCTGAATATTTTAATATTAGTTTATTATTATTTTCTTTCATACAACTTTTTGTCACTGTTAACTCATGAAATTCAAAAGAAGGAGTACGAGTGTGAATTGATGAATGATTTTCTACAATTTCTTCACCAAATCTTTTTTATGTGGTACCTCGAATTTCGTTGAATTTTGAACTTAATCAACTGTTGCAAATAACCCTTGAGATTTTTATAAAAAGAATAAGAGTGGAAACATTAAAAAAATCATAGTTTAAAACTGAGAGAAAACCCTTCTATTTATAGCTATCAAATAGTAGTATGAATAGGTGCTAATTGTGCCTTATCAGAAAAGTTACAACCTTTCGAAAAAGTCACTACTCATCGGAAAAGTAACAACTCATTGGAAAAAGGTAAAACCCTTTGAAAAACTCACAATCCTTTCGAATAATCACAAACCTTTGGAAAAGTCACAACTCATCGAAAATGTCACAACCTGTCAAAAAAGCCACAACTCTTTGAAAAGTCACAACTCTTTGAAAAAATCACAAATTTTTAATGTGAAAAGGTATCTAATTTTAACATAATTAAATTAATAAATCTAATAATTTGAGTATTTTAAATTGAGGGTATTATAGTAATTCAACATTCAAGTTTGGGAGTTCATGCTTTTACGGTAGTATAGATAGATAGATATAGATAAGCATGGGTTAATTCATGGGTTAAGGTTGCAAACTTAATTCTACTGTCGATCGTTGATTGATGCTAGAAAGAGATTGATTGGAATAAGTAATTAGTCTAATGCTTGCAATTTAGGTTTGATGTGTATTATTTTCTTGAAAGAGAAATTATGGGTCAGATCTATTTGCTCAAATCTTCTTGAAAAAGAGATTTTGTAAGGTAGTGGGTTGTTTTGTAAATCACATAGATGAGACCCAAAAGAGATTTTATGAAATGATATTATGAGATCGAAAGAAGATTAGTGTAATTAAAGATGACCCAACCTATCCATGTTTGTCTAGCATATTATTGAGCACCATAGTTACCCCAATGTAACATTGATTTCAATCCCCGTACCCCTAGACTGATTTTTTAAAATATTTGAATTTGTGATATTTTAGTTTAATCTTGACTTGTGATAAAAAAAATATTTTACTTAAATTTGATGGAATCATCCACTACACTTTTAACTGCTACAAATGAATGCATTTACAATTTAACGTTCTTAATTTAATTTCTTGACTTACGCCATTCTATGTGGGATTCGACCCTGACTCTTAATTAGGTTTTTTTATTGTCAGTGATCGCTTATTCTCCTAATTGATTTGGAGGATACTTTGAGTATTATCAAGAGGCATCTGAGGCGTGCTCAGATTTTACCTAACTAGTCGACGCGTCATTTCTTGAATAATTTTTGCTACTCTTTATCCTCTATGGAGTTAGTCACTCTTTTGGCTATAGCCTGACGTCCCTTAGTGAGAGGTCTAGGCTCTGCAGTCTTTAGCTTGGCGGCCATTATAGATTGATCATTACCTATTGGTAGCTTTGAGGATTTGTCTTATCCTCATTAGAGTTTACACGCCCCTAAGAGTTTACTCCTTAGCTTGGTAACCTGGCGCCCCTAGGAGTTTAATCATTAGCTAGGAGGCCTTTACTAATGCTCTTGGGAGTTAACTCTTTAGTTAGGGGGGGGGGAATTATTGGTCACTAATGGTTCGGGATTGTTACTAATGGTCCTACTACATACAGTACATTCCTATACATTGTCTATCACTAGTATACTTGTTTGTTTATTGCACCCTCCAAATTATGGGGGTTGGTTGGGTTATTTTTGGTTTTTGTACTTTTTGGGCTAATGGGAGTTTGACTAGGTTATTGTTTGACTATATTATGTTACTTGTTTTTATTCATTTGTTAGATGATAGGCTTTGGTTTTAGAACTGTGGCCCTTAGCCCTCCTTATCATGGGTAGTTAGCTCTGTATCATACTTTTTTGCGAGTAAATTGCTAGCATCCAACTGAAGTATGTTCTTGACTTGACACATGGACCGTACTACACTTTTGCTCCCTGTAGATCATAGTTTGAGTAAGCTCTGTTGATTTGGAGTCGTGCGGAGCAACTTGGAGTTTGGAGACTAGGGTGAGCTCCTAGCATTCAGAGTTGTTGGTTTCTGTCTGTTTTTCTTTTGCTAGGCTTAGTATTTATATTTTATTCAAAGATTTCCTATTCTTAATCGGTATTTGTAAAGATATTTTAATCTTATTTCGATTAGATGGTCGATTACTAACTTATGTCAAGTGTTTGGATGGTTCCTTGTGTTGCATTTCTATTGATTACCCTTTTTGGCTTTGTTATAAGCTTATATGATTCTTCTTGTAGACTTCCACTTGGTATTTCGTTGTTTATGGCTTCGACTTAGGGGTAGGCTTAGCTAGTGGTGGGAGGATGTAGGTGTCATCATGACCTAAAAAATGGGGTCGTGACAGGTATATTATAATTTTAATTTTTTTTCTCAAATAATTATCCATTCTTCAATGGCCTATCCTGAATTGATCATTATATTTACTGTTATATATTATTCTTTTGTGGATATTAGACATGTGAAGTGGGCGAGGAACTTGTACCCTCGATTGATAATTGTATTTAAATTGCATCTATATTTTTGTGTGGATGTTAGACATGTGAAGTGGAGGAGCCTATACACATAGCAACTTAAACAGACTAAAGCTTCAAAATAGTGTTGAAAATAATTGAAGATTTAGAAATATTCAACTTGTGATAGTAATGAGAAATTCGTTAATAGCTAATAATTGTATTACGTTTTTGTTGTTTTAGAATTGTCATTATTCATTAGCTACTTATAAACTGAAAGATCAAACAAACAAGAACCAAATCAATGGTGCTTATTTTATTTAGTTTGGTGTTAGGAATATTAAAAGCATTCTCATGGCCCTTCTGAATGTGTTTATAGCTTTTGGTTTATTTTTGTCTCATTTACTTAAAAACAAGTGCTTGATAATACCTTTTTTATTATATCCAAATACTATTTAAGTTTTAAAAGTTTATTTTGTCTATAAAAAGTTTAAAATAAGCCACTCCAAATTCGTGATAGATTCTAAATGTTGGTGTTGTATACCACAAATATAGTAAAACACAGTTGAAAATAAAATAACATAAACTGAATAAATATATCTTTAGGCCGAGGCACGAATATCCCGCTCTCTTTAAGGAGATTCAAGTCCACTGTGGTATAATCTACAGCGATCCAGCAGTATCACTCTTGACTTGTCCCCTCAAGGATACAGTAACCCAACAATGTGTACAACTCAATAAACTCTGGATTAGTTGAAGATTCCAAAGCTCCATAAAAAGAACACCTTCTTCTATATATAATTACTCTCTTCTGTATAGTGAATATAGTTGAAGACTTATAATATTTTCTTTGTCTCAACTCTCTCCTTCACTACACTAACCTCAATATAAACTCCTCTTTTGTTACATTATTTCACTTCTACCCAATACAAAGTAAGACCACACTATTTATAGGTGAGGAATTCTTCCTTACAATGAATAGGAAGATAATGGGTATTAAATTGGGTAAATGAATAACCCAAAGGTTACATAAGTAACAAGGTATAACGAGGAAGAATAATGGGTGAAATTAGTGGTAGATCATGATAATAGTGGTTACAAAAGTAACACCAAAATAATGACCACATTCTTGTCAACTTTTACCCGCTAACATATGTACTTAATATTTTAATTTTAATATTAAAATGCATAAACACTAACATTCCCCCACTCATTTCAATATTAAAATAAGAGAGTGTTTCATAAGTTAGTCGAAGGTAGACTATTGTGGACAATGAAGGTGTGCTCTGCAGTAGTGGTCTCAGACGTGAACTATAATTGTTTAAGGAAAATAAAGTATCACTGCTTAAAAACAATAATTTGGCGTTGACATAAGATTTAATAGTTAGCACATTACGGTCTTGTACTATCCCAACTTCATGAGTGTTTTTGAGAGCAGGCTCATTCTCATAGAAAGCGGCCTACTTTCACACTCACATAGGTGAAATCTGTCAGGGGTGCTCCTATAATTTGACATCCTACTCATACGAGATACAAACTTTGATTAAGAGTTCACGACTCAACCTCCACGAATCATTATAGGATAAATGCACTCACATCATAGAGATTGAATAAAATTAACAATAGTGCATTTCACAACAAGTCATCATATTATTTGTTCTTCCCGTTGAACCTTGTTATAGGATCTCTAGTCCCCTAGTTGGGTTTCCTCATATATAACTTAGAATTTATGAGCTTCAATTTCACCCCCTCGATGTGCTTCAGACTCTTTATCTTGCTAATGCCTTAGCTTTTGAATCTGCAAGATTATCACCAGTTTTAACGGAATTAATATTGATGGTATACCACGGATCCATATGATCTCACAATATTGTTTCTTTTCTCATGAGTCTGAATTTACCGTTTTATAACAATTTTGTATAAAAACATTATATTGGGTGCTATCACAATTATTCAAAATTAGAATAATTAGTTTCTCAAATTAAAGTGTTTGATATAGTAAAATCAATTCACTTTTTCACTTGTTGAAGCTTAATTTTTTATTTAAACCTCTATAGTAGATAAACAAGCAATATAATTTGCTTTTCTCATTTCCAACAAAGAGCACCAAATTTTTTCTCATTTAGTTTGCTTGTACCTGCTAATTACGTAGCTCATATTTTTATTAGGCCAACCAACTCAATTTTTCTATTTGTCACAACTTTCTCACACAATTGAATGAAAAGGAGTGGCAAGACTCACACAACCAACAAAATTGTGTTTCACAAATTTTTCAATATTATGTGACTTGGTAAGGAAAATTCCATCACATGTTTATAATATTTTTTCATTCAAAGAATGATTTTTTCTCTCCCAAAACATGTCATGTTAAATGGCTACTCAACATGCTTTTCATAATTTATTTATAACTCTCATGTTAGAGATAAAAATCATCTCATTATTGCCAAACAACAACATGTGATTTATTCCACAATAAGTATATGCACATGTAATACTCTTTTTTAGAGCATTTCTCAATCATGCACAAATCACAATTTTAAAAATATTTCTTTTCATCATTTCATGAACCCCCAGTAATTTAAGAATTTGAATATGACTTTTTCTTGAAAAGTAGTATCACTTTATTCATGAAAATATTATGTGAATTTTCTCCTTTACCTTTTTTTCTCCACTTGAATTGAGCAAATAGAAAAATACTTTACCGAACACCTCTTCTCTTTCATCTCTTGAAGAGAGCGACGTTGAGCGGAATTATGTTGAGATCCCTATCTTCATATCCACAAGTTTTTCAAATGGTAACAAAAACATGAATCTCCTTAAAATTGTTGGTGTAATATACCACAAATATAGTAAATTACAGTTGAAAATAAAATAACATAAACTGAATAAATAAATCTATAGGCTGAGGCATGAGTGTCTCGCTCTCTTTAAGGAGATTCAAGCCCACTGCGGCATAATCTACACTGATCCAACAGTATCACTCTTGACTTGTCCGCTCCAGGATACAATAGCCCAACAACATGCACAATCAAGCAACTCTGGATTCGTTAAAGAGTCCAAAGATCCACAAAAAGAACACATTCTTCAACATATAATTACTCTCTTTTGTATAGTGAATATAGTTGAAGACTTAGAATATTTTCTTTGTCTCAAATCTCCCTATTTATTAATATTAAAAGGTTACATCAACACTAAATTACTTAAATTTAAATATTAATCAAAATCAATCCAAATTGAACCATCAAAACCCCTAGGTATAAGGATCATAGTAGCTTCTTGATTTATTTTTGTTTTTCCTTTCTTTTATTTTATGTTTAGTCATTAAGCAATACACAACTTACTATCAGCATGGGTTGTGGTACAATGGTGGACTGTTTCACCCTTAACCAAATGTCTCGTATACGAGCCTAGGGTATGGAAAACATCCTATTGGGAGCGCCACACCAAGAAGAGCTTTATAGTGCACGACTAGATTTAGTTGAGGCTCAAATGCATGCTCCGAACAACGAGTGGAAAACCAAAAAAATTAATAAAATATACTAGTTATTCTGATTTAAGTGATTTAACAAAGAATTTATGTTCCTTTTAAAGTCCAGCCATGTAATAATGCATATGGAAATTTCTACTTGCAAGTCTGGGATTTTATGATGGCTGGAAAAAATAGAAATGACACCTCAAAAAAGTTTACAAAAATCAGATTTATCGCATTTATTTAGTGTGGTATAAAAGTTATATTATTGTATCAAAGTTAACGTTATGGCCAATGAACTTATATAGCAAATTAAATATTTAATTTAATTATTAATGGGAAATTATAACAACCCGGGACTACCCCTAGTCGCGGCAAGGTGCTTAGAGCAACAAGTGACCCCAAGCTAACTTCATGTTCTGGCATGAATTTAAGAATCAACAATAGGCAACATATGAAGATAACTAAAATAAGTGTTGAAGCTAAACTAAAATATCTTTATAAAAGCATAAAATAGTGAGATAGACAAATGTTTGATTTAAGCACAAATTGACTCTAAACTAACTATTTGAAAGCCTCTACTGATATGAGTTGCTAGGGCAAGTCCCTAGCCAACACTAATGTTTAAAAATTGAAAGTAAGTAGTGAAATCAAATGATAGAATGTCTGTCACGACACAAGGTAGCCCCTAGGCATAACATGGCGTATAAGAAATAGTTCTTAAACATATTCATCTTATCCTTTAAAGGAACTTGGGCAATCGCCTCTTGTCCTTACGTCACGTGACATGGTTAACCACCTCTTGTCTTGCAATAGAGAGCTTGGGTAATCGTTGCTTTCCTCATTCTTAGAATAGCTCCTTAACTTTGATTCATTTTAGGTGAGAAAGTCTTTCAACCTTAAGAACCTTTTTTATCTAAGATTATCCTTTCATAATCATGCTTTCATGTGTATGTGGAAAACTCCTTTCAGTAACACAACAACCACAAAATCATTGATACTTCACTCACAAAGTATCCTTAAAACATTTACCTCAAATTCATGAAAACATGCATGATTCCATACTTAACCTTTCATAGTTCAAAACCCACTTTCAATCATCAATATCTAGATATCATAGGTTAGACATAGGTTCATGGAGATTCATCTTAAAATCATGAAATTATATCAATTTTCATGAATAAAAATTCATAAATCAATTAAGTAAATCAACATTGAAAAGAACCCATGACATGGAAGAAAACCCTAACTTAATTGGGGAATTCTAGCTTTGTAAATTGGAGAATTTAGGAACTCCATGGAGGAAAGGGATCAATTAATGAAAACTATCATACCTCAATGCCAAAAGCTTGACTTCAATGGTGGAATTGGAGACTTTACTTGAAAACCCTAGCTTTCTTCATCAACTTCTAGAGAGAGAAATATTTGAGAGGAAGACTTGTTCTTCTTTTAAGAATTTGAGAGAATTATTTCAATTGGGGAAATTTGGGGGTTAACACATTTATATAGATCCTTAGGGGAAGGGCAAAACGACATAGTATTTGGCTACAATAATTAGGAAAAGACCCAAAAGCCCTTCTTAAAATAACTGCCAACACCATCGAAGGTGGTGACCTACAGTCCATCGATTGACCTACGGACCGTCTTGGTCGACCGTTGATGGTTGTAAATACTTGACCTCTGGACCATCGGATGATGGGACCCATGTACCCTCCGTGCTTCAGTTGATATTTTTCTTTATAAATTCCATCAAGTCTGAGACTCAACTACGAGATCTACCTACGAATTGTGGATTGGATGACGGACCGTCTTGGTGTACCATCAAAAAGTACTGAAAGTTGACATTTTATGGAAACTGGACTGGCCAACCACGGGCCTACCTACGATCCGTGTATCAAACGATGGATCATTGGTGGCGTCTGTCGGTTCTGGTATCAGATTTTCTCAAGGACTGAAATTTTTTCCCTATTTTAATCGGAGGTGTTACATTATCTTCCATTGGGATCATTCGTCCCCGAATGAGATTCAAGGCATCGTAAGGAAGGTAAAAACTCAATCACATAATGCACATATCCGAGGAGGAAACATCATCTCCAAGCTACATCATGTGCAAAACATCATAACATGAATCAATATGCAACTCATATTCAAACGCACGTAAACATGTGGGAATCAATCATGTAAGTTCATTTTCTCAAAACTTAAGCTTTTCATGAATCATGCATAATCAGGGAATATGGGAATATCTAAGACACATGACACCTAATGAGTAAACCATGAGGAGCTAAATACTTCAAGCTTGAGTAGGTACGGAGGGAAAAATATGAGGATAATGGGACATCATATCGGCCTCGGCCTCCAAAGTAGGCCCCTCAACTAACTGATTTCTTCAAAGATCTTTTGCGAAAGCAACTTCTTTATTTCTCAACCTTTTAAATTGTCGGTCTAAAATCTCCACTGGAACTTCCTCATAAGTAAGATTCTCCTTAACATCCAAACCTTCTAAGCAAACTATAGATGTCGGATCTCCAACATACTTCTTCAATAAGGAGACATGAAAAATCGGATGCAAGATGCCAAGTCGTTAGGCAACTCAAGTTACTAAGCAACCTTGCCAATCTGCTTCACAATCTGATATGGCCCCACATATCGGGAACTAGGCTTCCCTTTCTTGCCAAACCTCATTACACCGTTAATAGGTGAAATTTTCAAATACACCCAATGTAATGACCCAAAAAGTTATTTTTAGAATTTTTTATAAAATAGTCATCTTATCCCTCCCGATAGTTTCTCCGAGTAATTTTTGATTAGTTGATAAAGTTGGTTTGGAAATTTTGAACTATTCGATAACTACGATTATTAAATTGACGGATATTTATTTAGTTAATTGATAATAATGGGCCAAGTCTGAAAATTTTATTTAAAAACCCTATACCTTTAGACCCATTATTTAATAAAATAAGTTGATAGATTTTGTCACTCTTAATATATTATATTAATTTAGAAAAGGAGATGGAAAGGAAAACAAAAGCTACCTGCGAGCGGCGGCCGGCGTGGGAACCGCCTGATTCTCGTTCAGGTAAGAGTAAACCATGCTAATCTGTAAACTTGTGAATATAGGTCACTATATAATAAATTATTATATTTATGTTGTGAATTAGAAAGGAGAGAATTTTAATTTCAAGATAAATATGCAATTAATTTCAAGATAAATAGGCAATTTAGTATATATGCCGTAGCGTTTTTCTTTGGGACTTGGAAAAAAAGGTTAATGGCTAATGTGATCATTGGGTAATGATTATGGGTAAAAATTGGGTAATATTTGGAGTTGTGTGATGATGATTAATGATTGGGAATGATGACCTAATTATGGGTAAAATTCACAATTTCAATTAGTGCAATATTCTACATACTTAGGTTATTCGTAGTTAGACCCATTCTTATGCGACTTTGATGTTTGATATATTTTTTTATATGTTGGCATATTATGATTCGAGTTTTGACATAGATAGTTAATTAAATATTAGGTATATTGTATTACATGAATACCATTAGATAAAAGATATTTAAGAAATTGCAACTTAACCCTAGAATTGAAATTTCGGAATATGAGAGTTGACATGTTAATTGGTATCAAGATTTAAGAACTTGATTATAGATTTGTGCTCTATGATCTTTTTGTCTAGATTAGACACATAGTAATATGAGTGTTGTTAGTTTTAAAATCTTATCGTGATTATTTATTTGAATAGATTGTATTGATTTGGAAGCCCAATGAAAGAGGAAGGTTCAAGTCCCGAAGTAATTACTCGATTATTTGAGGCAATTGGATTTCTAAACCCTTGTTATGTGTATAGAATCGCGTATTTCCTTGTGATATGTGTTGGGGAGTAATGGGACTTGTTGATGGGTTAACTTGTCCATATTGAATAATTCTAATGATGAAAAGGGGTAATAAAAGGCAATGTGATTATTTGACAGTGTGTGATGTGTTGGGAATGATTTTGAAAAGCTTATTGATTCATTTTTTGTGGTGTATCACCGATTGTATTGATGTGAATTGTGCATTGTTATGAGAATGGTCATCTCCTCATTATTTGTGTGAATATGTCATTTGCATTGACTCTTAGACATGGTTGTGATAAGTGTTACGTGATAAGAAGATGTACCATTTCGAGGGAAGTGTCACGCGCCGCGATAGATATTATATTTCGAGGGACGTGTCTGATATTTGCGTAATCAATGACACAACTTCCAATGCAAGTGTCTACGATCGTGCAATAATATAATAACCCAACCAAGGGTTGGGGTCGAGTCCCAAGGGAGTGGTTTCGAGAATTAATAGAAAAATAAAATTAGTTCTAAGTAGTCGTAGCTAAAGATATTAACGACTAAAAACATTATTAATTAAAGAGGGGTAACACAAAAGTGTCAAATATCAAATAGGGATTTTGTCACAAGTGTAGCTAAAACAGTAAAAATAACAGAGAAATCTATGAATGAGAGGGGATTCTTGGGATGTGACCGAAATATATATTGATTTAAATCGTTGGGTACATGCTTTTGATAGAAAATTTGTAAAGATAATAGTGAATAGGCTAAGCTTTAGATGGAAATAAGTTCCCTCTCGGGTAACTTACCCCGTTTCAAATAAGTTCCTCTCGGAGACCCATTTGCCGCATGAAGGCCAGCCTATGCCTTACCCCACTCACTCTCTCGAGATGAGTGTTAGGATGTGGGACTAGGGCTCACCCTCTCGGGCTGAACCCTATGTCGACCCACTGTTTAGGCCATCAGTCTAGCGGTTTTGGTTTCACGACCTCTCTCTCTAGCAAGCCGAAAACACATGGGTAGTTTTGTAATTGCAACTACAAACCCATAAAATTAAACCACAACCACTAGGTGAAATCACCATCAAAATACATCTAACCTATCAACAAACAAAACCCAACAATAATCTCAACACATATTTGCTAAATCACACCCTAAGAATGGGGGGTTTTTAGCCACACATCAAGAGATAGAAATTTATACCTATATGAGCTTGCATTCAAATGGGTATGAAGAATTAAGTCTTGTTACAGGCAAAGAATGAAGAATCCAAAAGATCCAAGTCCAAATCCTCGGAGATGAAATCCTCTTCTTCTTCAAGTTTTCAAAACCCTCTCCAAACTCAGAGCAAAAATAAAAGTACTAAAATTATATTAACAATTTGATACTGTCTAATCCTTTTTTTTTCTCTATAACTATCAAGAAGTATTTATAGTTTTCAAAAATCTGTGCTGCAACGGATCATTCAGCGACATTAGTAGGAATCGCCGATCAACTTCGGCGATTCGCCCTTTGTTGTAGTTCATTGCCGTCTTGCACCATCCTTCGGCATCGTCGTGCTCTGGGTCATTGGGTGATATAGTACTGCTTTGCGGAACTTCTCAGCGATACACCAACTGCTCCATTTTCTGCCGACTTGATACTTTCCTTCAAGGCTCAGCACACTGGAACAGTAGGCAAAGTAAGACCCTTCGGCGACTCGCTAAGTAGACTCGGCGATCCTCAGGCCTTCATTTTGTTCGTTCTTTTCAGCCTTTTTGTTTCTTTTTTGTGAAGTAGTGTCCATGCTTTCCTTCAATCTTCAAATACCTGAAACTTAAGGGTTTTCATAAGATATTGAGATAAAATAAGCATTTGAGGACACAAATTCTATTAAAATATAGCCCTAAATGAGTCTAATTTGTGGATTCATCAATACCCCAACTTAAACTTTTGCTTATCCTCAAGTAAACTTAAGTTCAGCAGTTCAAATAGGATTTCTCAAATAGTGCTATACAAGACCAAATCATGAACATACACAATAGGACTCAATTTACTCGTGCAAAGATCAATTGTGTACTCAAATATTCAAGTTGTGACACACAATTACCAAAGATTCTCATGCTCGCAATACTTGCTACTTGTGCAAGTTCAAGCTCAACAAAAAGTATCTAAATGCCCTCACATAAAAAATGATTTCATATTTACACATAGAGGTTAATCAATTCAAGATCAGGAATCAGATGCAACGCTCACACTCAAAAAGAGGAGCACAATGCATGTTTTCACCCATAGGCTTACCCTTATCCAATCGACTTTCGATTTGGCTTACTCAAGATCAAAAAGGTCTTTTCAAGGCATGAAATGAGGCCGAGTTCAAATGTATGGTCATTTAGGCTCAGTGACTTCTTCATCCTCGTGAGATGTGGTGTTCTCAAAATGTCCTTTTTACTATCCCTTATCCCTTTTTCTTTTAGTGCTTCTAAGCAATCCTTTTATTCACTATCTATGTATTGCTTGGAAACCCAATTCCTTTTGCACTTTTTATTCCATAACTTTTTTTTTTTGGGAGTTTCCATTTTGTCTTGCAATACCATGGGTTAAGGGATACTTTTCTTGCATTTCTTGACTTCTCCTTTTCCTTTTCCTTTTCACCACACCCCCAACTTAGGCTTTTGGCCTAAGTTGGCAATTCACTAAACTACAAATCAAGAGGATTATAGGTGGCAGATGAAGAAATGTCTGAGTTTCATCAAGTTTCTTCCAAAGAAGGATAGGCTCAAGGGGTGTTCAAGAGAGGTTCACACGCTCACAGGGTAGGCCACAAAAGAGGTATATGTCAAATTGGCTCATACTCTTCAAAAGTTGCCTAAGATCATCTCAAGAGCAAGCCTTACTTAATCAATTGGACTAATGGGGAAAATTCTAGGTGAATTGATGCATGGTTCAAAGTAAGCTCACCACAAAAGGCATCGAATCTAAAGTCCAAAAAGACTCCACACTTTCGCTAGTGTACAATGGTCATCACTAGAGAATCAATTTGATACATGGCTAACCACAACGAGATGCAAAGAGTTCACACATTGTCTATGCAAGTTCATTTGGTCTCGTTGTAGACGCACATTCATGTTTGTTCGATTGAGAGCACTATTCAAGTCATCGGTATTGATAAAAATTGAGACTTAAATTTGCAAGAGAACAACCACTTTCAACACAAGAGGTGGCGAAAATTTTCTAAACATTAAAATTTTTTGGAAGGGTCAAATTCTTTTTACATTTAAAACTAAAGAGGAGCCATAAGCTCAAACATCCACAAGCAGTTTTAAAAGCACAATTTAAAACAGACAACCCAAATATACACAAAAACACGAGTATCAATACAAAAGGTGTGGGCCTCATCCCACCACAAATAAAAGACATTTGTCCTCAAATGCAAATAATAAATATCCAGCAGTGAAAGTAAAGAAAAACAGAGAGGCAAATAAAGAGGGGATCCTGTCTACACACTCGCTCCATCTATTGGGGCATCGCTGCCTAATGCAGCTGCCTGAAATTTTACAATGGTCCCCGGATTATCACTCTGGTTCTCATTTTGTTCATTTCCCTTATCTTCTGCAGCACTATCAGCTGCAATCATTCTGTCCAATTCATGGGCTGCTAGAAAGGAGTTTATAGCCGTGCAGATTCCATGCTTCCATCAAGGAATAGTGGGATCAATGGGGACCCTCCTGCTGGAACTTGATGTCTTACTCTCTCTTCTTTCTTTGGCCAGTCTTGCTATATTTTTGTCTCTTTTGAAATCTCTTGCTCTTATATGTCGGGGTGGCATGTCTCTCCCTGCGATCTTTGGTCTAGCCATTTCTACAAATATCTTCAAGAAAAAGTTAGACAATATTTAAATAGTTGTAGGGAAATTTCAAGTGTGGAATCACTTCACCAAAATAGTTGGTAAAGTGCTTATCCACTTAGGCAATTCGCCGAAAGTAGCGTGCAGAGGGTTCAAATGTGCAGACAAAAAGGGCGAACATAAAAACTTTCTGCGGTTCGCCAAGTATATGTGGCGACCCAATCTTGTTCGCCAAAAATTATAGAGTCAATTACATATTGGGCATTAAATTAAAGGCGAAATGGGGATGTTAGGCGTACCGTCGAGTGGTTCAGCGAGCTTTACTCAGCTCACCAAATAGCCCAACATGCCTATTTTCAACTCATCCTTCCAAATTCGACCCTGCAACCTTTGATAACTCAATTGAAGCCTCTACAACACCAACTCAATGAAGACCTATAGAACTTACACACTCCCGCAGTAAATTAATTCAATTTTAAGCGCATGTGAGCGAGTTTCCATAATTTAAACAAGAGTTATTGAATAGTAATTGAGAATGAATGTATTCAATCAACTAAACAAAGTTTTAACAATATCAACATTATCCAAATGAGTACAATTTTGATAAATTAAAAGCGGGGTTCGGACTACCAACCGTTGATGCTGAATTAGATACTAATGGAATGCTAGGAAGTAATGCAATCTGAATCCGAGCACTGTTAGACAACTAAAATACGCTAAAAGTGCAAGAAATATAGGACTAGAGTGTTGGTGTGAGTTTGTGAAGAGGGAAAAAGTGAAGGAAAGTGAATGAAATAGAACTTTTAAACCTTTGGCTTGAAAAAACCGTCCAGCTTCCGCCCATTCGGCGATATTAGTTGAGTTCGCCTAATCATTCGGTGGTACGCCGAATGTTTGATTTTCTCACCAAATTTAGCAGGGGCTTTAGTTCATGTGGGGATCCCAACGGCAGTCTCCGTCGAGATCACCAACCAGGTGGGTGATGTGCCGATAAATTCCTCACTTCGCCGAGATTTACAGACTCAACCTTGAAGATGTCTTGAGTCAAACGGCGGGACAAATCGGGTCCGCCGAACCTGTCAGCGATCTGCCAACTGGACCTGTTGCTCGCCTCTATATACTTTTTCAAGCCCTTCTCTAGCTTCGACCTGTACAAGCAGCACACCATTATTTTACCAAGGAACAAAAAGCAATTAAAGGGTTTTGGGTTACCTCCCGAATAGCGCCTTAGTTAACGTCGTGGCACGACGAAAGTCCACCTTCAGACCTCACCCTTGGGGTTAGCCATAGTATCACTAGGCAAACCCCCTTGTTGTCTCAGATTGTAATGAGACGAGATATTACTCATTTGGGTCTCTAACTGCTTGATTGAAACTAAATGAGAGGTAACTGGCTAAGGGTGGACGCATCTTCTTTCATGCCTTTTAGTATTTTGTCTGACCCTTCAACTTTGTTGAGGATGCGTGAGAGCATATCGTCAGACCTACCACCATCTGAATACTTTGGCTTTTGGCATTCATAGGGAGGAACGTATCTATTCTTCTTCCCATCTTTCCAATTTGGATTACGGTCCCTCCAGTCATGATCCCGGTCCTTCCAACCTTCGTCTCTAGCCCAACTTTGGTTGCCACCATGCCTTGGGTAGTTTGAGCGGTAGCCCCCACCTTGGTTGGCCAGATAATTTACCTCCTCGTTATACAAGGCTTCAAGCTTCATCTCCTCAGGATTAGTTCCTCCGACCCCCACAATGTTGACACCACAGAGCCCGACCCCCATGACGTTTTTGGATAGAATATCAAGTTGTGTCATGATTTTGGCCATGTTCTGGTCTCTCTCACTGTCTTTCTCAATCTGCTCTTTGGATAGCTGAAATGTGATTGGTGAGACCTGGTTTTCGCAGGTGTACCACGCCTTGTTGATGGTTGTCATGCCATCGAGAAGTTGAGCTTCTACTGCATATGGTTGTTGTATTAAGCCTACGAGTGACAGTTGGTCAGCTACACCTTTGTTTACTGAGTCTAGACTCCGGTAGATGTATTGAAGAAGCCTATTATCAGGTAGACCATGGGCTGGGAATTGTATCACCAATTTTTTAAACTGGAGCCAAGTTTCATGTAGAGGCTCTCCATTTAGATGCTTAAAGCTTTGGATGTTATCCCGAATAGTCATCATCTTTGAGGGAGGGAAAAATCGCACATTAAATGGGGTGACCAACTCCTCCCATGAAGTGATCGAGTTACGTGGCAACTCAGCTAGCCACTTGCATGCGAAAGGGAATACCGCATCAATGAGAAAGGGAATAGTCTTAAACGAACTGATTCTTGAGAGTTGTTTTTGAACGCGAATGGTCCACACACATCTACGAAGTTTCCAAGATGCTCATGTGGATCCTCATGAGCTAATCCACTGAAGAGTCCCTTTAGTTGCAAGAGTTGCAACATCGTGCTTGTTATGTGGAACACCACATTTCTCTCTACTGGCGGTAGATAGATGGCTCGAACACCTCCTATGAGATATGGATCATTGATATTGGGCTCTTGGACATCGTTGAGATTGCCAATGTCGTCTTGATGGCCCACCTGGATCCCGTTACTACCGCTAACACTCATGTTTTCTGAAATGTTTACACAATCAACAGAAAAAAACTAAAAATTAAATTAGTAAACTTCCACTAATAAGATCAGAAACTCTATTAAACTAAAAATTCACAAATAACACCACTCCCTGGCAGCGGCGCCATTTTGATGTTTGCGTAATCAACGACAAAACTTCCAATGCAAATGTCACGATCGTGCAATAATATAATAACACAACCAAGGGTTGGGGTCGAGTCCCAAGGGAGTGGTTTCGACAATTAATAGAAAAATAAAATTAGTTCTAACTAGTCGTAGCTAAAGACATTAACGACTAAAAACATTGTAAATTAAAGGGGGGTGACAGAAAAGTGCCAAATATCATATAGGGGTTTTGTCACAAGTGTAGCTAAAATAGTAAAATTAACAGAGAATATGAATGAGAGGGAATTCTTGGGATGTTACCGCAAGATATATTGATTTAAATCATTGGGTACATGCTTTTGATAGGAAATTTGCAAAATAATAGTGACTAGGCTAAGCTTTATATGGAAATAAGTTCCCTCTCAAGCAAGTTACCCAGTTTCAAATAGGTTCCTCTCGGACACCCATTTGCCGCATGAAGGCCATCCTACGCCTTACCCCACTCACTCTCTCGAGCTGAGTGTTAGGATATGGGACTAGGGCTCACCATCTCGGGCTGAACCTTATGTCAATCCACTCCTTAGGCCATTAGTCTAGCGGTCTTGGTTTCATGACCTCTCTCTTGAGCAAGCCAAAAACACCTGGGTGGTTTTGTATTTGCAACTACAAACCCATTAAATTAAACCACAACCACTAGGTTAAATCACCATCAAAATACATCTAACCTATCAGCAAGCAAAACCCAACAATAATCTCAACACATATTAGCTAAATCACACCCCAAGAATGGGGGGTTTTAGCAACACATCAAGATATAGAAATTTATAACTATATGAGTTTGCATTCAAATGGGTATGAAGAATTAAGTCTTGTTACAGGCCAAGAATGAAGAATCTGAGAGACCCAAGTCCAAATCCTTGGAGATGAAATCCTCTTTTTCTTCAAGTTTTCAAAACCCTGTCCAAACTTAGAGCAAAAATAAAATTACTAAAATTCTATTAAGAATTTGATACTGTCTAATCCTTTTTTTTCTCTATAACTCTCAACGAGTATTTATAGTTTTCAAAAATCTGTGTTACGATAGATTATTCGGCGACATTAGTAGGAATCGCCGATCAACTTCAGCGATTCACCCTTTGGTGTAGTTCATCACCGTCTTGCACCATCCTTCGGCATCGTCGTGCTCTGGGTCATTTGGAGATATAGTACTTCTTCGTGGAAATTCTCGGCGATGTGCCGACTACTCCCTTTTTTGCCTACTTGATCCTTTCCTTCAGGGCTCAGCACACTGGAACAAAAGGCAAAGTGAGACCCTTCGGCGACTCACCGAGTGGACTCAACGATCCTCATGCCTTCATTTTCTTCGTTCTCTTTGGCCTTTTCATTCCTTTTTGCGAAGTAGTGTCCATGCTCTCCTTAAATCTTCAAATCCATGAAACTTAAGGGTTCTCATCGGATATTGAGACAAAATAAGCATTTGAGGACACAAATTCTATTAAAATATAGCCCTAAATGATTCTAATTTGTGGACTCATCAATGTCACGCGCCACGATGCATATTATATATCGAGAAACGTATCACACGCTATGATATTTACTATTATCGAGGGACGTGTCGCGCGCCTTGACAGATGCATGGACATACAAGTCCCCCATGGGTCCCGAACTGAGAGACAGCGGGTGTGTATCGTTATGTCAAAGATGCATCACTATATTTGACATTGCATTTCAGTGCATTGCACATCTTTATTATTAGGGAACTTGATCTTGTGTGTTGTTGATCTTGTGAGTGTTTTTTTGTGGTACTTGTGACTGGTTAATAGTGAGCTTGTTGTTGAGGGTATGAAATTGGTAGAGTGTTGTTGTTGAGGATATGGAATTGTTAGAATGTTGTTGTTGAGATGTGTGCTTTGTAAATTGTGAACTTTTAGGTTGGGTTGGTTTTATGTAGGTTGTAGTTGTGGAGGTTCGGATTGGGTGTAAGGATTACCCGTATTCTATTCCATTAGCTTGTGTTTAGAATTTTACCTGCTGACTACCGTGTGGTTTGGTACTCACCCCTTGCTTCGACATTTTTGTAGATTACGAGCCCAAATTTTTGTGATACTTTTCATTCTTTTCTTTTTCGAGGCTTCTTGAAGATTTGTGAGGTAGTTGTTTGTCATCTCAGCAGACCTTCTTACTCCTATTTATGATCTTGTTCTATTCTAGAAACAATGTCATTCGAGAGTTGTGTTTTTCTTTTGAATCAATTGTATAGTTTAGAGGCTTGTACACGTGAGAACCAGGTTTTGGAGGTTTTATTAAGTTACTTATATTTTATTTCCGCACTTTATCGTAATGGTTGAGTTTGAGGATGACTTGTCTTGGTGGGATAAGACTAGTACCACCACATCCATTTTTGTGTCGCGACAAATGGTTTCAAAGCCTCAGGATGATAGGTCTCACATGTATACAAGCCGAGTCTAATACAGTCCTGAGGATCGGTATTGAGACGTCTGTATTTATCTTCGAAGGCTATGGTGACTTGTAAGAAAAATCTTCACTTGTTGAATCTCTATCGTGCATCCTTTGTCCTTTTTTATTCTTATCGCTTCACTCCATTCACTCTCACTTATAGTGATGACTCGTGCGTAGTTCCTCATGTGAGTAGTTGGTGTGTCGTGTATAGCTTTCATGTTAAACCCAGTACTAAAGTGGAATTGATAAAATTATTGAAAGGATATGTAGTCATATTAAGAATGTTTAGCAATTTGAAAGAGTTGAGTAAGGTGATGACTCAATGATGCATTTTGAGGATATTCAAATGATCAAGTTGAACAATGATTTGAGGGAAACGTGGTATGATTTTCAGGCTAGTTACCCTAGTTCAGGGAATAATACTTGTGTGGTATAGACAATATTGGAATGGTTAAACAATTGAAAATGGAATAAGTAAAGGAATGGCTAGACAATGAACATTGTGACTTTGAAAAATACAATTAGTAAAGTTGTCAAAATATGTATGGGTTTCTTTGTGAATGACGAGGATGATGTTGCACCAATTGAGTTTAGGATTTCTATTGTGATTTTATATATTAAGTGTATATCAAAAAGGGTCATGATACGAGTATTAAAATGGTACCAATTCTTACGTGGTTAAAGTTATGGACTGTGTTACTTTTGCTATGAATCTTATCTACGAAGGGATGCATATCGCTTTAGATGAGAGACTGAACGAATTTGGTAGTGCGTTATAGTTACTTAATTGGCAGAAATGTGTGGGCTATTTGTGTACAATCTTCTTGGTAGGTATACGGTGTTCTAGTGGTGGATCTAACAAACTTTCACGATGTGGTACTAGTGTCATATGAAAACGGATATGTCGATTGTAAGCGTGAATACTAAGTACTTAAGGAGTTATCAACTGTATCACATGCTCATATAATAAGATTTCATGTTACATTTATATTTGAAAAACCAACTAGCTTGCTACTATGGATGAATGGGTTAAGCATTATTTATAAGGAAGCTTTTAGTGGTGGATCTTTGGTACGGTATTGATGTGTAAAGGTTGTGAAGTGAATCTCGAGGATTCTAAATGAGGACCAGTGATTTCATCTTAAGACCCAAGGGAATGGATAGATACCAGAATGACAAGCTTATGGGCAAAGTAAGTCTCAAAGAGTATACTTGTGTGAAGGTAATTGAAAATTTTAGTAAAAAGTGCATATAAAAGTGGGTTAGTCCTCTGAATTTGATTGGTTAATTGGGTTTAAGGTGTCATATTGATGAATAGGTTGACTTCGTGGTGATGACAAGAGCTAACTAAGCATGATTGTAATAAGAGTTCGTGATAGATTGTGACTGAGATGCAACTATATAATAAGGATTGTCGGTTAAACGATTTTTTGTATTGTAAGGAAGACTTGTGAATACCTAAGGTTGTGGTTTGCTACTATTTGGTAAGTAACGTTGTTGCATAGAAAGTTGTAGGAGGTGTTGGGACACTGCTCAAATCGAATTGAAATGAGCTAGAGTCATAATGAAAAACATAAGTGGGAGGTAGGGTAGCCTTTGGAAGGCGGCGAAAGCAAGAATGTTTATTTTGATTTGCAAGGGCTAAAGCTGTATATCAGAGAATGGATAATTGGGTTCAAAGACACGTGGTTTCATTTGATTTGCTATGGTTATGGTGATAGTGTTACATGTCGCTTATATCAGTTAAAAGTTGTTGGATAATATTTGAGAAAGAAGTCTACAGACATTTAACTCGAGTGTGGTGATAAGTTCTTTTATGATTTTGAGTTTGGTAACTGGTACGGTTGAATTTTTAATGAAAAATACAGTAAGATCAATGGAGAGACGATCAATTAGAGGCTACGATACATGAATTCATAAAGATTTTCAATGTATGAGCTAATGTTGATAGATGATGGAATTGTGTTACACAGTTGAGAAAAAAATTCATGTTTTGAATTGTGAGTCTATGTTCATAGTAGTATGTTTTGTCAAGGTGTGGATTAGTAAGGTAAGACATGATCGCACTGGGTATTAACCATTGGGAAGGACTTGTACATTGTTTGATTCATAAAATGTGTTATGTTGATTTTCAAAGGACCTAAGGAAGGGTTTCATTTAAATTTTTTATTTAAAGGATAAAGTAAATATGTCAAAGGCTGTTGGCCAAAGAATAAGATTGGTAAGCGAGTCACCAAAGGGAACAAAATTCTGGTGTATTGAAAAGTTCAAGATATTTGAAATTGTGTCACGAGAAGAATTTAAGAAAAGTGAAGGAATAAGACCTCTCGTATAAACATTGGTTTTTAGTTGAAATTTGTATTGTTTATTGCCTTTGATTTTAGATATGACTATGGATGTGAATTGGTTCGGTATAGACTTACTAGGGTTTTACCATCAACTTTTATAATATTGAGTTTTTGTTTGGGTTTCAAATAATGATGTGTGGAAGATTCTATATGGTTATGTCGAACTAGATTGTTCAAAATATGATACGTAACTTATAGATGTTAAACAGTGTGGACCTACAGTTCTACATGATTAATGAGGATTTTGAGGGGATTGAAACTACTTTGTTGATGGGATGATATAGACTGTTATGATGTGTTACATATGCATTTGATGGTGGGTAGAAGTTATGAGCTTATAGTATACATAATTATTGGAGTGACCAAGGATGTCTTTGGGTTTTGGCATGAGGTACATGATGGTGTGAATGGTAGTTGAAACATGGTATGTGAAAGTTCCCGTGAAGTTGACATTGGGTGTGATTCAATTATTTTACCTCGATGGGAAAGTATTTTTAGATTTGAAATTAGTTGTATCAGTCTTGGGTGTGACTCATATATGTCATGTAATGCTTAAATGGAAATAGAGGGAGCCATATTTTGAATTATTTAGAGGATACAATGTGTTTGTTAAGAAGACTTTGATACTAGTGATAGTTTGAGAGTAAGGTAAATGGCTGGTGTAGTTATGATGTTCATTGGTATTAAGAGTGTTAGCTTCAATGGACAACTGTGAGAAGTATGTGGTGTTTGATGAATCGAGTAATTGTAATATTGTAATCGGGATCAGACTGGTTGATTGTGGATGGCTAAAAATCGAGAGATGGAGTTAAATGAATGGAATTTTATTTATATGCACACTATGGAAGGAATATCTTGTGTTATTCGGCCTTGCTTCCGTATATTCTTATGTGACCACCTTCTTCATACTAGACATTATGATTCATTGCTTATGCTACTCGTGTTTCCACATCTATGGGTGAATTCCTAGTGGTGGATCGGGCGTACTGATCCTGCGATGTCCTCTTGGTAGGATAGGATGCTTGGAAAGACTTGGTCGTTTTAGATATGACATATTTTGTGTTGTCTTGGGGCAATTGAAGTATTCCAGTGGTTCTATATGTACCACCTTGTTTATGAGAATTTATAGAAGAGCTACCATGGGTATTTACAGTTGTCCGACAATTTTAGTATTCATCTAATCGTTAAGATCACGTTCCAGCTATGTGTGGTTGAATGTGGGGAGCATTGGGTCTAGTTTTGTTGTTCTTAAGGGTTGTCTACAATCATAACTATTGATCTAGCATTTTCGATAAGTATTGTTAGATGTTTTGTATAATTGGGTGTACCGCTTGTTGGGTGGTTACTTGGTCTTGTTCTTCTTTGGGTGAAATAAGTTGAATTCTCCCTTGATGAGTATTTGATGTCTAAAGACCATACTTTATAACTTAAACTCATGAAAAGATTGTGTTGTGAAAAGGAAATCTTGAAAAAGATTGTGATGGTTTGTGCATTATGAGTGTGTGTTGGTTGGTTCAAGTTCACTTCTGGTTGTAGCCGGTGTCGATTCAAAATGTTTCTTGGTTATGTGAGAAAAGTTTCGTCATGATGGTTGTGTTATGGTCCAGTGGGATTCAGTTTAGATTAAGTTCATGGGTTAGTCTGTGGCTTGATAATAACTCTTAGTTTGTGGATATTCCAAAGTGTGATTCGAAAGTTCAAATTCTTAGTAGTGGATCTTGATGGAATGGCCTTAAGGAGAAGCTCACTTAGAGATATAAACATCGACTGGTAGGTCATAACTTTGACTTTTGGTAACGTTGGTTATTTTTCTTTCTTCTTCCTTATGTTCGAGGATGAACATGGTTTTTAGTGGTGGATAATGTAATGACCCGAAAAGTTATTTTTATAAAATAACCATTTTACCCCTCCCGATAGTTGCTCCGAGTAATTTTTGACTAGTTGATAAAGTTGGTTTGGAAATTTTGAACTATTCGATAATTACGATTATTAAATTGACGGATATTTATTTCGTTAATTGATAATAATGGGCCAAATTTGAAAATTTTATTAAAAAACCCTATACCTTTTGACCAATTATTTAATAAAATAAGTTAATAGATTTTGTCCCTCTTAATATACTATATTAATTTAGAAAAGGAGATAGAAAGGAAAACAAAAGCTACCTGCGAGCGGCGGCCGGCGTGGGAACCGCCTCATTCTCGTCTGTAAACTTGTGAATATAGGTCACTATATATAATAAATTATTATTATTATTATTATTATTATTATTATTATTATTATTATTATTAGAAAGGAGAGAATTTTAATTGCAAGATAAATATGCAATTTAGTATATATGCCGTAGGGTTTTTCTTTGCACTTGGAAAAAAATGTTTAATGTGATGATGATTAATGATTGGGAACGATGACCTAATTATAGGTAAAATTCACAGTTTCAATTAGTGCAGAACATTCTTCATACTTACTTTATTTGTAGTTATACCCATTCTTATCCGACTTTGATGTTTGAGATATTTTTTATATGTTGGCATATTATGATTCGAGTATTGACTTATTGAGATAGGTAATCAAATATTATATATATTGTATAACATGAATACCATTAGATTAATGATATTAAACAAATTGAAACTTAACCATAGAATTGAAATTTGGGAATATGAGAGTTGGCATGTTAATTGGTATCCAGATTTAAAAACTTGATTATAGATTTGTGCCCTATGATTTTTGGGTTTAGACTAGACACATAGTAATATGAGTGTTGTTAGTTTTAAAATCTTATAGTGATTATTTATTTGAATAGATTGTATTGATTTGGAAGCCAAATGGAAGAGGAAGGTTCAACTCCCGAAGTAATTGCTCGATTATTTGAGGCAAGTGGATTTCTAAACCCTTGTTAAGTGTATAAAATTGTGTATTTCCTTGTGATATGTGTTGGGGAGTAATGTGACTTGGAGATGGGTTAACTTGTCCATCTTGAATAATTCTAATGATGAAAAAGGGTAATAAAAAGCAATGTGATTAATTGTTGGTGTGTGATGTGTTGAGAATGATTTTGAAAGGCTTATTGATTCATTGTTGGTGTTGTATCACCGATTGTATTAATGTGAATAGTGCATTGTCCTGAAAATGGTCATCTCCACATTATTTGTGTGAATATGTCATTTGCATTGGCTCTGAGACATGGTTGTGATAAGTGTTATGTGATAATAGGATGTACCATTTTGAGGGATGTGTCACGCGCCGCGACGTATACTATATTTAGAGGTACGTGTCACGCGCCACGATGCATATTGTATATCGAGAAACGTATCGCACACCGCGATATTTACTATTATCGAGGGACGTGTCGCGCGCCTTGACAGATGCATGGACATACAAGTCCCCCATGGGTCCCGGACTGAGAGACAGCGGGTGTGTATCGTTATGTCAAAGATGCCTCACTATATTTGACATTGCATTTAAGTGCATTGCACATCTTTATTATTGGGGAACTTGATCTTGTTTGTTGCTGATCTTGTGAGTGCTTTTTTGTGGTTCTTGTGACTGGTTAATATTGAGCCTGTTGTTGAGGATATGAAATTGGTAGAGTGGTGTTGTTGAGGATATGGAATTGTTAGAATGTTGTTGTTGAGATGTGTGCTTTGTAAATTGTGAACTTTTAGGTTGAGTTGGTTTTATGTAGGTTGTAGTTGTGGAGGTTCGGATGGGGTGTAAGGAGTACCCGTATTCTATTCCATTAGCTTGTATTTAGAATTTTACCTGCTGAGTACCGTGTGGTTTGGTACTCACCCCTTGCTTCGACATTTTTGTAGATTACGAGCCCAGATTTTTGTGATACTTTTCATTCTTTTCTTTTTCGAGGCTTCTTGAAGATTTGTGAGGTAGCTGTTTGTCATCTCAGCAGACCTTCTTACTCCTATTTATGATCTTGTTCTATTCTAGAAACAATGTCATTCGAGATTTGTGTTTTTCTTTTGAATCAATTGTATAGTTTAGAGGCTTGTACACGTGACAACCAGGTTTTGGGGGTTTTATTAAGTTACTTATATTTTATTTCCGCACTTTATCGTAGTGGTTGAGTTTTAGGCTGACATGTCTTGGTGGGATAAGACGAGTGCATTACGTCCATTTTTGGGTCGTGACAGCCAATCATTAACATTAGGCTAAAGATATCTTCTTCTAACATTGGCATAGGAATTTTTTTGACTTTAGCTTGCGTCCTTGGATTTATTTGAGATTACATGTACAATCCGTACATTATTGTTACCCCAAGTCAGGAAATACCTGTTTCATTCTATATTTGATTGAGCTGTTTTCAATCTCTCTTTAATAAGTCAAACTTTCTCCATAGCCTCATGTACTAACTCAGGACCTATCCAAGCAACTTCACCCACTTAAAACCAACCTATAGGAGATCTACACCTCCTATCATATAATACCTCAAATTGGAGCCATACCAATGCTTTAGTGATAGTTATTGTTATATTCACACTCAATCAAAGGCAAGTGATCATCCCAATTACCCTTGAGGTCAATTACACGTGCCCTTTACATATCTTCCAAATTTTGGATAGTACGCTACACTTTACCATTGCTTTGGGGATGAAAGACCGTACTAAGTTTAACATGAGTACCAAGACCCTTTTGGAAAGATTTTCAAAACTAAGAAGTTAATTGGGTACCATGATCGAAGATAATGGATAAGGGCACTCCATGCAACGTCACCATTTCCATCAAATGCAACTTAGCATAATATTCAATAGAATAAAAAACTTTGAAGGAAATGAAATGAGCTGATTTTGTCATTTGATCTACGATAACCGAAATCAAATTTTGTTGCCGCCGGGTGCGAGGAAAACCCACAATGAAGTCCATGTTAAAATCTTTCCACTTCCAATTAAAAAATACTAATATCTTGAGATAAACCTCCCAGCTTTTGACGCTCAATCTTCACTTGTTGACAATTTGTACACTTAGCCACAAATTCCAAAATATCTTTCTTTATCCCATTCCACAAATATACCTCCCATAATTCACGGTACATCTTGGTGGCTCCCAAGTGAATGGAATATCGAGAACCATGGGCTTCTAACAAGATCTGTTCTCTCAAGTAATCTACATTAGGAACACACAAGCAATCTTGATATCGAAGTACATCATCTCCCCCTTGGGAGAAAGCCTCAACGAAATTTTTAAGTACTCCTTCCTTCAATTCAACCAAAGTTGGGTCAAGACCTTTCTTGGCCTTCACATAAGCCCCAAAAGACGAATCTGAATCATTGTGAACCATAACACCACCCTTGGTAGATTCAACTATCCGAAAACCCAATCGGGCCAATATATGAACATCTCGAACTAACTCTTTCTTATTTTCCTCAACATGAGAAACACTGCCCATCAACAATCGACTAAGAACATCCACCACTACATTCACTTTACCGGGGTGATAGAGAACACTCATGTCATAATCTTTCAATAATTCAAGCCATATCCTTTGGAGAAGATTTAGACCCTTCTAATTAAACACATATTGCAAACTCTTATGGTCGGTAAGACATCAACCTGAACAAGATACAAACAATGTCTCCAAATGTTTGAGGTAAAAACAACCGCTTCTAGTTAAAGGTCATGGGTCAGATAATTCTTTTCATTCTTTTCATGAATCTTAAGTTACCTTGAAGCATAGGCAATGCTCTTCCCATTTTGCATAAGGACACATCCTAACCCAATTCCTGAGGCATCACAATAGATGAGAAAACCATCTGTCCCTTTCGGTAAAGTCAACACCGGAGCGTCTTGAAATTAACCTTAGTTCATAATAGCTTGCTTGTGGGAAGTAGCCTTAACCAACATTGTAACAACTCTTTTGGTCGTTTTGAGTACTAGAGCTTTTTATTTCATAAAATACTTGTCGATAGATTCTAAATGACTATTTTGGACTATTTGTAACTACAATTATAAATTTCGTGGGGTGGTTTTAATTGTTTTTATTAGTTAGTAGTTAATGGACTAAGTCCATAATTTATTTAATTAAATTACCATATGGCCCATGGATAAGAATAAATTAGAGGGTTTAATAATTATTTACCCTAAATAATTAAAAGACTAGACAAGAAGATTTACGGTAGAGGAAAACCGTACCTGCGGTGTATACCAGTGAAGACCGATACCCAGGCAACTTCATTCTTCAATTGCCTTAATTAATATTTTGATGGTTTAGAGTCACCATTAGGCGTTTGCATGTGGTGTAATATCAAATATTTAGGGATAAAATGTAGTGCAAGTTGAGTGGTGGCGGCTTTGGGTTGTAGATGTAGTTGTTGCAGATTAATATTAATATTATTGTTATATTATGGTTGTTTATTGGGAAATTAGGGACAAAAGACATTATTATAGTATTACAGTTGAATGGAAAGAATTAAAGAAGATAATTAGAAATTGTGATGGTAAATGCTATAATTTTCTTACGGCTACTTGTGATCCTTGTGAAATTGGGGAATATATGCTCAAAAGTAGCCATGATATAATCATTGGATAATTATCATGGTGTGATAACACACATAGATTGGAAGGTTAATTCTATAATTTATTTTCGTACTATGCTACTGGTTTCGCAAACCAATGAGTTTCCGATTTTGAATGGTTCTTACTATTATCACATTATAATTTAAATTTAGATATATTGAGATATATTATTAAATATTAGGTGTACTGGATTATTTTAATATCGTTAAAGTTATGCTAATTGAAGGAATTAAGATTTATCTTTAGGCTTTAACTTTAGAAAAATTGATAGAATTGGGTAAATTGACATAAAGTAACATAGGTGTCTATCGACTCGTAAACTTAAAAATATTATATACTTGTTAGATTGGAAACGTTCTGAGGCAGTGAGAAAAAGAAAAGCATTGGAGAACTAACTTGCTTGACTTCGATTCTTCGATGAAGGTAGGTTATGGTTTTTTTCTATTTGATAGATAGACTCTTAATAGCGATTGATATGCATTGAGTGATAATGTGAAGTTCTCTATGTACTTGATTGTGTGGTTGTATAGCTTGGTTGTGTGGTTTGTGATTGGTCTAAAATCCTAAGACTGTGGAATTTATAATCTTGAACCCTCTCTATCGAAATGATTCCTTCAATAAAGAAGGCTTGATGAAATATTGTTAATGAAGTGAAAAGTGGTTATAATAAATGATAAATTAACGATATATTGGATCGGATGCCAGAGCTGGCATGGTATTATTGGATCGGGTTGTAACGTTCCGACACGGTACTATTAGATCGGGGTGTCACGGTCCCACACGGTAAAATTAAAGGAAAAGATATTGAATTAACTTAATGTACTTGATCTCAAAGAACCAATTTCCCAAATGAGCGTGGTGTGGAGGCATGAGTCCTCGTATGTGTGCTTGATATTGTGATTGATTGCGTACTGTCTTCCGTTGTCACTTGTTCATGTCTTTTGTTGCTTGCCACCTGCTAAGTGTCATAGTTGATTCTATACTATTATTCATTGCATATTATTTTCTATTTTTTGTTGGCCGATGGTACCTACTTAGTACGTGTTCCTTGTACTGACCCCTATTCGTGTTTTCTTCATTTTGTTTTGTTAAGTGTAGCAAGTGTACCATCGACTTCGACTCGCCCTCAACTCAACCAGTCTCTAGCACATCAGATTCTAGGGTGAGCTATTCATTCAAGCTCGTGTTGGATTCTCTTGGTCATGACATGATGTCCTTAGTTTTCGAACATAAACTATTTTATTCATTTATTTTGGTGTCTTTAATACTCTAAGACTTAGTATTTGAAGATTAGATGTCCTTGATGTGATGACTTTCAGGTTTTAAGAATGACATATAGTAGACTTTAATGGATTTGTGTTTCTTACACTATTAAGATTTAAGCTTATGCATTGTGGTTAGTATCTTGTAAGTTGAATGATAAATATAAGTTAGGGTTGAATTCATTGGTTTGTCCACCTAGGAGGTTAAGTGTGGGTGCCACTCATGACTCAGTTTGGGTTGTGACAACCTTGGTATCATTGCTTTAGGTTTGATGATCTCATCACACAAGGACAGGTCTAGTAGAGTCTTGCGTAACAGTACGGGGACACCTTTACATTTCTTCGAGAGGCTATAGGAATTTAGGAAAACTCATATTTTTCTTTCTTTCGTGCTATTACTTCAATCCAATTGGTATCTAGGTGATACAAATTTGTACCTGGCCTTCTTCACTCTATTTCACAGATGGTCAGAACAAGAGCAATAGTTGTGGCAACACCAACACCAGCAAGACATGGTGTGCCTGAGCCGACCATTGGGGATGCAACTCGAGGGGGAGCAGTGGCAAGTGGTCGTGGTAGAGTTCGCGGGAGAAGACCCATTAGAGGCAGAGGACAAGAACCTAGTCCAACTAGGGATAGAGCAGTGACCCCTCCACCGACTGAGGAGGTAGCGAGAGAGGGTGATGAAGGGGAAGATGAGCAGATTCAGGAGAAGGAAGTACCAACCCAACCTACTCCAGAGATGATTAATCAGGTTCTCACTTATCTCAGCGGGTTATCTGATCAACGCCAGGCACCCTAGCATTTTCTACACTAGCATCTTAGGTTCTGGGAGTACAACATGAAGTTGTTGTGGCTCCCCGCATGGATGCGTCCTTGGAAACATGCACATTTCCCCGATAGACTACAGGGCCTATAATAACTAGTGACCAACATGACCGTTTTATTAATGTCTTAAAGTTCAAACCTCCGGTCTTCAAGGGTACCTAATATGAAGATTCTTATGATTTCCTGGTTTATTGTCATGAGCTATTACATAAGATGGACATAGTGGAGCGACTCAGTGTTGAGTTTGTGACCTACCAGTTTCAAGGGGATGCCAAAATGTGGTGGCGGTCTCGTGTTGAGTATCAACCAACAAAGGCACCACCTATGACTTGGAAAAAAAATTCTAGCTTCTTTATAGAGAAGTATATACCCCAGACATTGAAGGACAGTAGGAGAGATGAGTTCCTGAACAGAGAGCAAGGAAGGATGGTTGTTGCAGCTTATGAGGCCAAATTTCGTGCATTACGAAGGTATGCCACTCAACTTTGCTTCAGTCCGAAAGAGTGGATTCGCTGCTTTGTGAAGGGATTGAAGTGGGATTTGCAGATTCCAACTTTACAGGTAGCTGCTTCTGCAAAATCTTTTCAGGATGTCGTTGATTTTGTGATAGAGGTAGAGGGGGTGAAGACAGATGAGTTCCCCAAGGTGTCAACATTTAAGAAGTTCCGTAAGGGAGGTGAGTTTAGTGTTTCATACTCCAGAGGGCAGAGTTCAGGGGGTTATCCATCCCGTCGTATTTAGTCTTCATTGCAGGCTTCGACTGAGGGTCCGTCGCAGACCAGTCAACTTTTTTCTGAGTTTGGGGGTTATCTCCAGTCTTCTTTGTCTTCACAGAGACCTACACTCGACTCCAGGACTTGTTATGGATGTGGGGAGGCCGAACATATCAGGAAATATTGTTCAAAGCAGAGTCAGGTTCAGTATGATCAGAGTTACATATCCCCCGCAGTTAGAGGTAGAGGTGGTCATGGTAGAGGCCGTCATTCTGGAGGATGTGGTGGTCAAAGTAATGGTGGTCACCAGTTTAGCTGGGGTGGCGGGTAGGTTGGAACTAGTGGAGCACAGCCCGGCAGGGACAATGTACAAACAGGTTATATGGCCCATTATTATGCTTTCCCCGGGAGGTCAAAGGAAGATACATCTGATGCTGTTATCACATGTACTCTTTTGGTCTGTGATTACATGGCTTCTATATTGTTTAATCTTGGATCCCATTTTCTTATGTATCTTCCTCGTACGCTACTGGTCTTGATTTCCATTGTGATTTTTTGACATGCCTATTCGTGTCTCTACTCCTATTGGTGTGTCTGTTATAGTTGAGAAGATGTTTATGTCTTGCCTTGTGACATTTGTGTGGAGAAAAACTTATGTAGATTTGATTATTCTAGAGATGGTTTATTTTAATGTAATTTTGGGTATGACTTGGCTTTCTCCAAATTTTGCTATCTTAGATTGTAATACTAAGACTGTGACCTTGGCCAAGCCTGGGACAGATCCACTAGTGTGGGAGGGTGCCTACATTCCCACCCCTGTTCGTATTATCTCTTTTCTTCGTGCTAAGAGATTGGTGAGTAAGGGTTGTTTAACTTTCTTGGCACATCCCAAGGATGATACTTCCAAAGTGCCTTTGATTGAGTCTGGTTAGATAGTTCGTGAGTTTGTGGATGTTTTTCCTGCAAACCTACCAGGTATGCCACCAGATAGAAATGTTGATTTTTGTATAGACCTGGAGCTGGGGACTCGCCCCCATTTCTGTTCCACCATATAGAATGGCCACAGCTGAGATAAGGGAGTTAAAGGCCCAACTTCAAGAGTTGTTAGGTAAATTTTTTATTAGACCGAGTGCATCTCCTTAGGGTACTCCAGTTTTATTTGTGAAGAAGAAGGATGGTTGTTTTCGGATGTTCATAGACTACAGACAACTGAATAAGGTAACTATTAAGAACAGGTACCATATTCCTCGCATTGATCACTTGTTCGATCAGTGACATGGTGCTTGTGTCTTCTCTAAAATTGATTTGAGGTCCAATTATCATCAATTGAAAATGCGGGCAATAGACGTGCCAAAGACTGCTTTCCGAACCAGGTATGGGTATTATGAACTCTTAGTAATGTCTATTGGGCTTACGAATGCCCTTGCTACTTTCATGAGCTTGATGAATGGAATTTTTCAACCATATCTGGTCCTCTTTGTTATTGTATTCATTGATGATATACTAATATACTCAGAGAGAAGGAAGGAACATAAGGAGCATTTGAAAATTGTATTGGGGTTGTTAAGGGAGAAAAGGCTTTATGCCAAATTCTCTTAGTGTGAGTTTTTGCTCGATTCAGTGTCCTTCTTAGGGTACGTGATTTCTAAGGATGCAGTGATGGTGGACCCCACTAAGATTGAAGCAGTGAAGAGTTGGGTAATTCCTACTAATATTTCACAGGTAAGGAGCTTTGTTGGTTTAGCTAGCTATTACCGTCGATTTGTCAAGGGATTCTCTTCCATTGCTTCCTAGCTGACCAATTTGACCAAGCAAAAAGTTCCATTTGTATGGTCAGATGAGTGTGACGAAACTTTCTGAAACTCAAGACCTTGTTGACTACTGCACCAATTCTTGCCTTGCCTTGCCAATGGAAGGTAAGAATTTCATTGTTTATTGTGATGCATCTTATTCTGGTTTGGGTGTAATGCTAATGCAGGAGAAGAATGTAATTGCCTATACTTCAAGGTAATTGAAAGTGCATGAACGTAACTATCCGACCCATGATTTGGAGTTGACTGTAGTTGTATTTGCATTGAAGTAGTGGAGGCATTATCTATATGGGGTCAAGTGTGAAGTGTACATAGATCATCGCAGTTTACAATATGTGTTCACTCAAAAAGATTTGAATTTGAGGGAGAAGAGGCGGATGGAGTTATTGAAAGATTATGATATTACTATTTTATATCACCCAGGAAAAGCTAATGTTGTGGTAGATGCCCTAAGTAGAAAAGCAGGGAGCATGGGTAGTTTATCCCACTTACAGGTTTCTAGACACCCATTGGCTAGAGAGGTTCAAACTCTGGCTAATGCCTTTATGAGGCTGGAAGTTCTTGAGAAAAGAGGATTCTTGGCCTATGTGAAGGCTATATCTTATTTACTTGACAAGATTAAGGGAAAGCAGTTTGATGATGAGAAGCTAAGCCGAATTCGAGATATGGTATTGTGAGGAGAGGCTAAACAGACTCTGATTGATGAGGAAGGTATTTTGAGAATTAAGGGGCAGTTATGTGTTCCCTGTGTTAATGATTTGACTCATACTATTCTTGCAGAGGCGCATTGTTTGAGGTATTCTATACATCCTGGAGCAACCATGATGTATCGTGATCTAAGACAACATTATTGGTGAAGTAGAATGAAGCGTGACATTGTTGATTTTGTTGCTCAATGTCAAATGCCCAGTTTCCAGCATAGCAGATTCTAGGATGAGCTATTCATTCAAGCTCCTGTTGGATTCTCTTGGTTATGGCATGATGTCCTTAGTTTTCGGACATAAACTATTTTATTCATTTATTTTGGTGTCTTTAATACTCTTAGACTTAGCATTTGAAGATTAGATGTCGTTGATGTAATGACTTTTAGGTTTTTGGAATGACATATTGTAGACTTTAATGGATTTGTGTTTCTTGCACTAATAACATTTAAGCTTCTGCATTATGATGTGTATCTTGTAAGTTGAATGATAAATATAAGTTGTGGTTGAATTCATTGGTTTGCCCACCTAGGAGGTTAAGTATGGGTGCCACTCATGACTCAGTTTGGGTCGTGACAGACATATAAGACCATGTGAGCTATTAACAATAAATTTGGTGTCTACCACACCAAAAAGGGTTGTCCCACTTGCCAACGTAAGGATGATGAGTTTTTAGGTTATGTGGATCCACTTGCTAATGTCTATCTAGATAATCCTATGTTGGCACATAGTTTATGGGACATGTATTATCAATACTTTTCCACTCGGTACTAAGCTTCACTTTCACGGAATAGTTCTCAACCATATTAATCTTATCCTTTAAAGGAACATGGGTAATCGCCTCTTGTCCTTACATCATGTGACATAAGTAATCACCTTTTGTTTTGCAATAGGGAGCATGGGTGATCACCGCTTACCTCATTCTTAGAATAACTCCTTAACAATGATTCATTTTAGGTGAGAAAGCCTTTCAACCATAATAACCCTTTTTATCTAAGATTATCCTTTCATAATAATGCTTTCATGTGTATGTAGAAAAATCCCTTAAACAACAAAACAAGCACAACATCATTGATACTTCACTCCCAAAGTATCCTTAAAACATTAACATCAAATTTATGAGAATATGCACAATTCCATAATTAACCTTTCATAGTTCAAAACCCATTCTTTCAATCATTAATATCTAGAAATCATTGGTTCCATATGACTTCTTGGGGATTCATCTTAAAATCATGAAATTATACATATTCATTCATAAAAGTTCATAAATCAATTAAGTAAATCAACATTGAAAAGAACCCATGACATGGAAGAAAGCCATAACTCAATAGAGGAATTCTAGCTTTGTAAATTGGAGAATTTAGGAACTCCATGGAGGAAAGGGATCCATGGATAAAAACTATCATACCTCAATGTCAAAAGTTTGACTTCACTGGTGGAATTGGAGACTTGACTTGAAAACCCTAGCTTTCTTTTTCAAATTCTAGAAGGAGAAATAGTTGAGAGGAAGACTTGTTCTTGTTTTAGGTATTTGAGAAAATTATTTCAATTGGGGAAATTTTGGGGTTGAAATGGTTATATAGGTCCTTAGGGGAAGGTCGAAACGAAATAGTGTTAGGCTAGAATAATTAGGAAAAGACCCAGAAGCCCTTCTTAAAATAACTGCCGACACCATCTACTGTGACGACCTACAGTCGGTCGATTGACCTACGGACCGTCCTGGTTGACGTCGATTGTTTTAGAGACTTGATATATGGGCCATCGTAGGATGGGACCCATGTACGGTTTGTGGATCAAATGATGGACCGTGCATGGCTGTCATGGTTCAGCTGATATTTTTCTTTAAATATTTCATTAATTGTGAGACTCACCCACCAAACCTACCTATGCCTCGTGGATTGGATGACGAACTGTCCTGGTGGACCGTCCAAAAAGTACTGAAACTTGACATTTTTGGGAAACTAGACTAGCCAACTACGGGCCTACCTACGGTCTGTGTGTTAGACGATGGATCGTGGGTGGAGTTCTTCGGTTTTGGCACCAGGGTTTTATAGAAGGATTGGAATTTTACCCTTTTTTTAATCTGAGGTGTTACAATGTCCTCAGAAGATGAGGACTCACCACAAGTACAAGTAAGCACTTTGAGTAACACACTAATTACGGGCTGGATACAGAGAGCTAAAACCTATATTATCAAATGATATAGGTAGAAAAGTATGTGGTTTGTATTCTAAATGTAAAGTGTACGTAAAATAATGCATGATAAATGTGATAATTGAAAATGCAGCAAAATAAAACTTGATGACACGATGACCAAGTACAATAACATAAAAGTGAGATATACCGAACTAAGTTACATAAGTATATGGTTATGCAATAATTGAAAGTCCGACTATAGGAGATAATAAAACTGACATAAGCCATGTGAGCGACTACATGGAGTTTACTACACTATCCCCACAGCAAAAAGAAGGTTGATGAGTCAGGAATTTTGACTCATTTAGGGTTTATTATTTAATGATTTAGTGTCTTCAATGCCTATTTTGTGCTCATAACTGATATTAATGTGTTAGTATGTTGCAATAGAGTCTTAAGGGCAAGACAAGGACATTACGACGTGAAAAGGAACGAAAAAATTAGAAAAGCTGAAGAAAAGAAAAGTCGGAGCTCACAAAAGCCGCTCAACGACTCACTGAGTAAGATTTTAGTTCGCCTAAAGTTCCAACAAACTCGCCAATTTTCCTAACCAACTTGGCGAGAAAAAGGTAAATTAGGCTACTCACCAAATGTTTTAGCGCTAGCGATCCAGCTCGGCTAAACTTCCAAAACAATTTTATGCAAGAGTCAGGCCAAAAGGTGAGAAGAGGCCCAATTTGGCGCATCACCGAGTTGATTGGCGATCATGACTAATCTCACCGAGTGGACTCCGTACAGAAATTTTGGGAGCATATAAATAAAAAATTTTTAAAGAGAAAAATGACTTCCCTCACTGTGTATTCCTGAGTATTTGAGTGTTTTTACGTTTTTTCTGGTTCATGTTTTAATTGATGAATTGAAGTTGCAAATTAAATTCTAGCTTAGCTCTCTATGCTTTTTTGAGAAAGAGGTATTAGAGTAGAATGATTGATTGATAGTAGTATTAATTGTGATAGCATCCAAGGAAGCTCTACTCCATTGAAGGACAAGGATGAAGCTTTAGAAACTCCAAGGAGGCCCATAACAAGATCTCAAACCAAGGAGTTCAATGATAAGCTCAATGGGCTTCAATCGCTGATCCAAAGGTGTCTTATTGGGGAAGAAGAGCTCACGCCAAAGGGAGAGGAGTTGTCCAAATGCTACAATTATTTGGTGGCCCAAATTCAAGCCCAAGATGAGGAATTTTAAGGGCCATTTTCGTGCAAATAAGGTCAAGAAGAGTCCAAGAATCAGCCACAACAAGAGTTGCTTTCTGCCCAAGTTTTGAGAGAAGACTAGTCAAACTTTCCAAGATTGTCAAGATTCTTTTCCTAGTTGGGATTTACCTTATTTATTTATTTATTTATATATAGGTTATTAATATTTTCCTTAGTCTATTTATGGTCTCCTAAGTACCATTTAATGCTTTCCTAGAAGTACTAAATTTGTTCCTAGTTAGGTTACTTTATTTCCTTTCTAGAGTAGGATTCCTTGTAATTGTCTTTCTAGGGTCCTTGGACGTTTTTTTTCCCTTCTCCTATATATAGGAGTCCTTTTTATTCATTAAAGACAATTTAGATTGATATTATTAATATTTGAGAGAGTTCTTTGAACCTTTGTGACTTGTTCTTTGAGAATTTATCTTTAAACCTTTACTAGTTTCATAGTTTAAGGTATAAAGTAATTTCTTCTTGTGATATCTTTGGTTTCTTTTTGGTATTCTTTAGAAGGTGATTAGTTTCTACATACTAATTATTGTCTTTAGTTACTCATAAAGCGGTCAAGATCCGAATCTATCGTTTTGATTCGTTTTCTCAAGTAAAGGCGTTAGATTTCTTCCATAAATCTATACGTTGTTACTTGGATCTTTTCAAGGCCTTAGAACATCTAATCCTTGGAAATTCGTGGATCTTTCCTTCGAATTTCCCATATCTTTAGTTAGTCTTTTTGTTTCTTTTCTTTGTGCTTCCGCATTCTAATATTCAATTCTCTATTTGTGATCTCCCTTAACCTTGCTGTTATCAAGTGGTATCAGAGCGGTTCTATCAAGATTCCGTTCTTGATAAATCTTGGGATTTCTTCTTAGAGCCAAAAAAAAAAAAAAAAAAAAAAAAAAAAAAACTGTAGCGTGAACAGTAGCGTCGTGAAAAAAAAAAAAAAAAAATTAGTAGCGTGAACAGTAGCGTGAACAAAAAAAAAAAAAAAAATTCTCTAAGAAATCTGATTACTTGTCCTCCAAGAAATTTGATTACTTGATTCCCAAGAAAGTTTATTACTAGCTATTCAAGAAATCTTATTACTTGCTCTCCAAGTTTTGTATTAATTTGTTTCCAAGCAAGAAGGTAGCAAGAAGAGGGAATTCTAGATCTTTAAGAATTAGAGGAAATTTTTTTTTTTCTTTCTTGTTCTTATAATTCTAAAATAAGTTCCTTTTTATTCGTGTTTTGTTTCAACTAAATCCTACTTGTTCTAGGAATAGTTCTTTACTTTCTTTTTGTACCCCAAGATTCCATACTTTATTACAACGAACTTGATACACGTTTTGGTTTAATTATAAATCTACAAAGTATTCTCGTTCAAAGGTTATTTTTAGTGGAAAAAGGCAAGTGTGGGTGAGTTTAAAAGAGGGTAAAAGCCATATTAAAAGTGTGATACTTGATCATTTATTCTTTTTTTTTAGATGTCTATTTCAGGTGGTGATGAGGAAAGGGCTCGTTTAGAAGCCGAGGTCAAAGGAAGGAACGACTTCACCCTTCAAGCTATGCACCAACAATTTGAGAGATGGACCCTTCAATTTCAAGAGATGAGGGATATGATTATCGAGCAGAATGACACCATAGCTGCAATTAGGAGGGAGAATAATGTTGTACCCCCAAATAATGTTAGACCCCAAGTTAGAAGGAATGTACCCCATATCCCTTTTGTAAATCCTGAATATGGTAATGATGATTTTGATGTTGAATTTAATCTAGAAAGAAGAGATAGGAGGGGACAAAGAGGTAGAGTAGAAGATGATAATATAAATAGTATAAAGATGAAGATGCCATCTTTCAAGGGGACAAGGGATCCAGACTTGTACCTTGATTGGGAGAGACGAGTTGAAGCCATCTTTGATTGCCATAACTACTCTGAGGGTAAGAAAGTTAAACTTGCTGTTGTTGAGTTTTCTGATTATGCTGCTTCTTGGTGGAAAAAGCTTGCTAGGGACAGATTGCAAGAGGAGCTACCACCTATTGCTACGTGGGCAGAGATGAAGAGGGTAATGAGGAAGCGATTTATTCCATCATACTTCCAAAGAGATCTACAATCTCGCCTTCAACGCTTGAAGCAAGGCTCCATGTCGGTGGATGAGTACTTCAAAAGCATGGATATGGCTATGATCCAAGCTAACTGCATGGAGGAAGAAGAGGCTACAATAGCTAGATTTTTAAATGGTTTAAATACAGAAATAGCTAATGTAGTAGAGATACAACAATATGTAACTTTAGATGAGTTAGTTGATTTGTCTGTAAAAGTTGAAAAACAAATTGAGAAAAATCAGCAAAATAACTCATGGAGAAGTCGACCAAACACTATCTCTAAGAAGCCATGGTCAACTCAAGAGGGGAAAGCGCCTTCCAAACCTCAAGATGATAGAGGTAAAGGTAAAGTTGAGGAGGAAGGTAAAACCTTTAATTCTAAATCTTCTAAACCTTCAAGTTCTATTCAATGTCACAAATGTCATGGAAGGGGGCATATGATGCATGAATGTCCAAGTAGAAGAAACATTCTACTTAGAGAGAATGGAGAATATGAGAGTGAAAAAAGTGAGGGGGAAGAAGAAGAGGGAGAAGGTGTAAGTGAGGAAGATGATTTGGAATTGCCTAATGATGGTATAATTGGGGTGGTTAGGAGAATTATGACTATCAATTTGGGTAGTGTTGATGAAGGGCAGAGAGAGAATTTGTTTCATACTAGGTGTGGGATAAAAGGGAAGACTTATTCTATGATTATTGATGGGGGAAGTTGTGCAAATGTGGTGAGTTCATACTTGGTGGATAAACTAGGAATTGCATGCATGAAGCGCTCTACCCCATATAGGCTCCAATGGTTGAATGATTGTGGAGAAGTAAAAGTAAACAAACAATGCATGATTTCATTCAATGTTGGTAGGTATGAAGATGAGATTCTTTGTGATGTAGTTCCAATGCAAGCATGTCATGTTTTACTTGGCCGACCTTGGCAGTATGATAGGGATACTACTCATCATGGGAGAAAGAATAGGTATAGTCTTCTGCATAATGGTAAGAAGTATACTCTTGCACCATTATCTCCTTCTCAAGTGTTTGAAGATCAAAAACGATTGAGGAAAACAATGGGAAAACAAAAGGGAGAGGTAAAAAGTGAGCTTGAGGGAAAAGAAAAAGGCCAAGAGATAGAAAAAAAGAGAGATGGCCGAGAGAAAGAGAGAGAGGGCAGCGATCTAAGTAAAGAGGTAAAAGAAGGTGTGAGTAAAAAAATAAAATGTTTTGGTGAGAGGAAAGAGGCTAAGGAAAAGAAAAATGAGAGCCTTTATATAAAAGCCAAAGAGTGTTTGAATGCTAGGAGAGAGGGACTGCCCATAATACTACTTACTTACAAAGAAGTATTGATTAATTTTGAACAACTAACTCCTTCTTTGCCAAATAGTGTTTCTTCTCTTTTGCAGAATTTTGAAGATGTTTTTCCTGATGACACTCCAAAGGGATTGCCACCTTTGAGAGGGATTGAGCACCAAATAGACTTTGTGCCTGGGTCTCAACTTCCTAATAGGCCTGCCTATAGGAGCAATCCTGAAGAGACCAAAGAATTACAAAGGCAAGTTGAAGAATTGCTTGAAAAGGGATTTGTTCGAGAGAGTATGAGCCCATGCTCTGTTCCAGTCCTATTGGTCCCCAAAAAGGATGGAACATGGAGGATGTGTGTAGATTGTCGAGCTATCAACAAGATAACGGTAAAGTATCGCCATCCTATCCCTCGTCTTGATGACATGTTGGACCAACTGTATGGTTCCAAAATCTTTTCTAAAATTGATCTAAAGAGTGGTTACCATCAGATTCGTATGAATCCTGGAGATGAATGGAAAACTGCTTTTAAGACCAAATATGGACTTTATGAGTGGTTAGTTATGCCCTTTGGCTTGACTAATGCACCAAGCACTTTTATGAGCCTAATGAATCATATTTTTAAAGATTTCCATGGAAAATTTATTGTGGTGTATTTTGATGACATCTTGATCTTTTCTCAAAATCTGGATGAACACCTAGAGCACTTAAAACACGTTTTTGAAGTTCTTAGAAATCAGTGCTTATTTGCTAATCTCAAAAAGTGTACTTTCTATGTGGATCGTGTGGTTTTCTTAGGTTTTGTGGTCAGTTCTAAGGGAGTTGAAGTTGTATATGGATTCAAGCCCCTTAACCCCCTTGATTTATTGCATTTGCCTACTAATGATTTTGCTAATCTTGATGGTAAGAAGAAGGCTGATATGATGAAGAAAATTCATGAACAAACAAGGCTTGCAATTGAAAAGAAGAACAAGGAAGTTGCATTGCGAAGGAATAAGGGCAGAAAATATGTTGTTTTTAAACCTGGTGACTTGGTTTGGGTGCATATGAGAAAGGAAAGATTTCCTTCCAAAAGAAAGACCAAACTAGATCCTAGAGGAAGTGGGCCATACAAAGTCCTTGAAAGGATTGGAGACAATGCTTATAAACTTGATCTTCCTGGTGAGTTCCAAGTTAGTGCTACTTTTAATGTTTCTGATCTTTCTCATTTTGATGCAGATTTGAATTCGAGGACGAATTCTCTTCAAGAAGAGGGGAATGATAGCATCCAAGGAAGCTCTACTCCATTGAAGGACAAGGATGAAGCTTTAGAAACTCCAAGGAGGCCCATAACAAGATCTCAAACCAAGGAGTTCAATGATAAGCTCAATGGGCTTCAATCGCTGATCCAAAGGTGTCTTATTGGGGAAGAAGAGCTCACGCCAAAGGGAGAGGAGTTGTCCAAATGCTACAATTATTTGGTGGCCCAAATTCAAGCCCAAGATGAGGAATTTTAAGGGCCATTTTCGTGCAAATAAGGTCAAGAAGAGTCCAAGAATCAGCCACAACAAGAGTTGCTTTCTGCCCAAGTTTTGAGAGAAGACTAGTCAAACTTTCCAAGATTGTCAAGATTCTTTTCCTAGTTGGGATTTACCTTATTTATTTATTTATTTATATATAGGTTATTAATATTTTCCTTAGTCTATTTATGGTCTCCTAAGTACCATTTAATGCTTTCCTAGAAGTACTAAATTTGTTCCTAGTTAGGTTACTTTATTTCCTTTCTAGAGTAGGATTCCTTGTAATTGTCTTTCTAGGGTCCTTGGACGTTTTTTTTCCCTTCTCCTATATATAGGAGTCCTTTTTATTCATTAAAGACAATTTAGATTGATATTATTAATATTTGAGAGAGTTCTTTGAACCTTTGTGACTTGTTCTTTGAGAATTTATCTTTAAACCTTTACTAGTTTCATAGTTTAAGGTATAAAGTAATTTCTTCTTGTGATATCTTTGGTTTCTTTTTGGTATTCTTTAGAAGGTGATTAGTTTCTACATACTAATTATTGTCTTTAGTTACTCATAAAGCGGTCAAGATCCGAATCTATCGTTTTGATTCGTTTTCTCAAGTAAAGGCGTTAGATTTCTTCCATAAATCTATACGTTGTTACTTGGATCTTTTCAAGGCCTTAGAACATCTAATCCTTGGAAATTCGTGGATCTTTCCTTCGAATTTCCCATATCTTTAGTTAGTCTTTTTGTTTCTTTTCTTTGTGCTTCCGCATTCTAATATTCAATTCTCTATTTGTGATCTCCCTTAACCTTGCTGTTATCAAATTGCATCGTTAAAATCTAGCTTGAGAAAGTGGGTTTGATTTTTTTTTTACAAACCCAACTTGAGAAAGTGGGTTAATTAAGGAATTGGGTTTTTTTTTGGTAATGATAAGCTTGTTGAGGTTCGAGAGAACTCACCTGAAACATAATAGTTGACCGAGAGATGACTATTCTATTAAAAACCTACCCAACCCATTGAGAGTCAACAACTTTAAGCAATTGGTAATTATCGAATACGCAAAATTAGTATTTGCCTGATCACATTCCTAAGGTTTGACCCGTATTAGTTATTCCTTATCACAAATTCGTTACTAATCCCACCATTTGATATTAATAATTGAAAATTTGTGATTTAATTTCATGTTACGAAACCTTTACTTCTACAAATGATTAGGACACACTTTTACTTCCTAATCAAATTCTATACCGTATCACTCCCTGTGAGATCGATCCTAACTCTTAGTTTGGTTTATACTTGTTAGCGACCGCCTACACTTAGAATTTGATGAAGTGTAACTGAGCGTTATCAAGGGTATCCAATATTCGCCAAGGTAAGAGACCTAATAACTATATGGATCAACTAAATTGATCTTCCATCTTGGGATACATGAAAACATACAGTGGTACATAGTTCTGGGACTTGATTTGTTCCAAATGATCATGGACGCTGACCGTAATCCTTTATCCCTAAATCTGCTTAGTGCGAGTAAAAATCCCAACCAAAATATGTGTTTAATTGATACAACAATAATCTTATAATAATAAATTACTTATAACTAATAATAACTGAGTATCTCATGAATCAGGATTATAAACTGAAAATTTTCGATAATACCTGAAAGACACTTTATCTGAACGCATCTAAAATCTTGAAACATGATAGTATTAAAACATTCATTCCAAAATTACATAATTCTGAGTCATGAAAATACTAAATATACTTAGGGTTCATGAAAAAACATCAAGTACATGGAATTTTAAGTAAGAACATTAAATTAACAACTACTCATGAAGAAGAAAGTGAAATTTAATAGGAACCCATGAAGAAGAAACCCTAGGTTTGGAGAACTCATAAAACATGGAAATGTGAGATTTCATCTGGAATCAATGGATGAAGGGATACTCATTGATGAAATTCCACATACTTGGAATAAAGAACCATAGATTGAATTCTTTGAATGATAACATGAAGATAGGAACCCAATTTATTTCTTGAGAGAGATGAAACTTAAATTTTGGACTTGAGCGAGAAAGTGAGGTTTAAGATCACTGAAAACCCCTTAATCCCACTTAGAATAGGTTAAGACGACATAGTATAGAAATTAAAAGAGTGAAAAAGATGAAAACATTCTTGAATTAAAACTAGTGAAGGTCATTTACGGATGGGATGACTTCTACAAATCATAGAACAATCTACGGACCGTGAAATTGTCCGTACAACTGATGCAGGGGTAAAATAAATGAGAGGTGATTTTTTGAGCATCAGTTAGTTGGTGGACTCCCACACCAGCTCCATTAAAAAAATTGAGCAGCAGTTGGGGCAACTCTTAGCCTCACTAAATCAGAGGAATAATGGGTCACTACCAAGTGATACCATCCAAAATCCTAACATGAACAGGTGTTGGAGCAAGCTAGCAGAGGAGAGGATGAAGGTGAACAGGTAGATGACTTGGAGGATCCTCAGCGTAAAGCACAACCTGCGAGAGAAAGAGAGAAAGAGGTCGAGGAAAATATGCCTTTACAACAGATTCCCAGACCACCTCATCTTTTCCCTCAAAGGCTCAAAAACAAAGTTGAATATGAGAAGTTTACAAAATTTATCACATGTTTAAGCAGCTTTCAGTAAACATACCACTGGCGGAAGCCCTGGAACAGATGCCATGATATGCCAAGTTCATGAAGGACTTGGTTACAAAGAAGAGAGCTGTAAGTATTGATTTTACTAACAACGTTCATCATTGCAGCGCCATTGCTACCAGTTCTCTGGTTAAAAAGAAAGAAGATCCAGGTGCCATTGGGTCAATTAAATTTGCAAAAGCTTTGTGTGATCTAGGGGCCAACATCAACTCGATGCCATTAGCCATCTACATGAAATTGGGATTGGGAATTCCAAGACCCACAATAATGAGGTTGATGATAGCGGACATGTCAGTAAAGAGGCCTGTAGAAATCCTATGTGATGTGCTTGTTAAGGTGGACACCTTCATCTTTTCGATTGAATTGCGAAGTGGACTTTGAGGTTCCCATCATTTTGAGAAGACCATTATTGGCGATAGGAAGAGCCTTAGTAGATGTTGAGAGAGGAGCGCTGGAGTTCAGACTCAACAAGGATGAGGTAAAGTTCAATAATTGTAAGTCAATGAAGCAGCCACATGATATGAATGTAGTATCTGCAATAGAGATGGTTAATGAAGAAGAATGAGAGTACTGATCAAAGAGAGGATGGTTGTTGAAACCTTTGTTGTAGTGTTGATGAACTTTGATGCTGATTTCCGGTCTGACTATATATAGATACCGTGAATGCCTTGCAGGGTCTGGGAGCACACACTTATGCTCTAAATAAATTGGACCTGGACTTGAAACATAGGCCAAGTCCTCCAGCAAAACCATCTATTGAAGAGCCACCGGTGCTGGAACTGAAACAACTACTAATCACCTAAGGTATGTATATTTGGGAGCTAACAACACTTTACCTGTGATTTTGGTTGCTGATTTAAATGATGAACAAGTTAAGGCCATAATAAAAGTGTTGATAAGGTACAAAAGGGCTATTGGATGGACCATTGTTGATATCATCGGGATACCTCCAGGCAGAAGCACCTATAAGATTCAACTCGAGAAGGATTGTAGCCCAAGCATTGAACACCAGCGGAGGTTAAACCCAACTATGTAAAAGGTGGTAAAAAGGAGATCATCAAGTGGTTAGATGCTGGGGTGGTCTATCCCATATTTGGTAGTCACTGGGTCAGTGCAGTGTAATGTGTGCCCAAAAAGGGTGGTATGAATATGGTGGAAAATTCCAAGAATGAGTTAGTCCTGCAGAGACCAGTCACTAGATGGCGAGTGTGCATGGACTACAGGAAGCTGAACAAGTGGAATTTGAGGGATCACTTCCCAATGCTTTCATAGACCAAATACTGGACAGGTTAGCTGGTAAAGGGTGGTACTATTTCTTAGATGGATACTCTGGCTACAACCAGATATCACAATTACTCCTGAAGACCAGGAAAAGAACACTTTCACATCTCCTTATGGTACCTTTGTGTTTAAACGCATTCCATTTGGACTATGTAATGCACCAAAAACATTCCGAAGGTGTATGATGTCCATTTTCTCAGACATGGTGGAGGACACTCAGGAGTTATTTATGGAAGATTTCTTTGTAGTAGGTGTTACTTTTGATTACTATTTGTTGAATCTTAGCAGGGCCCTACAGAGATGTGAGGACACAAACCAAGTGGTGAATTGAGAGAAGTGCCATTTCATGGTAAAATAGGGCATAGTCCTGGGGCAGAAGGTGTCACAAAAGGGGATAGAGGTCGATAAAGCCAAAATTGAGGTGATTGAAAAGCTGCCTTCACCGATCTCTGTGAAGGGTGTTCGAAGCTTCTTAGGACATGTCAGATTCTATAGACGTTTCATCAAGGACTTATCTAAAATTGCACACACCATGTGCAAACTTTTAGAGAAGGAGGTGAAATTTATCTTTGATGAGGTATGTCTCAAAGCCTTTGAATGACTAAAGGAGAAGTTAATCTCTGCCCCAGTGATCATTGGTCCAGATTGGGTAGATCCATTTAAGGTAATGTGCGATGCTAGTGGTACTGCGTTAGGAGTTGTGTTGGGGTAGAAGCACAACAAGATGCTTCATCCGATTTACTATACTAGTAAGTCACTCAATGATGCACAACGAAACTACACAGTTACTGAGCAGGAACTACCGGCAGTGGTGTATGCATTCAAAAAATTCAGAGCTTATCTGTTGGGCACTATGGTGATAATCCATACAGACCATGCTGCTTTGAGATATCTCATGGCAAAGAAAGATGCCAAGCCAAGGCTAATCCGTTGGGTGCTGCTTCTCCAAGAGTTTGACTTAAAAGTTAAGGATATGAAAGCGGGTGAGAACCTGGTAGCTGATCATGTCTAGGTTGGAGGCTAAAAAAAGGAAGAGCTAGAGCCTGAAATAGAAAATGCATTCTCGGATGAGCAAGTATTAGCCGAAATTCTTGGCCTTATTCCTTGGTTTGTTGATTATGCAAAAAAAAAATTTAGTGATGTGATTCTTGAAGGACTAACTTTTCAGAAAGAAAGAGGTTCATGCATGATGTAGGTATGTATTTCTCGGATGAACCTTATCTGTACAGGATTTGCGTTGATAACATCATCAGGCGTGCATTCCTGAAACTAAGATGTACAAATATTCATGAGGCCTATCACTCATCTCTAGTAGGTGGCCATCATGGAGGTGATCGGACAGCTCACAAGATACTTCAGTGTGGGTACTACTGGCCCATAATTCATGAAGATGCAGTAGACATAGTAAGGAGTTGTGATGTGTGCCAGCGGCAAGGAGCCATCTCTCGGCGCAATGAATTACCCATGAAATCGATCTTAGAGGTGGAGCTGTTTGATGTGTGGGTCATTGATTTCATGGGCCCATTTGTGAGTTCCTATGGGCAGAAATACATATTGGTTGCAGTGGACTATGTGTCCAAATGGATTGAGGCCGTTGCGTTGCCTGAGAGTGATGGCAAGAGTGTAGTTGGTTTCCCGAAGAAGAATATCTTCTCAAGGTTTGGCACATCCAGAGCTATTATCAGTGATTGTGGTTCTCACTTCTACAACAAGGTGTTCGGTGAGCTTTTGACCAAGTATGGGGTTAAATAGCAAAAGGTTGCAACACCTTTTCATCAACAGACAAGTGGACAAGTAGAGGTGTCCAACAGGGAAAGCAAATCAATCTTGGCAAAGACAGTAAATGCTAACATGACAGATTGGGCATGTAAGCTAGATGATACTCTATGGGTATATCAGACAACTTTCAAGATGTCTATTGGTATGTCTGCATAATAATTGGTGTTTGGAAAGGCATGTAATTTGTCGGTTGAGCTTGAGTATAGATCACTCTGGGCTTTGAAGAAGCTAAACCTTAGTTGGAACGAAAATGTGAACCTGAGGTTGGATGAGATAAATGAGATGGATGAGTTTCATTTGAGACCTTATGAGTGGTCTGCACTGTACAAGGAGAGGATGAAGTTGTACCATGACAAGCATATCGAAAAGAGAACCTTCACTCCTGGTGACTTGGTGTTACTTTTCAACTCCAGACTTTGTCTATTTCCGGGAAAGTTGAGATCTAAATGGTCTGGACCTTTTAAGGTAATACGAGTGTTTATTGAGCTGGAAAATAATAAAGGCAAGATGTTCAAAGCTAATGATCAGCGAATCAAGGCATATCTGGGTGTTCTAAAGGATATGAAGATTGTGGAGGAATGTAAACTTGATGAAGTCTGAGTAATCAAGTAACCTGCGTTGCGCCGCGATGTGAAATTGTGCGCTGCTTGGGAGGCAACCCAAGATGTAATTGTACTAGGTATGTTCCTTTATTCCTTATTTTTCTTTGTTTTTATAAAGTCATAGTGTGTTGATGTGTGCAGGAGAAATTAGGTTGAAAAGTGTAGAAACTAGGTGCAGACTGCTATTCACGGGCACTTTCACGGTCCGTCAACTTAAGGACCAACCTAAAAGAGCTACTGGAAATGGCCAGACAAAGGTTCACTAAATGGTTCACGGTCTGTCAGAGCTTGTACGGACCGTCTAGCCTCTCGTGAACCTCAGGTATGAATTCTAGTTTCCAAGTCAAGGTCACAGACCGATTCACAGACCGTGATGCCCTTCACGGGCAACTTCACGGTCCGTCTTGTTCCTCAGTTAAGTCTAGTGTCTAAGTTAGGGTCATGGAGTCTTTCATGGACCGTGATGCCCCTTACGGGAGACTTCACAGTCCGTGATCTACGACCCAATCCTACTAGTACCCGATCTGACCCGCGTGTAACCCAAATTGAATTAAAATGTATATGTTCCTTTCAAATGCCAAAGGTCAGTTTTCCTCCTCTTTTTCTCCTCCATAACATTCTCTTAAAGCACAAAGTTGTGTTTACACTCTAAATCTTCCTAAACTCAAAATCAATTTGAAGTCCAAGTATTTGGATCAGAGGTTTGAAGCAACAATCTCAGTTCCATCGTTAAAGTTGAAAGTTGGGATTATTTTTGAAAGTAAGTTCTTCCTTTCACTTGCTATAAGTCGATCTTATAAATAGGCAAGTTATAAGTTCATAAATTGGTTGAATTAAACATGATTATGTGATGAGTTACATTGGGACTAATTTGTGTGTGTTAAGTTGAATTGGGTGTTTTTAATTGATACTTGTATGTGGGTATGATAATAGGGGGTTGAATTCGTGGTTGTCTTAGTTGGTTAGTTGAGTTTATTACTAACTGGTTGATGTGCAAGTATTTGTTGGTTGTGAACTTGTGTAAAAATGTTGGTTGGGTGCTGTAAATGTATAATGGGAAGAAGGTGATTGAAATACGGGCCGTGAAACCTATCTTGGACAACACTTGAAGTCGAGCCACACCTTAGATAAGTTCACGGATAACATTACGGACCGTGGTTCACTCTACTGGCCGTGAAGCTGTCCGTGAACATTACTTGGACTGATCCACTGTCAAACATTGTGCGCACTGAGTCTGGGTTAAATCCACGGGGGGTTTAACGGACCATGGTATCTACCACAGCCCGTGAGAGCCCCCGTATAGTTCACTTCTGTTGTAAAAATTTCATTTTTCTGTACTTTTATTTCTGTCGTTTGTTTGATTATGTGGCCCTTCCCAGTGATAGATTTGGTGACGACATTCTTAAGGCAAGGCGTCACGATGAAATTACACATGGGAAGTCTGAGTACCTGGTAGTGTGTTATTTGATTGTGTCATGTACTAATGAGTTTTGTATTTCTCAGGTACGACATGCTCGAAGAAAGAACGCAACCAAACCTTCCCCCCCTCACTGCTTCTCAATCAGAGGGTCATGACGACTAAAAAGCTAGTAATTCTGAGGTGCAAATAAATGTGATACCTAAAGATCACTCACCTCGAGCTACCAGATCACAGACAAAGAGAGCCATTCTCCAGGACACTCTTCCCCAGTCTGAAGAGTGAGGAAGTCGTTTCAGTAGCATTAGAACATTGGGTAATAAATCTAATGTTGGTTCAGGTAGCTAGTCTACTGATAACTCGGGGGGCAGTGCAGAATCTGAAAGCAGCTCTGAGGAAGATGCAAACACCTCTCCACCTGCGGTAAATATAGAAGTTGAGACTGGAGTACGAGATGAGGCAAATACTATAGATGAGGATGTAGAGATCACCGATGATGATACCATGGTGATGTATGTTACTGCCCATGAGCCTGATCCTGCAGCGAGACCGCAGCTGATTGCCTGTTACCGCTCCATGTGGATTGTGAACCTGTCCGAAGAATTCTTAAAAAAAGGTATTGTGACCAAGAAAGACAGTTTCAAGAGTCGTGCAATCATCCCTGAGACTAAAGTGGTGGTAGATGACATTAAAGCATTTCCTGGCATTTATCAGACGTTTCATTGTCATTAGTTTGACTGGATGAACAATGCACATGGACAATACTCTTTCCACCTCACTAGAGCATTTTACTCATCTTATGCAGCTGCACTGATGAACTTTGCTGCAGAAATAGAGACTACGAAACGTGGACAGAAAGACATTGCCATTACCTGGGGTGCACTTAATTCAGTTATAGTTCTGGGCAAATCGATCGATATCTGTGAGGCCACTATTAACAGGATGTTACATGGCCCGAAATACTCTGCACCAACTTCAGTTGACCTTTTTTAGGGCAAACATCATGAAGTCACCAATGATACTACTACGGAGATTCACACTTCTCGAGAGAAGGTTTTGCGCTGGATTGCAAAGCAAATTACTATAGATGGGGAGAATGAAGTTTGGCTCACCACGATGCCAACTCTTATTACAAAAGCTTTACTATCGTTTACAGCCAATGTGTGGTGGGCAATTGTTCATGCACAATTGAGACCTACATGTAATAATAATACCTTGTCACTTCACGTATCAGGACACCACTTCGGTTGAAATGCCGACGATCGCGTGTAGTGATACAACCCAACCAAAGGTTGGGATCGTTCCCACATGGAGTGTTTTCGAGAATCAATAGAAAAGTAAAATCAAGTTCTAATCAATCATAGCTATAAATATTAACGAATAAAAACATACTAAATTTAAGGGGTGACTCAAGCGTCAATTATAAATGGGGGTGTTGTATTAGCTAATCAATAAAAATGACAAAAATATAAGGAGATGATATTGGGAGACAGGATTCTTGGGATGTGATAGGAATATGGGATGGACTACACAATCGGCTAAATGCTTTTTATAGTCATTTGCTGAAAATTTGTAACTAGGCTAGACTTTAGTGGGGGTAAATTCTATCTCGACCGACTTACCCCGAATCAACTCGATATCTCTCGAACACCAAGTTGCCCTTTTTAAGCACATCCTCCACCTTAGCCCATTAACTCTCTCGAGTTGAATGTGTGGGAAAAGGCCTAGGATTCACTCTCTCGAGCTGAAACCATGACGACCCAATAACCACCGGCTATCGATTTAGTAGTTTTAGTTTTAAAATCTCTCTCTCGAGCAAGCCAAAAAACACTAAGATGAAATCTTATTTGCAACTACAATCCCATTAAGTTCAAACACAACTACTAAACGAAATCACATTTAAACAGCAAATAGGCTACAAATAAGCAATATCCAACAGGAAATCTAACCCATATTCTCAAAATCACACCTTAATAATTCGAGGTTTAGCTCGACTTAGAGAAAAGGAAGAAAATGATACCAAATCGAAGCAACATCAACTGGTATAATTTATTTTCACTTTAACCGAGTCTAAGATGGAGAATCTTCAATACCCACTTCCAATTTCTTGGAATTGGATGTGTTTAAATCTCCAAAACCTACGAACAAGGTCTCTCTACTTGATACTTAGAAATATAAAATGTTGTATCTGAAATTGTATACTAAAATAAAAATTCAAACTAGTAGTTATAGTTGTCTAAAAATGTGCTGCGAAGGATCACTCGGTGTAGTTAGTCAGGATCGCTGATGCACTCGGCGATCCGCCCTTTAGCCTGCTTCATCGCCTTACAGCTCTTGCCTTCAACATCTTCGCGTTCTGGATCATTGGGCGATAAAGTACTACTTCGCGGAACTATTCGACTACATGACGACTGCTGCTTTTCACCGTTGACTTGATCTTTTCCTTTAGGGCTCAGCACACTGAAGCTTTGGGCGAGGTCAAGGCCATTCGGTGACTCACCTAATGCATTAGGCAATCCTCAGACTTTTTATTTTCGTTTTTTCAGCTGTCTTGTTCCTTTTTGCCAAGTAGTGTCCATGCTTTGCCTCAAACTCCAAATACCTGAAACTTAAGGATTTACATCAGTTATTGACACAAAATATGAATTTTAGGAGACTAATTCTATTAAAATAAAGCCCTCAATGAGTCCAAACTGTGGACTCATCAACACCCCCAACTTATGCTTTTGCTTGTCCTCAAGTAAAACTCAAGTTCAGCAGTTCAAAAAGGAAGTCTCAAACAGTGCTACACAAGACTAAATCATGAATATACACAACAAGACTCAACTTATTCAAGCAAGGATCAATTGTATACTCAAAGATTCAAGTTGTGACACACAATTATCAAAGAATCTCAAGCTCACTATACGCGCTTCAAATGCAAGTTCAAGCTAAACTAAGGTGCTCAAATGCCCTCGCACAAAGAATGATTTCATAATCACACATAATGGTTTAATCATTTAAAGTTTCGGAATTAAATGCAACGCTCATTCTCACAAAGAAGAACAAAATGCATGATTTCACCCATAGGTTTGCCTGTATTTTCCAATCAACAGTTGTTTCAGCTTACTCAAGATCAAAAAGGTTTTTTCAAGGCTTGTAATGGGGTTGAGTGCAAAGGTATGGTCATTTAGGCTCTGTGAATTTCATCCTCATGAAATGCGATGCTTGCAACCCTTCCTTTCCTCTTCTTTCATCATTTTCTTTAGTGCTCAGAAGTCATCCCATTATTCACTTTTCATAGATTGTTCGGGAACCCCATTTCTTTTGTACTTTATTACATAAATTTTTCATTATTTTTATTTTTCTTTCTTTTCTTTATATTTTTTGTATGGAGGGGTTCCATTCTTCTCAAAACCATGGGTTAAGGGAGACTTTTCTTGCACTTTTTTATTTGCCTTCTCTTTTCACCACACCCCCAACTTAGAGTTTTGGCTTAAGTTGGCTATTCGATCAACCACAAATCGAAAGGATTATGGGTAGTGGATTTAAGAAAAGTCATGTGTTCATCAAGTTTCTTACAAAGAAAGGTATGGCTCAAGGGGTGTTCAAAAGAGGTTCACACACTCACAAGGTTGGACACCAAAGAGGTACATGTCAAATTGGATCACAGTCTTCGAACTAGCCTATGATCATATCAACAACTAGCCTTACTTAGTTGACCAGACCAACGGGGAAAATTCTAGATGGTATCATGCATGGTTCATAGTAAGCTGATCACACAAGGCATCGACACCAAAGTCAAACAAGACTCCACAGATTCGCTAGTATACAACGATCATCACAAGAGACTCGATTAGATAATTGTCTAGTCACAACGAGATGCAAAGAGGTCACAAATTCTCTATGCAACTTCATTTGGCCTCATCGTAGCCGTACACTCATGTTTGTTCGATTATGAGCACTATTCAAGTTATCGGTATTGATGAAAACTAATACTTAAATTTACGAGAGAACAACCACTTTCAACTCATATGAGGGGTGGGTCAAAATCATTTTTAATTTAAATCAAGGAGCCACAAGCTCAAACCTTCCACAAAAAGCAGTATAACACAAATTATAGACTTCAACCCAAAAAGATAAACAAAACAAGAGTTATAATCAGCACAGAAAGGTGGGCCTCACCCCACCACAAATAAAAAAAATCATTTGTCCTTAGATGCAAAAATAATTATCTAACAGTGAAATAAAGAAAAATAAAGAGAGAGATAAAGAGGGAATCCTGTCTAAGTAGTCGATCCATCTGTCTGGTCATCAGTGCCCGATGCCTCACCTTAAGCCTATGTATCAATGCCCGATGTCACCTCAGGAGGAACAACAGTGCCAGCTTCACCAAGTTCTGTTGAGTGTGAGTCCGCCAGAAAGACATGCATCGCCCTGTAGAATCCCTGGATCCCATGAAGGAATATTAGGGTCAAGGGTAATGGTCTTCCAAGCAGAAGTGGGCTTCTTGCCCTTGCCTTTTCCAGTAGTTGTGGGTAGTTTCGTACCTTTGCCTTTGACGTTGCTGCATTCTCATTTATTGCAATCCCTTTGGCCTTCTCTTGGGCTGGTGTTATTCTTTCAGCAGCTTTTGATTTAGTCATGTCTGCGAAATCTCGAAAAGAAGTTAGAAAAACTTAAATGAGAGCACAACAGAATTATTTCAGACAGAATCGCCAAATCAGAGTTCGAGCTCGCCGAAGGAAATTGCTCTAAAACAACAGCAAGCAAGCGATGGGAGCACCACTCGGTGTGTCACCGATAACTTTCGATGTACAAGGACAGGCCCGCCAAAAGTTCTAGTGGATAAAGCTTCAGGGGTGCAGGCAAAGGGCGAAAGATAAAACTTTCGGTGAGTAGTCAAATGCTTTTGGCGACATCAAACTTCTTGCCGAAAGTTACCTAAACAATCATCAAATAAAGCATGAAATTATATGCGAGATGGGTGCATTAAATGAACCGCCGAGTGGTTCGACGAGATCGACCCAGCTCGCCAAACGGCCCAACTGCCTATTTTCAACCCAACTTCTCGAATATAACCCCGCAACCCCCAAAAACAAAATCAAATCATGCACTAGTTAAATTAAGGTAGGACCCTTAACATCCAAACACAATCCCTTAAATTTTAATCTAGTTTAAGGCATAGAATTATGGGAATTCAACAGTCACAACTACTCACGCAAGATTATCAAATTAAATTATGCATGTAAACAATCTAATCCTATCAAGTAGGATCAGAACTCTTTAACAAGATCAGACTATTGCAAATGAGTATAATTTTTGATAAAATAAGCTCAGGGAATAGAAAACCAACCTTTGGTGTCGATAAAGAGAAGATTGATACGCTAGGCGGCAATGTAATCCAACTCTGAGCACAAATCAACACTAAAAATGCAAAAATAAAGGAACTAGTGTACGAGTGTGAGTTTGGGAAGATAAAAAGTGAAGGAAAGTGAATGAGTCTGAAACTTTTAAACCTTTGGCCTGCAAAACCGTTCTGTTCTCGCCCATTCGGTGACATTAGTCAAGCTCGCCCATCCACTTGGCGACACACCGAGTGTTTAGTTTCCTCGTCGAATTTTACAGGACCTCCAGTTAACGTGAGGGGTCCCAACGGCGGTCTCCAGCGGGATCGCCAACATGGTCGGTGACTCTCCAATAATTTCCTGGGCTCGCCAATTTTATAGACTCCAATTTGAATATGTCTTGAGTCAAACGACAGATTAGGTCGATCTCGCCAATCTCTTTTGCAACTCGCCGACTAGACTTAATGTTCGCCACTCTGCACTTTTTTTGAACAGTTTCCACACTTCAACCTGTACAAACAACACACAATTGTTATACCAAAACACAAATAAAAGCAATAAGGGGTTTCGGGTTGCCTCCCAAACAACGCCTTAGTTAACATTGCGGCATGATCCAAGTCCACCTTCAAACCTCATTCTTGGGGTTGACCATGGTGTCGCTAGGGAACCCCCCTTTTTGTATCGGATTTAAGTGAAATGACATCTGACCTATTTGGGCCTCCAACTGCTTGATTGTTACTGAATAGGACGTAACGGTCTGGCTAAGGGTCGACACATCTTATTTCATACTTTCAAGATCTTGTCTGACCCCTCAACTTTGTTGAGGATGAGAAAACATATCCTCAGACCTACCACCCTCCGAATCCTTTGGGTTTTCGTGCTCTTGGGGAGGCACATTCATATCCTTCTCCCCATCCTTCCAATTAGGATTATAGTCTCTCCATTCACGCTCTCCCCAACCTTCATCTCTAGCCCAACCTTGGTTACCACCCTGCCTTGGGTAGTTTGAACGATAACCACCGCCTTGGTTGGCTAGGAAGTTCACCTCTTTGTTGTACAAAGCATCAAACTTTGGCTCTTCCGGATTTGCACATCCAATACCCACAACATTGACACCCTGAGTACCAGCTCCCATGACATTTTTGGACAAAATGTCAAGTTGTGTAATGATCTTGGCCATGTTTTGGTCCTTCTCTTGATCTTTCTCTATCTACTCCTTGGTCAATTTGAATTTTAGAGGGGAGACTTGATCTTCACAAGTGTACCAAGCCCAATTTATCGTGGTCATGCCATCCAATAGCTGAGCTGGTATCATGTAAGGTTGTTGCATCAAACCTCCTGGAGAAAGTTGGTCAGCAACACCCTTGTTCACTGAGTCTAGGCTCCGCTTAGAAATATTGTAGCGATACGTTATCAGGCAAGCCATGAGTTGGGCATTGGAGCACTAACTTCATGAATCGCAGCCAAGTCTCATGAATTGGCTCGCCTTCCAAATGCTTAAAGCTTTGGATACTGTCCCGAAGAGTCATCGTCTTTGAGGGAGGGAAAAATCACACATTAAATGCGGTGACCAACTCCTCCCACGAAGTGATTGAGTCGCGTGGCAATTCAACTAACTACTATCATCCTTCTCCCATCAAAGAGAATTGGAACAATCGTAAATGAACTGACTCTTGGGATATATTTTTGAAAGAGAATGTTATGCACACATCTATGAAGTTTTGAATGTGCTCATGAGGGTGTTCATGAGCCAATCCACTGAAAATCCGCTTTAGTTGCAAGAGTTACAACATAGTACTCGTGATGTGAAATACAACATTCCCTTCGGCCGGAGGCAAGCGAATGGCACAAATACCACCCATGAGATGGGGGTCATTAGCATGAGGCTCACATACTTTGTTAAGGTTTCCGATGTCGTCTTGATGGCCTACTTGGCTGCCATTGCTGCCGTTCACAGTCATACTTCGTGAAATATTTACACAAACAAACAAAACTAAACTAAAAATTAAGTAAGTCATGTACGACTAAGAAGAACAAAAATCCTACTTAACTACAAATTCTCAAATAACACCACTCCCCGACAATGGCACCATTTTGACTTCACGTATCAGGACACTACTTCAGTTCAAGTGAAAATGATAGCGTGTAGTGATATAACCTAACCAAAGGTTGGGATCGTTCCCACAGGGAGTGGTTTTGAGTATCAATAAAAAAGTAAAATCAAGTTCTAATCAATCATAGCTATAAATATTAACGAATAAAAACATACTAAATCTAAGGGGTGACTCAAGCGTCAATTATCAATGGGTGTTTTGTATTAACTAATCAATAAAAATGACAAAAATATAAGGAAACGATATTGGGAGACAGGATTCTTGGGATGTGATAGGAATATGGGATGAACTACACAATCGGGTAAATGTTTTTTATAGTCATTTGCTTAAAATTTGTAACTAGGCTAGACTTTAGTGGGGGTAAATTCTATCTCGACCAACTTACCTTGAATCAACTCGATATCTCTCGAACACCGAGTTGCCGCTTTTAAGCACATCCTCTACCTTAGCCCATTAACTCTCTCGAGCTGAATGTGTGGGAAAAGGCCTAGGATTCACTCTCTCGAGCTGAAACCATGACGACCCAATAACCACCGACTATCGATTTAGTGGTCTTAGTTTTAAAATCTCTCTCTCGAGCAAGCCAAAAACACTATGATGAAATCTTATTTGCAACTACAATCCCATTAAGTTCAAACACAACTAGTAAATGAAATCACATTTAAACAACAAATAGGCTACAAATAAGCAATACCCAACAGGAAATCTAACCCATATTCACAAAATCACACCTTAAGAATTCGAGTTTTAGCTCGACAAATAGAAAAGGAAGAAAATGATACCAAATCGAAGCTACATCATTTGGGTATGATTTATTTTCACTTTAATCGAGTCTATGATAAAGAATCTTCAACACCCACTTCCAATTTCTTGGAATTGGAAGTCTTCAAATCTCCAAAAGCTAAGAACAAGATCTCTCTACTTGAAACTTAGAAAAATAAAATGATGTATCTGAAATTTTCCTACTAAAATAAAAATTCAAACTAGTGTTTATAGTTGTCTAAAAATGTGCTGCGAAGGATCACTCGGTGCAGTTAGTCGGGATCACCGATGCACTCGGCGATTCGCCCTTTGGTCTGCTTCATCGCATTTCAGCTCTTGCCTTCAACATCTTTGCATTCTGGATCATTGGGCGATAAAGTACTACTTCCCGGAACTGTTCGGTAACACGCCGACTGCTCCTTTTCATTGCTGACTTCATATTTTCCTTCAGGGCTCAGTACACTGGAACTGTGGTCAAGGTTAAGGCCATTCGGCGACTTGTCGAATTCATTAGGTGATCTTCAGGCCTTTTTTTCTTTATCTTTTCAGCCATTTTGTTCCTTTTTGCCAAGTAGTATCCATGCTTTGCCTCAAACTCCAAATAGCTTAAACTTAAGGATTTACATCAGTTGTTGAGACAAAATATGTATTTGAGGACACTTATTTTATTAAAAGAAAGCCCTAAATGAGTCTAAGTTGTGGACTCATCACCTAGTGTCCCTCATTAGCATCTTTGGTAGCCTATATCATGGTTGGTTGCTCGGTAAATATGTGGCGGATCATAGCTACTGAGATGAGAGATAAAGCATTGAATAAGAGAGCTTAGTTTCCATTTCCCTATCTGATACGGAAATTGTGTGGACAAGCAGATATTCCCCCAAATAGGCTGATTGACAAATGGTGTGACGTATTCAGACTCATACAGGTTTCCTAAATCAAGGATGTCGCGAACCATCTCTTTGGCATGAAGTCTGCGGCTGTGGGTACTTTAGTTGTTGTTCCTTATGTCCCACTTGATATTCCACAGGCAGATAGAGGCGCAAAGCAGGGGGAGTCATTACAGCCTTCCACTGTGGCACCACCACAACCAGCTTCTGCCTCACAGGCTACAAGTACCTATGTCACCATTCCTATGATTTTTTTTTGAGAAATTGGTTGCAGATCAGCGCCAAACAAGGACATTGGTAGACCAAATTTTTATCTGGATGCCCCAGAAAATAGAGACGAAGGTTTTAGCTACGAAAAAAAAGATCAATGATGAGAGGCAGAATGAGATGGTAGTCCTAAAAGACAGAATGGATGGGTTGGAGAACTTTGTCCAAGATCGATGCCAAGCCACAGGTTCAGTAGATACTGAAGAGTTCAAATCACAGTTGGCCGAGATGAGAGCTCAGGTTGCTAAACTGGCTGAAAAGCTATTACAGGTACCCACTATGATAATGCCAGATTCTTTAATGAAAATGCCAACATAGGCTCCCTCCACTCAATCAATTGATGATCTCTGGGGAGAACAACCCAAGAGTAAGTCCGGCAAGAGGAAACACAGAGTTAAAGAATCTCATGAGGAGACACCTGATGACTTAGCTAGAGAGGAAATAAGGCAGGAAAAGAAAGACCGAAAGGCATCAAAGAAACCAGCTAGAGAAAAATAAGCTAGTGAGCAACAACAACGAGATGCGGTGTTAGCCGGAGCTTCCGGTAGTGGAGCACCTACCCCTATAAGTGAAACCTAACCTGATCATGTACCGAGTTCTGAGAGTGTACCCACTGATAAGGGTACCAGTGCTGATCCGGAGACCAGTGCCTAGAGCATCGTAGGTATGACCCCTCCTCATAACCCTGTGTGTTTTATTGTTCTATATTGACTTTGAGAGTAAAGTCCTTTCTTTTGGGGAAGGGGTGATGAGCAACCTGCCATAGCTGCTAAAACAAATGGAGGTTAACTTTGTGTTACTGTTTTTAGCTGTTTTATGTGTTGAGTTGTGCAACAGCTAGCTTGTGAAAAATGAGGACCTGAATCTGAGTTTGACTGTTAGGATATTTAGCTGACATCTTAGATACTGATATGTTGAACATTGCTAGTCTGACCAATTAATTGGTGAACGAAGAAATTGAAAAATGCAGTCTTGTGTCATGTGTGTGTGTGAGTGTTGTTTGAAGTCTAACACTAGGAGTAGAAACTAGAACTTGCCCAAGTAGTCTTGCTTAAATCTAATAATAACCGGATAGGAAGGCCATTTTTGTTAAAACAGTAAAAAGCCAAAAAAAAAAAAAACCAAATGAAAAGCTTATCACTTGAACCTGTTTTGAGCCTAGTCAATTTTTGTTCTTACCTAGTAAATATCATACCCTTTGGTTTACGAAGATATGAAGTCACAACTGCGGCCAAAAGCCTAAGTTGAGGGTGATTGGAATCCGAGCATAAAGAAGAAGTGAAAAAGAAGGTTCAACTAGTGAGCTAAGTGCATATAAAAAAAAGTGTGAAGAAAAGAAAAGAAAAAGAAAATAATGGCTGCTGGGATGTGTTGAAATGAAGTAAAAGAGGGAATCACTTAGAAAAGAGTTGTGTGCAAACGAAACTTTGGAAAACCAAGGGATTAGTCACTCACAAATCCAAATATCCATTCTTTAGCCTGAGACAATGTTACAAGCCAATAAAGTCCTACAATGATCCTATTCCTGGTGTTTTAAAGATAAAGCGTAGAAAGCAAGGGCAAAAGTATGGTAGTTCGTTGATTAGTGTTAGAAGTTCTTTGAGAAAATGAGCGTAATACTCAATCCCAATTATCGTGAGTGAGGGACGTCTTTGGTGTGAGGACATAGTTGTTGCATTTGAAAGTAAAATTGTGTGAGCTGATAATTCACAGGCATAAGTATGATTGACTGTGAGTAATGAGATGTCATATATTGATCCTTACATGTTAGATTCATGCTTTTGGATACAATTTGTGTTTGAAATAGTTGGTGCGTAGTGTCAAAAGTTTGTAAATGATTTGACAGCTGATGAAATTGTTTTCTCATCAATTGAGGACTAGTAATTGTTCTAAGTTGAGGGTGTTGATGTGCCACAAAATCTTGGCACATTTGATACTTGTAAACTAGGAACTAATACTAGAATTCAGTGTGATTTTGTATGCTTTAATATGTATGTCGAATGTGTAGGCAAAATCTGGCTAGGGTAAAAAATGGGAAAAAGGAGCAGAAATTGATGATGATATAGTAAAGTTCACGGCCAACTTCACGGACCGTGACCTTCATAACGGTCCGTGGTTGAGCCCATGAGGTTGAAGCAGTGTTAGAGTATTGAGAAGATGGAGGGCATCAACAGCCAAGTGAAGACCATGGAAGGTTCTACGGGTTGTGGTCAACATGACGGATCGTGATAGAATCAGTGAAAAGGCCTGAAGGAATTACTTTTTGGTGGATGCAAGTGAAGACAATGGACGACTTCACGGGCCGTGGTCATCACAATGGTACGTGGTTGTGGCCTTGAAGTTGAACCAGTATTCAGGAATAAAAGAGTAAAAATGAGAAGCAGCCATGTAAAGACCACCAATGCCTTTACGGGCTGGTCCCTTTGACGGTTCGTAGTGTAGTCCGTAGTTCCCTTTCCAATGTGATGACATTAAAGACCAAATGTTGGAGAGTTCAAGGGAATACCACGGAGGGCTTCACGGACCATGAAGCCCTTGATGGGCCGTAGAAGTAGGCGTGAAGGGTCCGATATTTCAGTCCTACTTCGAGTAGGACTCTGTTTTAAAACAATTATTTCAATTTATTAAGTTTTTTTTTCTGAGGTTTTATCTTATCTAAGCTTGAACAACGACTGAGTTCTCGATTATTTTAGTTTTGGATTTTCGATATTGATTATTACGATTAGTTTGAAGTTTGGATTCTGATTCTCAAATTATTAAAGTAATCGTTGATTTGCTTATTATTCTCGTAAGTCTTTATATCATGTTTTCATTATGTATTTATGTTTGTTTCCGTGAAACCATGAGGGGATAAACACCACGACGGGGGTTGTGGGATCCATGATGTAGTTTTAACTGTATTTTCGTAAAACGAGTGAAAGGCATTCAGTGTTTACAATCTGTAGTTTTAGCTTTCGTTATCTTTATAATCTGATGAGTGCACGCATTAGATTGAGCCTATATCTGGTATTTGTTCGAGAGAAAAATATCAGTTAGGAAAAACCTGAACTAAACTAACGAGTTAGAGTTAAAGTTTAAGTTCGAGAAAAGAGAACATTAACCTGAAACCATTGAAAGCTAGTGTCAATGTTAGTAACACTTTAAGGATGAGAAGACGTGAGTGAAAAGTTGTTTGATTAAAGTGAGAAGTGTCACATTAAATTAACTCGCAAAGATTTTGTAAACATGGAATCGCCTGAAACTCAATTACGGAAGAATACTAAAACTAACATTATGGTGAACAGAATCCTGGTTTTTCTTAATCAACTGAATCAACTTTACAACAAAATAGTCTGTTAGTCGTTAATCTGGATTTTGATTGCAAGTTTTGTTAATTATAACACCTCAATCACACCCAATGTACTTTCCGTTGTTATTTGTTTAGGAGATAATAACGACATTCGAATAACTGTGACAGTGAAACCTTCTATGTAAAGAAATTCTCTGTGGGATCGACCTCAACTCTAGTTGAGTTCTGTAAATTGACATCGACCGTTTACACTTCTTATTTGAAGTGTAAGTTTGGACATATCAGGCCCATACTAATTACTTAATATTTTTTTAAAAATTATTAAGTATTTAATATACTGATAATAACTAATCAAATAAAATAACCGTCACAACCCAAACAATCGGGTCATGCGGGCACCAACTCTAACACCTTGATAGGAGAACCTTTACCATCCGTTTAAAAGCGGTTAACACGGAAGTAAACAAATATCAATTTATTACCTTATTTAAATACAAAATTACTCTCAATCTTGATTAAAAATAAAAATCCTTTCGCAAAATGCACGGAACCCTCCGTAGGAACTAATCTAAGCATGTACAAAAGCTTCTAAGAGAATACCATAAATCTTAAAACATGACACAACTCCAACCATAAGGGAAAGAGGAGTGTAAGTTGTCGGACATCTCATCATCTTCACCTTAGAAACATCACTGATCTAGCAAGTGACTATGCTAAGTGGACTATCAAGAGTAGTATCAGTGCAAACAATACGTATTTGTAGGAATAATTGGCCGAACCGATTAAACAACATAATATCATGTAAGTAGTCAAAATTTACATACAACTTGAATTATACAACGTCGATCCTTTAACCACTGCCCATAATACAAAATAATACAACCTTTGAACTCATTCACTGCATCCAAAATCTCCCTACCTTGTTCTACTGTCATCTCCACCACTACAAGCCATTTTCCCCATTAATACTATTATAATATAACCCCTCTATATAATAATGTTTTTTTGAATTTTCCCTTTCTATCAAACACTAGAACTACCTCATTGATTCCGTTCTTGAATTCAAATGAACCAACTAAATCTATTCACCAGTCTGTCACCTCACCTTTGAACTCCTGCCAAGACCCTGACCCTTAGCCCTTAGCTAGTTAGTGGACTGCCAGTAAAATTCCTACTTATACCACTTGAATTGACCCAATACATAATCAACACACCTATCAAGTAAGAAAACCACCAAGGATTCCCAAAAAAACATCCATAGTGTTAGCATGCAATCCCAGTCTACACAAGAAAGATCCCAACATTTAACAACACCAATCCAACCACTCATGGACCAACTTGTGACAAATATATTATAATGGATAAAACTTAGTTCGCTCTTGGAATTAACACACAAAGAACAATCAAACATGTATATGGCGTGATACTCGAGCCAACCAATATAGAACATGTATTAGCAGCGTGGTACCCGAGATATAAATTATAGAACTTGTACCTGACGTGGTACCTAAGCCAACCATAATAGAACCTCTATCAAGCTTTATTCCTAAGTCAATTGATAATCTATTAATGGTACCCAATCCAACCATAATAGAACATTTACCAAGCGTGGTACCCGAGTAAACCAAAAAATCACAAGTATCACATAATCACCACCATAGGGAATAAAACCACACTTCTAAGACTCCAAACGTGAAAATAAGTTCATTGCATGAGATTGACAAAAAGATATCATTTCAAATTCACCCCTTCTCTTCCTAACCTATATTGTATAAGCGTTACTAATTGAACATTTAGCAAACACACATAATGTAAATTGGGAAAGAATTCAACCATTACCTACCTTAAGCGACCCTCCCTAGACAAATTTCTAGCTCATAGTTTCCTTATCCATAGGTTACTTCCTATAAGATAACACACATCAATAGTCATGACGCAAACATCGCTAACCAAGTACCTTACTATCCTAAACAATAAAAATCAATGCATGTACTATTCAGACTCCGTACTTGAATTCATAATCATGAAATCTCCCATCAATCTACAATGTATTATGTATTTAAAGATAGGTCTAACTACTCAATTAATCCTATCACTACCCAAGCCAATACCCTAGACGTCGCCAGCACTTGATAATTATTGATGTTCCCTAAGCGAAGCCTCATCTTGGCTGGCTACAAGCGGAAGACTAAGTCAAGCATACAAAATCATAAAACTGAATTAATTTCAATAAAATAAAATACTCAACCTTTTTAAAAGTCTGTACAATACTCAAAATAAAAGTAACTATAGAAATTCCTCAACTCTATGTATCTATAAACCCTCTACTTTTACAGAAGGATATCGTGACAAGACCCACGACATCTCAAAACTACTAATTGTAAGACAAAGATAGAGCCCTCCAGAATATAAGACGGCTCACCAAAGTTGACTAGAGTATGACATGCCCTCAATGAAACGCCTGTTGGTGATCCTGAATACATGTATCTGCATCATGAAAGGATGCAGGGCCTAATGGCTCAGTACAAGGAATGTATGAGCATGTAAGGGGAATTCTAAAGTGTAAATATAAGCTTGATCTGGTGGAAAACAAACATACTTACCTCTTCTTAACTCACTCAAGTCAACTCAACTCAACTCAACTTAGAGAAAAATAGGGCTTAACTCAATAATAAGATACTCAATTCTGGACAAAGTAACAATAAAAGATGCAATTTATGTAAAGCTTTCAAAATAGTAGATAGCAACTTAATGTATTGAAGAATATACTAATAAGTCACTTTGTATATAAAAATATAAAATAACTTTTTGGGAGATTCTCTAACCGACAACCATCACTATGAGCTATGTGATTGTCACGGTCCGAGCTACCCCGAGGACGCGGACACGGGACCTAGGATCACGAGTGACCCCAAGCTAACCCTCCTAACATAACATAAGCATACTATGATAACTAAAATGAGATAATTTTGTGTGGAAGCTTAACACATGATGTAAACTGAAATGATGTGGAATACCCATTCTAAATTTGAATATATATAATCTGAGAATTTAATGGCAACTGAAATATCAAACTCCAAGCTACTGAATCTAACTATGTCTGAAATAAAGCCTCTAACTAACTAGAGAGGCTGGGATATGCCTCAGCTAAATCTAGCAAAAACTGAACCTAGAGATTGAAAGTAGAAAGATAATCATGTCAATCGTCCTCGAAGAATGAGGACTCACCACTGATGCTGTTGAACAGAAGATCGGGAACCGATCTATGTGTGATTTGGATGCTGAGGGTCTTAACCTACATCACGATAAGATGTAGCACAGAGTATGCGTCTGTACTTGAAAGGTACTAAGCATGCATGATAAAGTAAATCTCAATAAAGCATATAACTGAACAAAGCAATAAACAATAAAGTAATGATATAATCTGAATATGATAGATATATTGAGTACTGATGTAACTGAAAAAAATGACCAAGTTTATACATTAACTGTAACTAATAACTTGGTCAATACACTAGAATCTGACTGTGGGAGCTACTAATAAGCGACATAAAACTAGGTGAGCTAAATGTGGAGTCCGATGTATAAGTCACATCGAGAGGACCCTATATACCGTGCAAGAGGTATAGAGGCATGAATGGCGTGATCACCAAAACTGATGCCTATAGAGGGGAATTAACCTACGGTGGTACGTAGTTTTGGAACTATGAGGGTGACTGACCCTAGTCCAACTCGGTATTAAATCTACTCCTAACTTATTATGTAAATAACACATTATGACTGAATTTCTGTAATAATAGATAGCTCAAATTGCTGACATGCTAACTTTAAATGCACATCAATATAATGATAATGAAACATTTGTAACTGGAGCATACATAACTGAATAAACTGACCTAGAAAGTGTAATTCATGAAATAAACGAATCTACACAACTAGGGTACTGAGTTTCAAGCAAGAACTAAGCAATAATTCCATGGAAACATGATAGTCTGATTTGGATTAGTCTAATAGCTGAATCACAACATAAATTTGAAATTCTAGAAACCCTAGGTCTAAACATGATGTTGAGAATCAAGAATTTGAATGAATTCTAGGGACCTAATTTGCGAAAGGAACCCACTAGTGAAATCCGACATACCTAGTGACGAAAGTCATGGAGAAATCTTTCGATTTCGGTACTGGAACTGAAGATATTTTTTTACGTTCTTGGAAGGGTTTGGGTTGCCTCTTTTCTCCTCTTTTGTTTTAGGTTTGATTATTTTTTTTGTAAATAATGGTTTTGGGTATGTCTGACTATGTTATTAGACTTATTCTGAGTGAAACGACGTAGTTTAGGTGTAAAACGATGAAGTTTAAGTGCCCAATGCATAGGAAAAAGGCCTAAATCACTCTAACTTAAAAGTTGCCGAAGGCCACCCACCAAGGGACCTACGGGCCGTAGGTCAACCTACCTACCGTAGTTTAGGTCGTAGGTCAAGTATGCCCGAAAGGGTTCAAAACTGGCATAACTTTTTACTCAGTTATGGGATTTTAGAAAAATTGGTGGCGTTGGAAAGATAATTCAATTATCTATCATTTAGTTGGTCATGGACCCCCTAATTACTTTTATGCTAAGGGTTATGACCATTTGAAGTTGACCCAACAACTATTTCCCTCTAACTGGCTGCTGACCCTCACTTACGGTCAAACCTACGATCCATAGGTCCAACCACGGACCTTACAGATCGACCATGAGTGGGATTAGAGACCATAATTATTTGGTGCTCAATGATAGACCCTACCTACGGACCATGTGTTAGGCCACGGACCGTCGGTGGCTTCCGTGGTTCTTGCACGAGGTCTTGAAAGCTCCAATTTTTTTTCTATTTTCTCAAATCCGAGGTGTTACAATGATGGTATAGCATCTAGCCAATGCTGCCAAAACTGTCCTATACTTTGCCGAGGTATAGAACCTACTACTAAGTGGATCCACTAGTCTATGCTAAAAGCTTTAAGGAATCATCTAAAATGTATGACCCTTTCTACCCACATTGGCTCCATGGTTAATGAGGGCTTTGAGTTGTCTGAACTCTCCCCCATATCGGTGCTCAATACTACTCCAAAAATATGACTAGCTCATATGTTTAAAAACATAACTCTTTATGTGTTTTGAGATTATTACTCTTAAATTCTTTTCTTCAAAAGAGATGGTACTCAAATTGTTCAAAATTCTTTTGGAAATCTTAGTTTCCTCCTCTTATAAATGTGAAAACATTACTTTTGGGAATTCTTAGTTGCGATATATTCATTTTGAAAAAAATGAACTCAACTCTACTCTTTCTCAAACTCAACTGCTCAAGTCTTTAAAAGAAGTTTTAAAGCAATTTGTACAAAAAACTTCTTAAAATAGGGTTCATGCTGAATTATGGATGTGAACGACTAAATTCAAGGTTTTCAATAACCATGCATAGAACTCAATACTTGGAACTCAACAACTCCAGAACTCTAGGAGTAAATGATTCCACTCGTCTCAAGAATGCTCGACTCGGGGGGTTCATGCGGAATTATGGTCATGAACTACTCAACTCAAGGATTCAATGATACTTCTTATCTCAACAATACTCGACTCATAGGGTTCATGCGGAATTATGGCACGAACCACTAAACTAACGGACCTTCATGGTAACATGTAGTAGTCCTATGATTAGAAATATAATCCCAAAATGATTAGGAACTCAATACTCAAGACTTAGAACTTGAATATACTACTCCTCTCTAAGATACTCAACTTATGGAGTTCATGCGGAATTTATGGACATGAACGACTCGACTCAAGGGTCTATATAACAATAAAGAACACATGTATACGACTCTTCTCATTCTCATACTTAGTTCCTCAAAACTTAGCTCAAATCGATGGTTGATTTCAAAGGATTCACGATTTAACTCAAAGACTTTCTTGAACAGGACTCCTAACTCTTTCTTGAATTTGGATTATGAATTCAAGACTTATTATTAATGATATGAAGGATCTCAATGATAATGTAGACTCATGAATACATTCTCCTCAAATCACTAACTATGAAGAAATTCTCAAAACCTCAACAAAACAAGATTTAAATGAAACTTCAAGAACACTTATCAAAAACTCATCAAAAATTTAAATTGCTCAATATTAATCGATAGATTCGCAAAAGAAACACATGATTGGCATGTGGGTGAACTAACACAACACTATGGAAGATTACATAGCTCAAAGAACTAGGTTCGTGGCGAAATCTTGAATTTCTTGGATGAATACTTGAAAGTTTGAACTTTTTCTCCTCTTTTCTCTTCTTGAACTCCTCTAAAAACCCTAAGTGTATTTTATCAATAACTAAAACAGATTCCTCTCAGTTTAGACTCCTAGTTCCGTACTAAAAATGCTTAAATCCTATTGGTAAGGAAAAGACCAAAATATCCCTCATATTTTTGGGTAACTTTCCTTATTTGGATAGGAATATCTCCCTCATACAAGCTTGAATATTAACAAACTTGGCAGCATTGGAAAGAGGATTCCAAGACCTTTAATTTGATATCTTATGGGTCTCCTAACTCATCTTGGGCTAAAAGTTATGGTCATTTGAAGTTGACCCAAAACATTAAAAGAACTTAGGAATGACTTAAATGAAGACTCTTTTAAAACCCTAAGCGTATTTGGATTTATGAAAACTGACCCAAATTATATTTGTCCCCAAAATATTACTAAAATTTGTTTTAAGCTGATAGGGTAAGGAATAAACCAAAATACCCTTCATATTTTTGGGTAACTTTCCTTAATTTGACAGCCCGACCTCAAATGAGAATATCTCCCTCATATGACCTCGAGAGTTAGTAAACTTGGAAGTGTTGGAAAGAGGATTCCAAGACCTTTCATTTGATATCTTACGGGTCTCCTAACTCCTCCTGTACCGAAAGTTATGGTCGGTTGAAGTTGACCCAAAACATAGAAAAATTTAGGAATGGCTTGAATGAATTCTCTTTAATTCTTTTTGGGACTCCAGGTGCTATATCTAGTGACCTGACCTTAATACTTAAATTTTTTTAAATTCTTAGATAAAATCCTATTCAAAACGAAACATAGTTCGAGTCTTAACTCAAAAAAGATTTCTAGGGTATTAAAATATCTCCCCCTTAGGATCATTCGTCCTCGAATGATGGCTGGACTGGGTACGGAATGGGGTTACTCTTATCATCTCCACCATACCAACTAGAATTTGCCCGCATTACTATTCAGAACTAACTAAGGGCTCTCATTTAGCTATTTCTTATAGAAAAATCTCATGCTCTTTTTTCTCGTCATTTATAACCTTCGACGGAACTATCATACCATCATTATCACGATAGGATCATTAACCATCTCTTTCTAACATTACTCCATTACTAAAAGAATATATGAAAAGATATCTCCCATACTCATTAGAACTCTGATACGCTCAAATTACACTTCCTTACAGAAGTATAAGCGATCGTTATCAAGTAAAGAACTCAACTTGTAGGTTGGGGTCGATCCCACGACGAAAATGGTTTAGACTTTACTTTAACCAGCAATTATATTCAATTAGTCAAATTATTTCTAGAAACAAGTAATTAAAGGGGGGTTGTGCTTGTGTGAAACAAATAGTAAGAACTTAGTAAGTAATCAGTAATCAAACTCAACTTTGGTTGTTATCATGAGGATGAAAGTCACTGAGCTTAAATGACCATACCTTTACACTCAGTCCCATCAAAAGCCTTGTAAAGACCTTTTCGATCTTCAGTGAGCTGAAACAATTGTCTATTGGAAATAATGGGCAAACCTATGGGTGAAAGCATGCATTGTGTTCTTCTTTGTGAGTGTGAGCGTTGCATTTGATTCCAAAACATTAAATTGCTGAACCATTGTGTGTGAATAAGGAATAATTATTTTGTGTGAGGGCATTTGATTTCCTTTGTTGAGCTTGAACTTGCATTTGAAGCAACTATAGTGAGCTTGAGATTCTTCGATAATGGTGTGTCACAACTTGATACTATAAATACTAGTTTGAATTTTTATCTTAGTATGCAATTTCAGATACAATAATTTTATTTTCTATGTTTTCAAGTAGAGGATATTTTGCTTAGCTTTCGGAGATTTGAAACTTCCAATTCCAAGAAATTGGAAGTGGGTGTTGAAGATTCTTCATCTTAGACTCGATTGAAGTGAAAATAAGTCGTACCCAGTTGATATTACTTCGATTTGGTCTCATTTTCTTCCATTTTTCTATGTCTAGATAAAACCTCAATTCTTGGGGTGTGATTTTGTGAATATGGGTTAAATTTCATGTTGGGAATTGGTTATTGTTAGTCTATTTGTTCTTTAAATGTGATTTCATTTAGTAGTTGTGTTTGAACTTAATGGGATTGTAGTTATAAATACGGTTTCATCTTAGTGTTTTGGCTTGTTCGAGAGAGATGTTTTAAAACTAAGACTACTAAATCGATAGCCGGTGGTTATTGGGTCATCATGGGTTAAGCTCGAGAAAGTGAATCCTAGGCCTTTTCCAATACATTTAGCTCGAGAGAGTGAATGGGCTACAACGGAGGGTGTGCTTAAAAGCAGCAACTCCGTGTTCGAGAGAAATCTAGTCGATTCGGGTTAAGTCGCTCGAGAGAGAATTTAGCCACACTAAAGTCTAGCCTAGTTAAAAAAGTTTAGCAATTGATTATCAATAGCGTTTACCCGATTGTGTAGTTTATCCCGTATTCGTATCACACCCCAAGAAACCCATCTCCTATATTGACATATTTGTATATTCACTGTTTTGTCCAATACTTGAATACAAGCTCCCCTCAAAAATTGACATTCGTGTCAACCCCATAATTTATTATATCTTTACTCGACCATGCTTTTAGCTATGGTTAACTCTAGCACATTCGTGCTTAACTTTTAATTCACAGAAACCGCTCAATTGGGACTTGACCCCAACCCATTCATGATAACAGCAAGGTTAAGGAATATCACAAATAGAGAATTGAATATTAGAATGCGGAAGCACAAAGAAAAGAAACAAAAAAACTAACTAAAGATATGGGAAATTCGAAGGAAAGATCCACGAATTTCCAAGGATTAGATGTTCTAAGGCCTTGAAAAGATCCAAGTAACAACGTATAGATTTATGGAAGAAATCTAACGCCTTTACTTGAGAAAACGAATCAAAACGATAGATTCGGATCTTGACCGCTTTATGAGTAACTAAAGACAATAATTAGTACGTAGAAACTAATCACCTTCTAAAGAATACCAAAAAGAAACCAAAGATATCACAAGAAGAAATTACTTTATACCTTAAACTATGAAACTAGTAAAGGTTTAAAGATAAATTCTCAAAGAACAAGTCACAAAGGTTCAAAGAACTCTCTCAAATATTATTAATATCAATCTAAATTGTCTTTAATGAATAAAAAGGACTCCTATATATAGGAGAAGGGGGGAAAAACGTCCAAGACCCCTTATGCCAAACCCTAAAAAGACAATTACATGGAATCCTACTCTAGAAAGGAAATAAAGCAACCTAACTAGGAACAAATTTGGTACTTCTAGGAAAGCATTAAATGGTACTTAGGAGACCATAAATAGACTAAGGAAAATATTAATAACCTATATATAAATAAACAAATAAGGTAAATCCCAACTAGGAAAAGAATCTTGACAATCTTGGAAAGTTTGACTAGTCTTCTCTCAAAACTTGGGCAGAAAGCAACTCTTGTTGTGGCTGATTCTTGGACTTTTCTTGACCTTATTTGCACGAAATTGGACCTTAAAATTCCTCATCTTGGGCTTGAATTTGGGCCACCAAATAATTGTAGCATTTGGACAATTCCTCTCCCTTGGGCTTGAGCTCTTCTTCCCCAATAAGAAACCTTTGGATCAGCGATTGAAGCCCATTGAGCTTATCATTGAACTCCTTGGTTTGAGATCTTGTTATGGGCCTCCTTGGAGTTTCTAAAGCTTCATACTTGTCCTTCAATGGAGTAGAGCTTCCTTGGATGCTATCAATTCAGTTGGATAATATTACTATTGTATGATCGTAGACACTCGAATTGGAAGTTGTGTCTTGATTACGCAAACAACAGAGAGAAGTTCTGCCCTTTAAGCATGTATAAGGTGGTCATCCCCTAGCTCAGAAATGGAAGCTTCAGAATCCTGGGAATCTCCCTCATTTTCTGATGAGGTAAGGTTAGTCTCATAGACTCCCTCACTATCGAAGCTGACCTCCGGTAACTCAACCACGGGCGCCTTGCCTTTTCCGTTGCCTTTACCTCCCTTCGGAGGTAACTTCTTGCCTTTCGCGCTGGAAGCATCTACTTCCACATTTATCACAATTCCTCATGCCCGCTTTCGGGGCGGCATGCAACTATCATCCAAGTTTGTTCTAGTCATTCCTGCAACCCATGCAGAAAAATATTGGAAAAAGTTCAAGAAAACTGCACAAATTTAGTTGCAGAAAGACTTACCGAACTAGTCGGCGAGTCGCCGACAACCTTAGGCGAGCCAGATCGAATTCACCGAAGTACCAACAGAAAAAGTTTCTAGAGTCAAAATAGGTCGGCAATGTTTAGGTCCATTCGGTGAATCATCGACACCAATCGACGAGCTAAAAGTATCCCGTTGAATATTACAATGCATATTAAGGGTTAGGGCCACAGAAAGGGCGATCAAGAGAACCTTTCGGCAAGTCAACAAATGAAATCGGAGAGCTCAGGCATCTTACCAAATTTTACAGAATGAAATCAACAAAAAATTGAAATAAAGGTCTATAAAAGGGGACTTCGGTGAACCGTCGAACCACTCGGCGAGCTAGACGTAGCTCGCCAAACAGCCCAGCGTGCCAGTTTTCAACCCCAATATTCAAAATCAAACCTGCAGTGCCTGAATTAAAAATCAAACACCAACATTATTCAATTAAAGGCAGATCCATATGACCCATGCCCTTGGGATACTCAGACTTCCCCCGATTATGCCAAAATTGGCCATTTGACAACTTTTGCCGTTAAGAATGACATCAAACGCTCCATCATTGGGAAAATTACTCGATTTAGCACAATTATGGGTTACTTACACTTCACCCCATGGACCTAACACATTTATACACAACCCAACAATTTAGAACAAATTTTAACAAACAAGACAAGGGAATCAATCAATTTTAAGCACTACGGCACACATTTTAACAAAATACGGGAATTCCAACACATTAAACGTGATTATAGCAATTACCCAACATCAAACGACCAAAAATTACCTATTGCGTTTGAGTTCAACCACAAAAAAAAGTACGGGGTTTGGAAAACCAACTTGTATGCCGAATTTAGAATTTGAATAGCTAGGCGGCAAAGTTTTCCAATTCCGAGCATGAATTCCAAGATAAATTATAATTATTATATAGTGAAGATCCTTTACAAGGATGGGAAAAACATAAAACAAAAGTAAAAATTGAGTTAATTGATAATAATAGTATAATAACCCAAAAACCATTAAAATATAATTTTAATGATTTAATACAATTTACGATACATATAAGTGAATTACTAGAAAAAGGATATATACAAGAAAGCAATAGTACGCATACAAGCCCAACATTTATAGTAAATAAACATAGTGAACAAAAAAGAGGAAAAAGTAGAATGGTTATTGATTATAGAAATTTAAATGCAAAAACTAAAACATATAATTATCCAATACCAAATAAAATATTAAAGATAAGACAAATACAAGGATATAATTACTTTAGTAAATTGGACTGCAAATCAGGATTTTACCACTTAAAGTTAGAAGAAGAATCTAAAAAATTTACAGCATTTACAGTACCACACGGATTTTATGAATGGAATGTATTACCATTTGGATATAAAAATGCACCAGCTAGATATCAACACTTTATGGATAACTATTTTAAACAACTAAAAAATTGTATAGTATATATTGATGATATATTACTATATTCCAAAACACAAGATGAACATATAAGATTATTAGAAAAATTTATACATATTATAGAATATTCAGGTATAAGTCTAAATAAAAAGAAAGCAAACATAATGAAAAAGTAAATAGAATTCTTAAGAATACAAATAGATAAAAATGGAATAAAAATGCAAACACATATAGTACAAAAAATAATTAACTCAAATCAACAACTAGATACAAAAAAGAAATTACAATCATTTCTAGGATTAGTGAATCAAGTAAGAGAATACATACCAAAATTAGCAGAGAATCTAAAACCATTACAACAAAAATTAAAGAAAGATATAGAATACCAGTTCGATAAAAAAGACCAAATACAAATACAAAAAATAAAACTATTATGTAAGAACCTACCTAAACTATAATTTCCGGATGAAACCAAAAAAATTATTTATATAGTAGAATCAGATGTCAGTGAAAAAAGTTATGGAGGAGTCTTAAAATACATATATGATAAAGAAAAAATAGAACATCACTGTAGATATTATTCAGGAACATTTACTAATACAGAAATAAGATGGGAAATAAATAGGAAAGAATTATATTCAGTGTATAAATGTTTACTATCAGTTGAACCATATATTGTAAATAGCAAATTTATTATAAGGATAGATAACACACAAGTAAAATGGTGGCTAATAAGAAAAATGCAGGATTCAGTAACTACAAAAGAAATAAGAAGATTGGTATTAAATATATTAAATTTTACATTCACTATTGAAGTAATCAAAACTGACAAGACTGTTAATGCAGATTACTTATAAAGACAAATCTACTCAAACTGATAAAGAAAATACAATCGAAGAGATACTCAAAGCCATTACTACAGTTTGTATCAAAGTGGATAGTATGAACAATGAGATACAAAAGCTAAAGACTAATAAAGATAATCTGCAGTCTAAAGATAGTACAAGTTAGCAGCATGACTATAAAAATGTGGAGCCAAGTCGATCAGAAGACTTTAAAAATCCAGAGCTAAGAGGTGACGTTGGGAAACACCTTCAACCCCATAATGATTGTTTAAATACAGCTGCAGGTACAAAGAAACCAGTTATTGAAAAAAAATGGAATGCAAATTTAAATCAGTTATTTGAAAAACCATTTACACAAAAAACAAAAAACCCATTGACCATAGAACCACAAACTTCAACATACGCAGATAGCCTACAACATGAGAAAAAGGTATATAACCACATCACAAGGACATACATCGACAATATATACAAAATACATAGTTTCCTCAACTTCAATCCCAAATCTACCACTACAAAAGATCCAAACCAAGACAACCCAGAAATTACAAGGATACAACAAGATAATTGCACAGCTAAAAAGCAATGCTAACCTAGTTAAAACATATTAAAATTATGGATTAATAAGTACTGCATATACCTATGATGGAGAAGAATTAAGCGGTATACCAGAATTATACAAAGCATTTATTTTATACAAAAGAGTAACCAAAGAGAATTTGTTTTATATAAAATTCTATACGGCAACAACAGAGATATTACATGAGGAGATAAAACCTCCGATTCAAGTTGTGAAGATAGGCCTGACCAAAGATATGATAATACCAGAAGATAGCGGAGAACAACCAGATAGATGGAGCAATCGCATAGCCAGGATCCCTCTTTACCTCTTTCTATGTCTTATCTTTCTTTACTTTGGATTTTGGGTTATGTGTTTATTTGCATTTGAGGACAATTGCTTTTATTTGTGGTGGGGTGAGGCTCACCTAAGTGTGCTATTTGTGATTCATGTTTTCTATATATTTGGGTTGTTCTGTTTAAAATTGTGTTTACACTGATTTTTGTGGATGTTTAAGTTCATGGCTCTCTTTTGTTTTTAATTGCAAATAACTTTGACCCTTTCGAAAAAATAATTTTGACCCTTCCAATTTTTTTTGAATTTTTTGCACATTTTTGCCACCTTTCGTGAGTTGAATGTGGCTATTCTTTCGCAAAAATTTAAGTCTCGGTTTTGATCAATACCGATAACTTGAATAGTGCTCTCAATTGAACGAACATGAATGCACGGCTACGATGAGGCCAAATGAAGTTTCATAGACAATATGTTAACTCGTTGTGCTTAACCATTTATCGAATTGATTCTCTTGTAATGACCATTGCACACTAACGAAAGTGTGTAGTTTTCTGACTTAAGTGTCAATACCTTGTGTGATTATCTTTCTTTGAAACTTATATGAATAAACCTAGAATTTGCCCTGTTAGTCTGATTGATTTAGAAAGGTGTCCTTTTGAGATGATCGTAGGCAATTTTAAAGAGTGTGAGCCAAATTTGTCATATATCTCTTTTGTGGCCTACCCGTGAGCGTATGAAACTCTTTTGAACACCCTTTGAGCCTTACCCGTTCTTTGGAAGACCTTGATGAACCCTAGATGTTAATTTAAACACTACCTGCAACCCTCTTGAGTTGTTGTTTAGCGAATAGCCAACTAAGGCCAAAGGCCTAAGTTGGGGATGTGGTGAAAGGGAAAAGGAGAAGTCAAGAAGTGCAAGAAAAGTCCCCAATAACCCATGGTATTGCATAAAAATTGAACCCCTTCAATTCAAAAAAAAAAAAAAAAAACTGAAATGTGGAATAAAGTACGAAGGGAATCGGGTTTCAAGCAATCCATGTCGGAGATTAAAAAAAAGTGACATAGAAGCACTAGAAAAAGAATTGATAAAGGAAAATAAGGGAATGCCTTGAGAATGCCACAACTAACGAGGAAAAAGTCACTGAGCCTAAATGACCATATCTTTACACTCAACACCATTACAAGGCTTAGAAAGACCTTTTTGATCTTGAGTAAACCGAATTAAAAGTCGATTGGAAGATAAGGACAAACTTATGTGTAAAAACATGAACTGTGTTCTTTTTTTTTTGTGTGAGCGTTGCATCAGATTCCTGATCTTGAATTGATTAACCTTTGTGTGTGAATATGGAATCATTTTTCATGTGAGGGAATATAGATACTTTTTGTTGAGCTTAAACTTACACAAGTAGCAAGTATTGCGAGCATGAGAATCTTTGGTAATGGTGTGTTGCAAATTTAATCTTTGAGTACACAACTGATCCTTGCATAAGTATATTGGAATATTGTTGTGTGCACTCATGATTGAGTCTTGTGTAGCTGTAACACCCCGACTTTTCAAAACATCTAAATTAACTTGTATTTTCGTGCAAAGTCAAGGAGGGTGAGTAATAAATTTAAAAATGATGTGCTATGTCATATTTTAAGTGTTCAAGGGTTGTATCTCAAGTATTGAAGTTAAGTAAGGGTAAAAATAAAAGTTGGCGAAAGTTATCGTAAGTTCCTTTTTAAAGATTTCTTTAAATTTTGGGTCAAATGTAATGGATGGTTTCTCCCAATATAAAAATATTTAGAAGACCTATCACCCATTAAATCAAAGACCTATGAGTCTAGTTTGCAACACACAAAATCCCGTATCAAACGACATCAGAGTAAAAAGTTATGAGGGTTTTACTAGGGACTGCCGGGGCAGAATCTGGGTTGGATCCGGGTCAGGTCAAAAATATGGTATTCCATCTTATTTAACGTTTTAAGTCATGAAAACATTCCATTTATGTTCCAAACCAGAGAGAAAGCTTAGGAGAGGGTTCCTATGGAGTTCTAGACTGATGAAGGTTAGTTTTTGTTGATTTCTACCATTAAACATTGTCCCGTGCCTAGAAACGTAATCCTTACACGTGACAATCATTTTCCCCCTCTATTAGCTTCCTTTGGAGCTGGTTTTTGAAGATATAAATTTATAGTTATTGGTGTTTCTTAAAGGTTTACACTTGTTAAATAAGGTAATCATGTCATGACCCTTTTATTGTTGATTTCATCAATTTCTACGGACGTTTCTACAAGTTGGGGCAATATGGCAAATCTTCCTATATAAGATTAATTATGAATTGTTTATAGGTGCTTACCAGCTGTCTATATATAGTGTTTGCGAAACTTAGGACATAAGGAACAACTTTCATGAAGGAACTACGGTCTTTCGAGCATTCATTGGAAAGGTATGTTAAGGCTATTCCCTACTTACGACATGTTCCCTTAAAGCTTAGGAGCAATGTAATTGGGTTGTTATCCTTGTTACACTTTTAGCCATTATTGTTGATAGTTGGCTGCTCGAGTTGATATAATACTCCATTGTCGGGATTCTTATTCAGTTAGTAGTGTCCCTAAGTTGAACACGACTCAGAGGCTATTGGTATAGGTTGCTTATAACTAAATTGCTTGCTTTTAGTGATTGGATTGTTATTTTTGACCTTGGGGCTATTGTGGGTAACGGTAGGAATGTGATCTATGCCTAGAAGGGCTATGTTCTACCTACAATGCTATATGGATGCCTAAAAGGGCTATGAGTAACCAACAGGGCTATATTAACGCCTAAGAAGGCTATGTGCTTCCTACAAGGCCATGTTGTTGCCTAAGAGGGCTATGAGTTGTCTATAACCTATGTTGATACCTAAGAGTGGGGCTATAATAAGGCCTAAGAGGACTCTGTGACTACCTATGGGGATAGGGGACTACCGATAGGGGTATATAGGCTGATTGACAACTTTCGGGCTTATGGGGGCCCAAGTTGGTGGTCTTGTGTGTTGTTTGTACCTGCCAAGCTTATTGGGGCTTGGTTAGGTTGATGTTTTATTATTTTTGATATGTTTAGATTTATGAGCAAGTCAGTACACTTATCTTATCCTTGATTTATTTATCAGATTATTCCAGTATACCAGGATACCTCTTCGTAGTCTATTGCCTTTCATACTCTGTACATTATTTTGTACTGACGCACCATTGCCTTAGGGACGCTGCATTCATGCATGTAGGTCCTAACAGACGACCGAGTAGACCTCCTCAGCAGGAGGATTGACTTTTATCCGGTTGGCTAGCCCCTTTCCTCCAGAGCTGCCAGAGTTGGGAGGATTGTTACCTTTTGTTGTATATATATTTATGGGTAGGCTGGGGCCCTGTCCCGCCAATATTTCCTACACATAGAGGCTTGCATACTAGTGTGTGGGGTGTATAGCTACGCTATGGCCATACTGACCTATGTTGTTGGTTTGCTGAAGCTTGTGAGCTGTTCGATGTATTGTATTGATATATACCTGCTTTTAATTTTGGTATAGATATCATGGTGACCTCGACGGCCCAATTAAGATTTTTGTGCTAGTTGGCTCTTTATTTATATGATCTCTTGGGAGTAGCTGTTTCTTTTATAGATCAGTTGACAGGGGCCTTGCCGGTCGAGGGCTTAGTTTTAAGCCAAGATATATTTGTTTGTTATCTTGATTGCGTGTGGCTGCCATGTGCTAGTAGCAAATGGTTCAGCAGGGTCGGCTCGGGACTGAGTTTTGGCATTAGAAGCCAGTTGGGCCCCTCGAGTATGGGGCATGACAAACTTGGTATCAGAGTAACGTCGTATCCTAGGGAGTCTGCTAGCCATGTCTAGTAGAGTCTTGTTTATAAATGTGTTGTGCACCACATCCGATAAGCAAGAAGCTACCGGGCAAGTTAGAATGACTATCCTTCTTTTGCTCACCCCGTGCTATAGAGCGGTGTCTTAAGGGTTGAGGTTTCTGGCTTACAATTAATACTTGTATGTAGATAGAGATGACTGATATTCGACAGACCAAAACTAGGCAGGGACTAGATAGAATTACAAGCGAGGGTCCTGGTAAGGTACCACAGGTGGAGGTAGCCCATTGTGAGACCCAAGGAGAGACATCTTCTTAGCCCCCTATAGCTTCTCCACCGCTTCAAGATCCTCCGAGGATTACAGGACTTCCGGCTCCACCAACAGTACCACCTCTAGTTCCTTCTATTCCATCTGATCAGGATTTCAAGAGTGCAGTATGTATGTTAGCACAGTTCGTAGCTGCACAGTGCCAACTGATTGCGCTAGATGTTGCCAGACGTTCTGAACGGCCCAGAAGTTCGAGAGTTCGTGAATTTCTTGCCTTGAATCCTCCACAGTTTACAGGGACAGAAGCACTTTATTGATTAGCTTCATAGGATCTTTAGAGTCATGCATGCCTCAGCGACTGAGTCAGTTCAGTTTGCAGCATTTCGATTGCGCGATGTTGTAGTATTGTGGTACGAGAGTTGGGAGAGATCTAGGGGATGTAATGCATCCCTATCCACTTTGGATAGCTTTACAGAAGCTCTCAAACATCACTATTTGCCTCGAGAGGTTAGGGATGGTCGGGTGGACCAGTTTTTGAACCTCCGACAGGGCAGCATGAGTGTCCGAGAGTACGGGCTGAGATTTGATTCATTGGCTAGATATGCACCAGCATTTGTTGGGATAATGCATGATAGGGTGTGTAGATTTGTGGGAGGGGTCAACTCAGACTATATCGATGCTTCTTCTACCGCTGCACTAAATGATAATATGGACATCTCGCGAATGCAAGCATCGACACAAGGCATAGAGGATTGCCGAAATTTACTATATATGAGTGAGTGGGTCGAGAGATAGTGACAGAAGTGGGCTAGGCCCGCTGGTTCGCATGGAGATTTTCAGGTTTGTCCTAGACCTCGATATTCTATTAGGCCACCTAGACCTCCACCACAACAGTTCTAGGGTAGTAGATTTGATCATCAGGGATAGTTAGGCCTAGGTGAGGGTTCACGAGCATTAGGCTGGCAGCAGCAGAGGGGTTCAGACCAGACTGGGACAGCCCCACCGCGTTGTGCTACTTTCGGTAGGTTGCATTTTGGGAGGTGCAGATAGGGTTCCACAAGTTGTTATTCTTGTGGACAGGAGGGGCATGGGTGGAGAAACTTCCCTACCATAGGTCAGGGTGGTATAGGTCAGTCGACCATGTCAGCAGTAGGTTCCTCCTCATCAGCACAGTCTACAAGGCGGTGACCACAGACTTTAGCACGTAGAGTTAGGGGAGGAGGCAGAGAGGGATCATCTAGTTCTGGTAGTGGATAGAACCATACATATTCATTAACCGACCGACAGGACTTAGAGTCATCACAAGATGTTGTGACAGGTACATTGATTGTTTGCTCCCATTGTGTTTATACTTTGATAGATCCTGGATCTACTCTGTCTTATGTTACTCCATTTATTGCGGGGAAGTTATGTGTAGTAGCAAAGTCATTAGATCGACCCTTTATTGTATCTACATCTGTTGGTGAGTCTATTGTTGCTAGGGGAGACTATCGAGGTTGCATGGTAGAAATTATTGACAGTCAGACCTTAGTAGATCTCATAGAGTTAGAGATGCTCGATTTTGATGTCATAATGGGTATGGACTGGTTAGCGTCTTGTTATGCTAATGTTGAGTACCGAACAAAGATTTTTAGATTCCACTTTCCAGGAGAGGAAGTTCTGGATTGGAAAGGCGATACAACAATGCCGAAAGGTAGGTTTATAACTATATTAAGGCGAGGAGGATGATTACCAAGGTTGTATTTATCCTTTTGTTCACGTTCATGATATAGATGTAGAACCACCAACTATTCAGTCTATTCCGATAGTTAATGAGTTTCTAGATGTATTTCTAGACAAGCTACTTGGTATCCCTCCAGAACGGGAAATTGATTTTGTTATCGATATGTTGCCAAGTACACAACCCATATCTATCCCTCCTTATAGAATGGCTCCTGCTGAGCTAAAAGAGTTGAAGGATCAGCTGAAAGACTTGATGGATAAAGACTTTATTAGGCCTAGTGTTTCACTATGGGGTGCACCAGTGTTATTCGTAAGGAAGAAAGATGGCTCACTAAGAATGTGTATCGATTACCGATAACTGAATAAGGCAACTATAAAGAGTAAGTATCACATTCCAAGGATAGATGGCTTGTTTGATCAGTTAGAAGGTGCTAAGTGTTTCTCAAAGATTGATTTAACATCAGGGTACCACCAGATACGAGTTCGGGAGAAAGACATTCCAAAGACAACTTTTAGAACAAGATATGGACACTTTGAGTTCTTGGTAATGTCTTTTGGATTAACTAATGTCCCAACAGTGTTATGGACCTGGTAAATAGTATATTCAGGTTGTATCTAGACTTGTTTGTGATTGTATTTATTGATGATATTTTGGTGTATTAACGTTCAAAAGATGAGCATGTAAATCATCTGCGAGCAGTCCTTTAGGTTCTTCAAGACCGAAAACATTATGCAAGGTTTTCTAAGTGTGAGTTATGGTTGGAATCTGTAGGTTTCTTAGGCCATATTATATCATATGCAGGCATTGCAGCTGATACACAAAAGATTGTGGTCGTAAAGACTTGGCCCAGACCCATGACTTCGACTGAGGTTCGTAGTTTCTTAGGGTTAGGTGGGTACTACAAAAGGTTTGTAGCGGGGTTTTCTTCAATTTAAACCCCATTAACGAAGCTGGCTCAAAGAGCAGCTAAGTTCCAGTGGACTGAGGGTTGCAAGCATAGTTTCCAGGAGTTGAAGGACAGGTTGACATTAGCACCAGTTGTTGCATTGTCAGACTATTCAGAAGGCTATGTGGTGCATTGTGATGCTTCTGGTGTTGGGTTGGGATGTGTTCTAATGCAACATGGTAATGTTATCGTATATGCTTCAAGGCAATTGAGAAAGCATGAGAAGAAATATCCAACCAACGATTTAGAGTTGGCGGCAGTTGTGCATGTGTTAAAGATTTGGAGACACTATTTGTATGGCGTTCATGTTGACATCTTCATAGATCATAAAAGCCTTCAAGATATCTTTAAACAAAAGGAGTTAAATTTGCGACAACGTCGATGGCTTGAGTTACTGAAAGACTACGACGTGGACATTTTTTATCTTCCAGGAGAGGCAAATGTGGTAGCTGATGCCCTCAGTCAAAGATCTATGGGTAGTTTATCATTTTTAGGTGTTGAGAAGTGTGACCTAGCACGAGAGCTTCATCACTTAGCTAGCTTTGGAGTTAGATTGTTAGAGGTAGAAGATAGTGGGGTAACAATTCAGGACACACCAGTATAATCTCTAGTTGTAAAAGTAAAATCACGGTAACAATAGGATCCTAGCTTAGAGCAGCTCAAAGCCAAGGCTCACAATTAACAGACTTTAGCATTTGATATAGTAGGAGATGGAGTCCTTAGATATAGTGGTCGATTGTTTGGTTTGAATGTTACAGGGCTTCTGCATCGGATTATGGAAAAGGCACATCATTCCCGTTATTCTATTCACCCTGTTTCGATGAAGATTTACCATGATGTTAAGAAAATATATTGGTGGCACGGGATGAAGAAGGACATTGCTGAGTTTGTGGCACAGTGTCTTAACTGCCAACAGGTGAAGGTTGAGCACCCAAAGCCTGTTGGGGTAGTTCAGGAGATAGCAATTCCTTTGTGGAAGTAGGAAGCAATTAATATGGATTTTATTATAGGGTTACCTCGATCGCGTTGCAAGTTTGACTCTATTTGGGTAATTGTTGATAGACTTAAAAAATCAGCCCACTTCTTACCAGTCAGGGCTACTTTTACTGCCAAAGACTATACAGGGGTCTATATTAGGGGGATTGTTAGGCTACACGGTGTCCCAATATCTATTATCTCTGATAGAGGAGCACAACTCACCGCCAACTTTTGGAAGTCTTTCTAGAAAGGACTAGGGACAAATGTTAATCTTAGTACAACAGTTCACTCTCAGATAGATGGCCAGGCAGAGTGCACAATTTTGACACTCGAGGATATGCTACGGGCGTGTGCGCTACACTTCAAGGGGAGTTGGTATGACCACTTACCTCTTATTAAGTTCGCATACAATAATAGTTATCATTCCAGCCTCGGGATTGCACCTTATGAGGCTTTGTAAGGGTGAAAATGTAGATTCCCCATTGGATGTTTTGAGGTAGGTGAGTTAGGGTTGATTGGACCTGACTTAGTACAACAGACATTGGAGTAGGTGAAGCTCATATGGGAGAGGTTGCTAAGAGCTCAGAGCTGATAGAAGTCATACTCAGATGTGTGATGAAGGGACTTAGAGTTTTGCGTCGATGACTGGGTATTCTTAAAAGTCTCGCCTATGAAGGGGGTTATGAGACTTGGCAAAAAAGGCAAGCTTAGTCCAAGATTCATTGGGCAATACCAGATTCTTCGGAGGGTAGGACGTGTGGCTTATGAGTTAGAATTGCCTTCGGGGCTAGAATCTGTTCATCTTCTTTTCTATGCATCTATGCTACGAAAGTGTGTAGGAGACCCTTCTTGGGTTGTCCCAGTTGAGCATGTTCAGATCACAGAGGAGTTGTCCTACGAGGAAACTCCAGTTGCCATATTAGATCGGCAGGTCCATATATTGAGGACCAAAGAGGTGGCTTCGATTAAAGTATTGTGGAGAAACAAGAATAGAGAAGAGGTGACCTGGGAAGCTGGGTGATGGCATATCAGTTTAAAGTATTGTGAGGTAAGATGCCTATTTGATTTTTTTTATATTATTGCTTATTATTATTGTTGTTGTCGTTGTACATTTGCCCGCACTGTTATTGCGGACCTATAGTGCTTAGCAATTTATGTCATCATGTGAGACACCTAGGTTAGACTTTTTGCATTTTAACGTTTTAAGGCGTGAAAACATTCCATTTTAGTTCCAAACAAGAGAGAAAGCTTAGGAGAGGGTACCTATGGAGTTCTAGCATGATGAAGGTTAATTTTTTACTATTTCTACCATTAACCATTTCCCCGTGCCTAGAAACGTATCCCTACACGTGGCAATCACTTTTCCCTTCTATTCGCTGTGTTTTGAGCTGGTTTTTGAAGATATAAATTTGTAGTTATTGGTGTTTCTTCATGGTTTACACTTCGTTAATTAAGGTAACCATCTCGGCACCCTTTTATGGTTGTTTTAATGAATTTCTACGGACGTTTCGACAAGTTGGGGCAATATGGTAAATCTGCCAATTTAAGATTAATTATGAATTGTTTATAGGTGCGTACTAGCTGTGTATATATAGTGCTTTTGAAGCTTACGATATAAGGAACAACTTTGGTGAAGCAACTATGGTCTTTCAAGCGTTCATTGGAAAAGTATGTTAAGGCAATTCCCTACTGACGACATGTTTCCTTAAAGTTTAGGAGAAATGTGATTAGGTTGTTATCCTTGTTACACTTGTAGCCATTATTGTTGATGGTTGACTGCTCGAGTTGATATAATCCTCCCTTGTCGGGATTCTTATTTAGTTAGTAGTGTCCCGATGTTGGACATGACTCAGAGGCTATTTGTATAGGTTGCTTATAACTAAATTGCTCGCTTTTAGCGGTTGTATTGTTATAATTGCCATTGGGTCTATTGTGGTTAGCTGCAGGAATGTGATCTATGCCTAAATGGTCTATGTTCTTCCTACAGGGCTATATGGATGCCAAATAGGGCTATGAGTTGCCTACAAGGCTATATTGACGCCTAAGAAGACTATGTGCTTCCTGTAGGGCCATGTTGTTGCCTAAGAGGGCTATGAGTTGTCTATAACCTATGTTGATGCCTAAGAGAGCTACGTGATACCTATGGGGATATATTAATGCCTAAGAGGGCTATGTGACTGCCTACGGGATTAGGGGTATACAGTTTGATTGGCACCTTACGGGCTTATGGGGGACCCGAGTAGGTTGTGTTGTCTGTTGTTTGTACCTGCCAAGCTTATGGGGGCTTGGTTAGGTTGTTGTTTTATTATTTTTGATAAGTTTAGATTTAGGAGCAGGTCAGTACACTTATCTTATCCTTGATTTATTTATTACATTGTTCCAGTATATCAGAATACCTCCTCATAGTCTATTGCCTTTCATACTCTGTACATTATTTTGTACTGACGCCCCATTGCCTTGGGGGCGCTGCATTCATGAATGCAGGTCCTGATACACGACCGACTATACCTCCTCAGCAGCAGGATTGACTTTTATCCGATTGGCTGGCCCCTTTCCTTCGGAGCTGCCAGAGTCGGGAGGTTTGTTACCTTTTGTTGTATATCTATTTATGGGTAGGCTGGGGCCCTTTCCCGCAAATCTTTCCTACTCTTAGAGGCTTGCTTACTAGTGTGTGGGGTGTATAGCTACATTATGGCCATACTGGCCTATGATGTTGGTTTGCTTAAGCTTGTGAGCTGTTTGATGTATTGTATTGATATATACCTGCTTTTAATTTTGGTATAGATATCATGGTGGCTTCGACGGCCCAATCAGGACTTTTGTGTTCATTGGCTATTTATTTATATATGATCTCCTGGGAGTAGTTGTTTCTTTTATAGATAAGTTGACAGGGGACTTGCTGGCCGAGGGCTTAGTTTTTAGCCGATTTATATTTGTTTGTTTTCTTGATTTCGTGTGGCTGTCATGCACTAGTGGCAAATGGTTCAGCAGGGTCAGCTCGGGCCTGAGTTTTGGCATTAGGACCAATTACGCCCCTCATGTTTGGGGCGTGATAGTAGCACTGTTTGAGACACCCTTTTGCAATGGCTGAACTTGAGTTTTCTTGAGCACAAACAAAAGTTTAAGTTGGGGGTGTTGATGAATCCACAAATTCGACTCATTTAGGGATTTATTTTGATAGAAATAGTGTCCTCAAATGCTTACTTTGTCTCAATATTTGATGAAAAATCGTAAGTTTAAGGTATTTGAAGTTTTAGTGGAAACATGGACACTTGGGCGCAAAAAGGAACAAAAAGGCTAAAAAGAACGAAGAAGTTGAAGCATGAGCATCGCCAAGAAGCTTTGGCGATTCGCTGAAAGGACAGACTCCGCCCTTTGTTCCAGTATGCGAAGCCTTGAAGGAAGTGGATCAAAAAGGCGATGAAAGGAGCAGTCTGTGCTTCACCGAATAGTTCCGCGAAGTAGTAGTATACCGCCCAATGGTCCATAACATGAAGATGTTGAAGGCAAGCATGAAACGGCGATGAAACAGAAGAAGGGAGAGTCATCGAGTCATTTGGTGGCATCGACTAACTTCCCGAATGATCTGCCAGCGCTATTTTTTGAAGTCTATAAATACTAAACTTGCTATTTATTTCATAAGTCCCGAACCATTATTATTATTTTGAGAATAGAATAGTACTCTTTTGGCTATTTTTTCTCTCAAGTTTGGAGAAGATTTTTGGGAGATTTGAAGAAAGAAGGATCTCATCTTCCCCAAGTTGGAAGTGGGTCTTCTCCATTCTTCTTCCTTTGCTTAAATCAAGGCTTAATTTCTTATCCCCATTTGATTCTAGAATTATTTTAGGTGTAGTTTGTTATTTCTTGATGTGTAGCTAAAAATCCTATTCTTGGGGTGTGCTTTAGCAAATATGTGTTGATATTATTGTTAGGTCTTGCTTGCTGATACGTTGCATGTAGTTTAATGGTGATTTCACCTAGTGGTTGTGGTTTAACCTAAAGGGTTTGTAGTTGCAAATACAAAGCCACCCATGTGTTTTCGGCTTACCCGAGAGGGAGGTCGCGAAACCAAGACAACTAGACTGATGGCCTAAGGAGTGGTCGACATGAGGTTCAACCTGAGAGGGTGAGCCCTAGTCCCATATCATAACACTCAGCGAGAGATAGTGAGTGGGGAAAGGCGTACGCTGGTCTTCATTCGGCAAATGGGTGTCTGAGAGGAATGCATTCGGAACGGGATAAGTTTCATGAGAGGGAACTTATTTCCCTTTAAAGCTTAGCCTAGTCACTATTATCTTACAAATTCCCTTTCAAAATCGTGTACCCAACTACTTATCTCAACTTGTATTGTGGTCACACCCGAAGATTTCTTACCCATACTTGATTTTCTTATTATTTTTGTTGTTTTTACTAATTGTGACAAAATCCCCCAAATTGATATTTTACACTTTTGTGTCTCCCCCTTTAATTAACTATTTTTTAATCATTAATTTCTTCAACTACGACTAGTTAGAGCTAAATTTTATTTTTCTATAAATCTCAAAACCACTCCCTTGGGACACGACCCGAACCTTTAGTTGGGTTACTATACTATCATGATCGTAGACACTCATATCGTAGGTTAATGTCGTTGGTCATGATAAGCATAAAGGACCCTAAAATTACATGTAAAATATAATTTATTGCTTCCCAAAATTAAGCCTAAAACTCTACTAGGTGGATTAAGTAGCGCCTCGCTGAAGAGATCGGCTATTGGCCGAGTATCCTACTCCATTGCCATTTTGCATTGTCCTTCAACATCTCAGTTCCTGTAACTTTGGGCCATCTAATTTGTTGTCGTGGAGCCGATCAGTGATTCGCCGACTGCCCATATATGTCGCCGACTTGGTTTCTTCCTTAAAGGCTTGCACACTGGAACTTTAGGCGGATTAAAGAGCCACTCAGTGAGTCGCCGAGTGGTCTTAAAGATCACGAGGCTCGCCTTTCTCCACTTCTTCAGCTTGTTTTGTTCCTTTTTTCCTGTTTGTGTCCCTGCTATGCTCCTTAATCCACATAACTGAAAATCAAGGCTTTAACATAACTTTATAGCATAAATTAGGCATTTAAGGACACTAAAACTATCAAAACAAAGCAACAAATGAGTCCAAATCTAGGACTCATCAACACCTCAACTTAAACTTTGGCTTGTCCTCAAATAAAAACTCAAGATCAGCAGTTCAATAAGGATGTCTACAAACACTGGTGCATAATACTCAACATAAATTCACACAACAAGGTTCAACTTACTTAAACAATGATCAATTGTGAACTACTAAATCGATAACCGGTGGTTATTCGGTCATCATGGGTTCATCTCGAGAAAGTGAATCCTAGGCCTTTTTCCACACATTCAGCTCGAGAAAGTGAATGGGCAACGATGGAGGGTGTGCTCAAAAGCGGCAACTTGGTGTTCGAGAGAAACCGAGTTGATTCGCGGTAAGTTGCTCGAGAGAGAATTTACCCCCACAAAGTGTAGCCTAGTTACAAATGTTCAACAATTGATTATAAACAGAATTTACCCATTGTGTAGTATATACCTTATTCCTATCACACCCCAAGAAACCCATCTCCTATATTCACATCTTTGTATATTCACTATTTTGTCGAGTACTTGATTACAAACTCCCCTTGAAAATTGACATTCGTGTCACCCCTTAATTTATTATATCTTTACTCGACAATGCTTTTAGCTATGGTTAATTCTAGCATATTCGTGCTTAACTTTTAATTCTCAGAAGCCCCTCCCTTGGGACTAGACTCCAACCCATTCAGTTGGGTTATATTACTATTGTATGATCGTAGACACTTGAATTAGAAGTTGTGTCTTGATTCAAACATCAGAGCAAAGTTTTGCTTTCTGAGCATGTAGAAGCTGGTCATCCCCTGGCTCAGAAATGGAAGCTTGAGAATCCTGGGAATCTCCCTCATTGTCTGATGAGGTAAGGTGAGTCTCGTAGACTCCCTCACTGTCGAAGCTGACCTCGAGTGACTCGACCACGGGTGCCTTTCCTTTTCCGTTGCCTTTACCTCCCTTCGAAGGTAACTTCTTGCCTTTTGCGCTAGAAGCAGCTACTTCCTCATTTATCATAATCGCTCGTGCCTGCTATCGGGGTGGCATGCAACTATCATCCAAGTTTGTTCTGGCCATTCCTGCAACCTATGCTGAAAAATGTTGGAAAAAGTTCAAGAAAACTGTAGAAATTTAGTTGCAGAAAGACTCACTGAACTAGTCGGCATGTCACCGACACACTTAGCGCCAGATAGAATTCGCCGAAAGTACCAGAACAAAAAATTTCTAGAGTCAAAATAGGTCGGCGATGTTTAGGTCCATTCGGTGATTCATTAACACCAATCGGCGAGCTAAAAGTATCCCGCCGAATATTACAGTGTATATTAAGGGTTAGGGCCACAGAAAGGGCAATCAATAGAACCTATCGGCAAGTCACCAAGTGAAATCGGATAGCTCAGGCATCTTGCCAAAATTAATAAAATGAAAACACCAAAAAATTGAAATAAAGGTCTATAAAAGGGGGACTTCGGTGAACCGTCGAACCATTCAAGGAGCTCGACGTAGCTCGCCAAATGGCCCAGCGTGCCAGTTTTCAATCCCAAAATTCAAAATCAAACCCACAGTCCCTGAATTAAAAATCAAATACCAACATTATTCAATTAAAGGCAGACCCATACGACCCATGCTCTTGGGGTACTCAGACTTCCCCCGATTATGCCAAAATTGGCCATTTGACGACTTTTGCCCTTAAGAATGACATCGAACGCTCCATCATTGGGAAAATTACTCGATTTAGCAGAATTCTGGGTTACTTAGACTTCACCCCACTGGACGGAACACATTTATACCACAACTCATTAATTTAGAACCGATTTTAAAAACAAAACAAGGGAATCAATCAATTTTAAGCACTACGACACACATTTCAATAAAATACGGGCATTCCAACACATTAAACACGATTATAGAAATTACCCAACCTCAAATGACCACAAATTACCTAATGTATTAGAGTTCAACCACAAAAAAAGTACGGGGTTTGGAAAACCAACATGTATGCTGAATTTAGAATTTGAATAACTAGGCGGCAAAGTTTTCCAATTACGAGCATGAATTCACACAAAAAGTAGGTAAAAGCAATAAAATATGGAAGATTAGAAATTAGGTGAGAGGGTACAATAGTTAGAATTTGAGAGAAGGTGAAGCATTTTGAAATTTTAAATTGTTTGGCCTTTAAAGCCTTTGAGTTCGCGACACCTTCAGCGAAGTAAGTCATGCTCGCCGACCCACTCAGCAATGTGTCGAGTGGTATTTTCCTTGCCGAGTTTTACATGACCTTTAACAAATTTGGGGGTTCAAATGGCAAACAGAATCAGACTTGCCAACTTGTTCGCTGAGTCACCGATTAAGCATTTAGCACACCGAGTTTTATAGCGTTCCCCTTCAAGCTGGGTTGTTGGAACGGCGGTCCAAGTCGGGGCTCGCCGACCTGTTTGGCGTGCCACCGACTAGACTTTGGGCTCACCAAACTACCCATTTTCCAACTCTCTCCACTTTTCAACCTGCACAATCAACATCCGTTATTCAAAATAAAAAACTAAAGCATTAAAAACTTAGGTTCCCTCCCAAGAAGCGCCTTAGTTAACGTCGTGGCACGATGAGGATACCAAATCAAGCTTTATCTTTGGGGTTTTCCATTGTGTCATTAGGCAACCCCTGTTGTTTTCTTGGATTCAAATGAGAAGAAATTTGACCCATTTGGGTCTCTAACTCATTAATAGAGACTGAGTGAGGGGTCATCGTCTGATTTAGAGTTGAGACATCCTCTTTCATGTCTTTCAATACTTTGTTTGTCCCTTCAACTCTGTTGAGAATACGTGAGAGCATATCTTTTGTACGACCACCTTCAGATTCCTTGGGCTTTTGACTCTCATGGAGAGGGACATACCTATCCTTATCCCATCTCTCTCCTTCCATGTGGTGTTACGATCACACCAATCTCTACCATGGTCTCTCTAGCCCTCATCTCTATTTCAACCTTGATTTCCACCCGATCTTGGGTAGTTTGCACAATAACCTCTTCCTTGATTGGCTAGGAAGTTCACTACATCATTGTACATTGCTTCAAATTGTGCTTCATCGGGGTTTACTCCACCAACACCGACGGCATTAACACTCTTTGTACCTAAACCCATCATATTTTTAGTCAAGATATCTAGCTGGATTATCATTTTGGTCATGTTTTGGTCTTTCTTTTGATCCTTTTTGGTCTGCTCTTTTGACATTTTAAAATTGAGAGAAGAGACTTGGTTGTCACGAGTGTGCCATATAACACCCCATAAAAACTAGTAAGACATAGATAATACTTGACAGAATCTAGTAGGTGAAACTAGAGCCTCACATGTGAGTTTGAAGTTGGAAACTTGATTGAATTTTGTTAAGTGATTTCCCGAATAAAGGTTGAGGAATTTAGGGATTAAATATCAAGATACGACTATAACGCCCGGAAACTAGTGAGTTTAACTAGTTTGCTATTGAGTCTTGTAGTGGAGTTTTTGAGTGTTGTGTGAGGATTAAAACTCATAGAAATGACTACCGTACTTAGAATGGCATGTTTAGGGGTTAAAAGTCCGGGTACAACTCCCCAAGGACCACCCAAGGGGTCCTTGAGGAGGACCCCAACACAGCCCAAAAGCTGTCAAAAACAGCTTGGTTCACAGAGGCAGATCACACCCAGTAGACCTGTCCACGCCCCGTAGGTCATGGGTGTGGGTTAGGACTTAATCTAGGAAGGCTTGGCCTTTATTTTTGATCCCCAGACCCAAACCATGGAACCACAGGATGGCCAGTAGACCAATCCATGGTCCGTGGATGGGTGGGCATTGATGAGATCAGTTTTCCAGATTTTTATTTTATGTTAGGGGTCTTAATTTTAGTTAGTTTTTTAATTAGGGGATAGGAGGGACGATTATATAACTAATGAACTTCATATATAAAGTATTTTAAGTCCATAAACACCCAATTAATTCATTATAACCCAAGACCCCAAATCAAAACCCAACTACCTTTCCCTCCCAAAAATCTTCTCTCTAGACTCCATTGAAGAACAAAGAAAGAAATCAAGGAAAGCTTGAAGGAAGGAGATTTTTTATATTAATTTAATGGGATTCTAGACCTAAGGTATGGATGCTTTTCATTCTTTGTTAGCTATCACCAAGAAGCCCTTTCAACTATGTTTTCAAATTCTCCAAATCTAGGGTTTTCAAATCTAGTCATGGGTCTTCTTCCAAAACTAATTCAATTGTTTAATTATGGTTTATTATGATTGTTTAAGATGATTTATGGTTGGATTAATGCTGTATTGATGTATTTTGGTGAAAATATCCCTTGGACCCATGATTTCCCCTTCTTCCTAAATTGGGAACTAGGGTATGACTTGATTGATCATGTAGGATTGTCAATTTATTACATTTATGTTTATTAAGTTGTTGAATCATGAAATTTCCCTATCTAACTTGGTAATTCTATAAGTGAGGGTTTGATCTTGATTCTTAGCCTTGAAAGACAAATTGAAGGTTAGATGTGAACCATTAAGATTGATGACTTCCTAGTGAATTGCCTTAGACTAGATCACTTAGACATGAATTGCTTATGAATGAATCTTGTAGACATAAACTTATTCGATTAGGTCTTATATGATGGATCATGGTTGAAGTAGTGTTGAGATTTAGTTTACTTGAAGCTATATGTTTATAATTGAATAAGAATGAAGCAAGTAGTTAAGTTTGCCTTGAGAGTTAGGGTTACATGATTACCACGTGAGGAGTTGCTTGAGGGTAATTCTCATAATATGAAGATGACTTCTAGGGTTTTAAAGGTAAAAGCTCATATGACCAAGTTAAGGATGTTTAGGCTTAGAAAAGAAAGGTATTATGCATGTTGAAGTTGGATATGGCATTATTGTTCAAAGACTTCACTCATATGACCTATAATATGATCGCATGAGTTTATGCATGAAATGAATGCAGTACTTGAGTCATGGTTGTATCTATGTTATATATGTTGAATGTTAGATGTGTTGACTCAATGTGACTCTTAAATGTAATATATGTGTATTATGTGTGATTATGGTATTATGTACATGCTCATGGACACTTGAGAAGGAAGTGTCTATGATGATAATGTACCTATGGTGTTGGTTGAAAGGTTAGTTCTCATTTGCAGTTTTACATTCTATTATGCATGAAATGTACATGATCATGTTGATCCATTTGAAAGGTTGAGGTATTTAGTTATTGTGTATATTGTGGTATTGATGTAAGATCTTTCTTTCCAATACCCCTATACATGACTATGTATGATACGTTATGACTATGGTCGTAATGTTATATTGAACAAAAGGCTATTCTCATAAACACTATAAACATAATGTTGTGAAAGGTTTAATCACTGATATACCGTGAGTTTACATTATTTTAAATACATTTCACTTAAGATTTGTGTGTGTCTAGGGCCATTTTGTATTGGTATTAATGTATATTTATCATGTTTGCTGGAAATAAGTTCAGATGTGGAAGTTGAGAGACACAGCTGAACAATGTGCAGTAAAGGGCATCTATGGACATGACCTACGGACCGTAGGTCCAGTCACGCCCCATACATAGTAGAGATAGATGGGCAGACAAGGCTTGAAGGAAAATCAAGGAATTCTTGACCAAGTGTGGAACCACGGTTACAAACGATGCGTCGTCCTGCTGTTCCGTCATATGCCAGTACCTAATTTTTGAAGATTCTAAGTATGGAGCTACGGAGAAGGATCCACGGACCATGGATGGAACCACGGTCCGTACTGTTGATCTGCCGATTGAGTCAGAGATGAAGATTTTTTGAAGTTGGAAAATTTTCCTATGTCATGAACTACGGAAGGGACCTACGGACCATAGGTCAATCCATGGTCCGTAGGTCAGTGTCGTAGGTTGAAACCATTTCCTAAAACTTTATTCCTTATTTCGTTTCCTTTTCAGTTGGGACTTGTTTTTCTATATATGTAAACCTCGTTTTTGGGGCTTAAACTTTATTACTTTTGTTCTAGTTTTTGTCTTTGGAGATTAACTTGCAATTTCAGCAATACTTGATTTCCTATGTTCGTTTTGAAGATTTTGACTTTGAAATTCAAGTTGAGATTCTGGGTTTATTCTCCTTATTATGTGCGTTCATGATTTCTTCATCTAAAAATATGAATTGTGTTCTTGCTTGCATGGGTAACTAAATCCACAACTAGGGTTGTGGGAACCATGATTGATTAACAAAGTATGAATAGTAACTACAAAATTTTTGAATAGTGTTATTGCATGCATTGATAACTATTTCGTTTAGAAGTCTTTTTTGAGGTTGCAAACGTTAGAACTCGTCTTGTTGCTACTTGTCGGACCAAAGAGGTAGTTAATAAGAGAAGAATTATCAACATAGATTTATTGTGATACTATCTAATAGTCTAATGTCGATTGTTGCGAGGGTGAATACTAAGCCATAAATCGATGTGATGTCTAAAATGAGGTAAAGGTAAGGGTTAGTAAATTATACACACATAGCCGGACCAAGGTGCGGGGTAAAATTCTCTTGTTGCCGGACCAAGGAATTAGAGATACCTAACCTATGACTTTGCATTTAATACACTAGGAAAGGATTACTATTACTAGGATTATCGCGATATGAGCATGTGGGAACACGTACACCCTAGTTTCTCTCTCAACTTGATAACACCTAAAGTTTGAATCTTTTTCACTGATTGTTCACATAATTTCCAGAATTTGTTTCACAAATCTCCCCCCTTTAATTACCGGTTTTGGAAGTACGTTGACTAAATGAATATAATCGTGGGTTAAAGTTAAGTCTAAACCATAGTCCTCGTGGGATCGACCCCAACCTACAAGTTGGGTTCTTTACTTGATAACGATCGCTTATGCTTCTTTAGGGAGGTGTAATTTGAGCTTATCAAATTTTGGCGCCGCTGTCGGGGAATAAGGCTTTTAGATTAAGCTTAACAACATTATTGTACTTTAGTCAAATATTTGCTAATTTTACTTTTTATTTTTGTTTTTCTTTCTCTCAGGTTCCTACTCTTGTATATGACAAGTACATAGAGCCAAGGTGAACCACTGACTCCATACGATCTAGAACTGAACAGAACTTTGCGAAGGATGAACAATCAAGGGGTCCCCTTCAATCCTATCGGAGGAAATTTAGGTGATAGAGCTTGGTTGCAGCTTTTGAGGGTTGGTGATTAGAATAATCTAGTTCAAGGTGAAAACCTGCTGGGAGATGCCGTGAGGGCACACAATCCACAAGGACCAAGACTGCGTGATAACTATAGGGTTAACTTTAATGCTGCTGAATCTGACGGACCTCTTATTCTACCTCCTCTACCTCCGGGGCATACATTTGTGGTAACTAGCAGTTTGATGCACATGCTTACAGCGAGGGGTTTATTCTCTAGTTTGGCATCGGATGATCTACATGCGCACATAGCCAAGCAAAAGAGTGTGTGCAAAAGTTGTGTGGGTCGACCAGACTTAGACATGGATGTCATTGGATAGAAAGTTTTCCCTCTATCATTGACCGATGATGTTTTTGTGTGGTTTACTGAGCTCCCTTATAAATCAATCTATACATGGGACCAATTAACATAGGTGTTCCTAGCAAGATTGTTTCCAATGTCAAAGAAGCTGAACCATAAATATAAAATCAACAATTTCGTAACACTACCTGGAGAGTCTGTGAGTAGTTCCTAGGACAGGTTCACTGCTTTCATAAGAGGCGTCCCGAATCACGGCATTAATGATGAATTGAGAAAAAATACTTCTACGGAGACAAGGATGATAACACTAAGGCAGTGCTTGATACTATCGCTAGGGGTTCATACGGTGAGTGCACTTTTGAACAGATTAATGAGAAGCTGGAGAAGACTTCCCAGAACAATAAAGCGTGGAGCACAAAAAAGTCGAATACAGGGAGAAAAACGTCTGCAGTCCAAGTTACAACTAACCAATCTGCCGATGATATTCGTGAGGAGATGGCCTAGATGAGGACCAAACTAGGGTTGGTGTTAAAGCATGTAAGTAGAGGCGCAGAAAAGGTAAATGCGGTCAATTACTTGACCAAGACTCCACGACCACCAGAGGAGGAATACTACTATGAGGAGGATGCTTATTTTGTGAATGATCAAACGGGGGGTTTCTGAGCCAACACCCAAGGTTCCAACTCAGATAATTGGCGCAAGGGCAAGCAAACCAAGGACGGAACTATGGCAACTACAACTGAGAAGGCAACTATGTCCGGAATGCGAACTACAATCGTGACAACAATTACAATCGGAACAACTACGGAAACATAAATGATCGGGTTGGGCCTTATGTTGCCCCATAAAATTGGGAATCTGGCAATAGGAAGACGGGGGTAGTATGTCACGGATTGAGGAGATGATGCAGAAGATGATGAAGAGGTTTTATTCGACTGATGAGAATGTGAAGGACATTCGGAACGACTTTTCTGGACTTGGTCAAAAAGTTGATGCCCATGCAGTGTCTATCAAGCAACTTGAAAAGCAGATGAATTAGTTTTCGACTACATTAAATCCACGTCAGCGCGACACACTTCCTAGTAACACCATCCAAAATCCAAAGAACGATGGGCATTGAATGACAGTCACTACTCGAGGGGTTAAGAAGACCATTGATCTAGCTATGCTATCTCGGGTTGAAGTTGAGGCCAGTAAAAATGATGATGTGATTGAGGTACATGGAAAGTCCGAGAATGCGACAGAGAAGGAAATGGAGATAACCCAAAAAGTTGTTCCTATGCCTAGACGTCCACCTCCTTTCCCACAGAGGGTAGTGAAGAAGACTGAGGAAGGAAAATACCGTAGGTTTATTAGTATGCTGAAGCAACTTTCCATTAATGTGTAGTTGATAGAAGCTTTGGAGAAAATGCCTGGGTATGCGAAGTTTATGATGGACTTGGTAACTAAAAAATGGGCTGTGAGTTTTGATGATGAGAATAAGTTGCAACATTGTAGTGCTATTGCTACAACATCCCTTGTGCAGAAAAATGAGGATCCTGCTGCTTTCACTATTCCTTGTACCATTGGGCTACTACATTTTGCAAAGGCTTTGTGCGATTTAGGTGCTACTATCAATATGATGCCATTGTCTATTTACCAGAAGTTGGGTCTAAGGGATCCAAAACCAACTGCGATGCGATTACTTATGGCCGATAGAACTGTAAAAAATCAGATTGGTGTGCTCCACGATGTACTAGTGAAAGTGGAGTCTTTTATCTTTTCGGCGGATTTTGTAATACTTGATTGTGATATGGACTTTGAGGTTCCCATTATCCTTGGTAGACCCGTCCTAGAGATTGAACAATGAAGAGGCAACTTTCAATATCTCTAGGTCAATGAAGGAGAGTAGTGAGCTCAAATTTTTATCTATAGTGACACATATTTTAGAAATTGGTTCTAAGGTGCCTATTGAAGAGAGGTTAGGTGTTGATACACTAGAAGCGGTAAGATGAACTTTGATGGTGATGGTATTGAAGACTATGATAAATTGGTCGCCACACTTGATAGGCTTGAATTCCATTCAAAACCAAAGATATTGGAGTTAGACAAAAAGAATCGTGACTCTCCACTTGCTAGACCATCTGTTGAAGAAGCTGTGAAATTTGAGCTTAAGGCTCTACCATCTCATTTGAGGTATGTATTTTTGGGGAAAGATGGTACTTTACCGGTCATCATTGAGGCAGATTTAAATGTGGTACATGTTAAGGCATTGGTTTCTGTGTTAAAGAGGTTCATGCAAACTATTGGGTGAACTATTGTGGACATTATTGCGATTCCTCCTGGTATTTGTTCTCATAAAATTCAACTCATGCCAGATCACAAGCCTAGTATGAGGACCAGAGAAGATAAAATCCACCTATGCAAGAGGTAGTCAAGAAGGAAATCATCAAGTGGTTGGATGTTTGAGTCATTTATCCTATTGCAGATAATAGTTGGGTGTGTCATGTTCAGTGTGTGCCCAAGAAAGGTGGGATTGTTGTGGTTCCTAATGTGAAGAACGAGCTTGTTCCGATGCGGCCCGTGAGTGTATGGAGAGTATGCATGGACTACCAAAAATTAAATGCTTGGACAGAAAAGGACCATTTCCCTATGCCATTCATGTATCAGATGTTGGATCGCCTTGTTGGTAAGGGTTGGTATTGCTTTCTTGATGGTTATTCGGGCTACAGTCAGATTTCTATACCCCTGAAAGACCCAGAGAAGACCACCTTCACTTGCCCTTATGGGACTTTCACCTTCACACGGATGCCATTTGGCTTTTGTAATGCTGCAGCGACCTTCCAGCGTTGTATGATGTCAATATTTTTTGATATGGTGGAGGAGACTATTGAGGTATTTATGGATGATTTCTCTGTGGTAGGTGACTCTTTTGATCATTGTCTGGACCATTTTGCCGAATTGCCTAAAAGCTAGATTGCAATCTTGTTCTCAATTGGGAGAAGTGACACTTCATGGTGAAAGAATAGATAGTTGTGGGTCATCGGATTTCTGAGAATGGCATTGAGGTTGATAGAGCGAAAGTCGAGGTAATAGAAAAGCTTCCACTACCTATCTCTGTGAAAGGTGTTACAAGTTTTCTTGGTCACGCAGGCTTTTATAGGCAATTTATTAAGTATTTCTCCAAAATTGAACAACCACTGTGCAAACCACTCGAAAAGGAGTGTAAATTGTATTTTGATGATGCTTTTTTGAGACCATTTGGAGAGTTAAATGATAAGCTAGTTTCCGCACCTATCATTATTTCACTGGATTGGGGGCAACAGTTTGAAGTAATGTGTGATGCGAGTGGAGTGGCTCTTTATGTGGTATTGGGACGAGGCGAGAAAAGATTCTTCATCCTATTTTCTATGCTAGCAAAGCTCTAAATGTGGCTCAAAAGAACTATACAGTGACTGAACAGGAGCTTTTTGCAGTGGTTTTTGTATTCAAGAAATTTCGATTCTACTTGCTTTCTACTAAGGTCATTGTGCATACTGACCATTCTGCATTGAGGTATTTGATGGCTAAGAAGGATGCAAAACCGAGGTTTATTAGATGGGTATTGTTGCTACAAGAGTTTGATTTTGAGGTGAAAGACAGAAAAGGGACAGATAATCAAGTTGCCGATCATTTGTCCAGATTAGAGGAGTAAGCTATGCTCAAGCTAGGAGATTGGGCTTAAAATAATAATGCGTTTCCCGATGAACAAATATTGGTTGCTTCTCATGATCTTATTCCCTGGTTCGCAAACTTTGCTAACTACTTGGCAAGTGATCTGGTCCTATCAGATTTGTCTTTTCACCAAAGGAAAAAAGTTTATGCATGATGTGAAGAAGTTATTCAAACTGTAGAGAATTCAGGGAAGCAGATATGGAAGAACTCAGGCAATGGGCATTAAGTCTACTAAAACCTGAGCAACAGCCAACTACAAGAGCTATAAGGAAAAACTTTATCTCATCAGAAATAATGACAAGATATTGCAAAACTATTGGGCACAAATATCCAGATCATCAATGTTCTAAATGCCAAGGAGAAGATAACGTGATCCCAGACGTACAGCTGGAGTAAATAACAAGAAGCAGCAACAAGATAAAAAGAAAAAGCTATGCGGACAAAACTAAGTGGAGCTACTTTGTGAAAAGAAAAGCTAGTACGTGTTAAGTTAGAAATATTATGTACAAAAATGTAAAGTAAAAGTTGTTTGTCCTTTTGTTGACTTTGTAAAAATAGGAATCTAGTAGTGCAGATGTAAAGAAGCACTAATCTAGGAATATGTACAAAAGTAACTATAGTTAGGTGTAAAGTAATCATAGTAGGAAAAAAGTAACCCTAGTTAGGTTACTTATATTTGTATAAATAGATAGCCATTATGGCATAGATAGGCAAGACTTTCTACACGGAAAGCACAACCCTTTTGTAAACAAATATTCTCTCAAATAAAAATCTAAGCTTCAAGTTCAACTATGGATCAAAATAGTGCAGATACTACACAGGTATATGCATTTATGATTATGCATAACTAAATTTATTAATTCCTGAATATCATAGTAATGATAGAATAGATTTATATTAGTTATTATATACTAGAATTATTTTTAGATGTTTTCTAGTTTGTTAACATGAGGAAAGAAAGGAAAACTTCCAGACTATGCCATCCTAAAGTTGAAACCATAGGCATATGAAGCCGTGAGGGGAGTAAACATAGTTGAGGCGCTGTTAGGAAGAAAATACTTTCGAAAGTACGATGTTAACAGTGACAGGAAAACATGTCGAAAATAATCTAGTTTATAGTAATCTAATATGAATAATATTCATCAAGACTATGGTATAAGGGAATTATGTTTTGAAATTATTATGTCTAACTTGCATGACGAAATGATATTAGCATATAAAACATTAATCCTGTATATACTCAAAAATATAAAAGTTATTGATCTAAGAAAGATAATATGGAATAAAATATTTGAAGAAGAAGAAAAAGAATTAATAAATCAGGAATGGTATGAATTCGAATTAGATAGAGTAGAAATAGAAATGTTAAAATTTAACTTAAGTGATTTAGAAATCCAATATACTGATTAATGATAAATCAAGAATACTTAGAATATTGGCAACAAACCATAATAGATATTACTTTGTTAAGCAATTTAATAAAAGAAAATATAGAGAATTTCCAACAAACCCACGACATACAACACATAGAATATATCTTGGAAAATATAAAGGAAATTATAAGATTAATACCTTTAGAAAAAACATATTATGAACGTATTAATTATCCAGACTAAGATGAAATATGAATATTTACAATATTGGATAGAATCTATGGAAAATATAAAATTATTAGAACAATTAATGGAAGAAAATCTATATATGTATCAAAGAACCCAAGATATACTATTTTTAGAATACATCATAAAGAATATTAATGAAATATTCAGACTAAAACAACTATCAGAAGAATATTACGATAAAAATTATTATATACTACCGTGAACCCAGTTCCGCACCCAAAATTGGTATCAGAGCCAAGTAATAAAAGATAAAGTATGGATGATAAAGAAATTCATAAATACGAACTAATCAGAACAGTAATTTTAAACAAACAAGAATTAAAATATAGACAAGAAAGATTACAATATAATATATTTGCAGGAGTATGTCAAAAATCTATACTAGCCCAAAGAAAAGTGATATTTAACATACAACAAGAAATATCAAGAATAGAGTATAAATTGAAACATAATTTAAGATGAATAAGGAAGAATTTGCCATAGAAGAAAAGACCTACGAAAATCCTGAAGGATTAAAAATAAAAATAATATTTTCAAACTTAGGACGAAGATATAAAAAAATAGGTGACAGTTTATATTTAATGATAGAAAAAGAAACAGTAAAATTAGAAGATAGTTTAACTGCAATGGTACGAATAACTAAAGAAAATGAAGAAATAGATAGAAAGAAAGAGATAGAAATGATTAAACAACAAGCGAAACAAGAAATACAGCAGATTGAAGAAGTAAAAAATGATAAAATAATTGCGTTAGAAAAAGAACTAACTATGCAAAAAGAATTATACGCAGCTAAACAAAAAGAAAAAGAAATGGAAACAGAATTAGAAACAAAATTAAAAATGGAAATAGAACAATTTAAAGAAAAATTAAACCCAGATATAAGAGTTGATACTGTTGACATAGATGAAAATTGTTCAGAACAAGGCTCAGATATAAGTGAAACATATACAGAAATATTAGAAAAAATAAAAGAAGCCGAAATTGACAATACAATAGAAGTAAATACAGATGAAATAAAAGATAAAGGAAGTACAAGCACAGAAGTAAAAAACCCAAAAACAGTAAGTCCCGAATATTACACAGTTAGTTATGAAGAATCTGATAGATATGAGAGTTTATGGAATAAGCGATTAAATAGAAACAAAAAATGGACACCATCTACAACATCACGAAATAATGGTTTTTTAGATTTAGATTGTGTAACAGACATAAATAAAACAATACAACTATGGGTAGGATACATATCAAAACAACTAATAGATAACAAAATTGGAATGACAGAAGTACCAGGATATATAGAAAGAACATTTATAGGAACGGTAAAATTATGGTTACAAAATTTAGTAGAAGAAAGTATAAAAACACTAAGGAATAATAAGAAAATAGATGGAGAAATTGCAACTACACCAATTGATATATTAAATAAATACGAAATAGCTATAAGAAATGAATTCAGTAGTACGACTACGGAAGTAGAAGAACAGAATAAAGAAAAACAGTTAAATAGGAATTTAATGTTAAAATTATCCATATGTAATATGTGTTACATAGATGAATATACATGTGTATTTAGAGAATATTATTACAAAGGAACTTATAGTACAGACGAAGCAAAGGAAATAAGAAAATTATATTTTACAAAATTACCAGAACCATTTAGTTCTAAAATAATAAGAGATTGGAATGAGGCAGGATTACAAGATACACTTGGAGCAAGAATGAGATATTTACAAAAATGGTATTCTGAAATATGTGAAAAATATAGAGAAGAAATGAAAATGGAAAAATCAATAATTAAAAATCTAGCATGTTGTAAGGATAAGATAGCACCACAATTTGGATGTAATGATAATTATTATAAAAAGAAATATAGGAAACCAGGAAAATATAAAAAATTTAAATCCCAATATAAGTATAAAAGACCAAGAAGAAGATATTATATAAAAAATACTAAAGCAAAAAGACCTTTTAGACCAAAGAAAAAGATAACAGAATGTACATGTTATAATTGTGGAAAATTAGGACATTTAGCTAAAGATTGTAAATTACCAAAAAATCCAAAAAGAAAACAAATATCTGAAATAATAATCAACGAAGATATATATACACAAATAGACCATATAGATTATGAACCAGACAGTGATGATAGTATATATGAATTCGAAATTGAGAATAACCTATCTGGAAATGAAATAGAAGAGGATAATAATGACTGAAAGAGAAGTGAAAATAATAAATAAAGACGAATATACAAATGAAGAATATTCAGAACAAAAGATAATATTCGATGTCAATATATTTGAACAAATAAAAGGGAAAGAATTAGATCTTAGTGTAGAAAAAATATTCCAGGTACCATTAATAAGAAATATATTTAAAAGACAAAAGGAAGAGTACTACGTAGTAAGCCAGAAAGAACATATAATAGATTGTAAATATACCCAAGGAAAAGCAAGAATACCTATAATAAATAAACGAATAATAAATAAAGAAATACAAGAAATCAAGGCTAAAGACCCTATAAAATACGTACACTTAGGTGGAACAGAAATATTAATAAAAGCATGTTTTAGAGAAGGAATAGATACACCAATAGAAATATATTTAGCAGATGATAGAATAATCGAACCAATAGAAAGAAGCATAATAAGTGCAGTAAAAGGAAATTTGATATATCAAAAATTTAAGTTTATAATAAGTGCTAATTATTCAGTAGCAATAAATGATAAAAACATAGATAAATCCTTAGTACTATATTGGAAAATGTCAGGAATAGAGTTAGCCCCAGGAAGTAAAATATTTACAGCCCGCTGTAAAAACCTATATGTACTGACAACAAAACATAAGATAACAGCAAAAAATAAGATTAATAAGATAAAAATAGAAAATCCTTTTGAGAAAATAGTCACGGTAATAGATAATAATGATTATAGCTATAAAGAAATAGACATAGAAGAAGATTTAGAAATAGTAAGTGATAGGATAAGTACATCGAAAAGGATAAAAAACCTAGACAAAGATAATGAGATATCTCAACCCACAAGAAAATCAGTAGAATACCAAAGGATAAAAGAAATTGAACCATATCATTACTATATAACCGGAATAATAGAACAAAGAAAGCATATTATTATAATGAATACTGGACAAGAAGAAAATTACATACCAAGAGAATTAGTACTAGAAGAAGAAATAATTTCTAAAGAACAAGTATGCCCAGAATTACCAAAAGAATTATTACATATAGAAGAAACAACTCAAAAAGAAATAATTATAGGAGGAATAATTATATTAATAAACTTCAAAATATACCAAGAAGACAATATAATATTAGGAATAAAATGGTTAGAAGAAATGAAACCATATAATTTAGAAAATACACAATTAACCATAACTTATAAGAATAAAAAAGTTATAATTAAAAGAGCAATATGAAAATTTATATACTTGCCAAAATAATAGTAGAAGGTTATTATAATAGATACTACACCCCGATGTTGGATACAGGAGCAGAAGCAAATATGTGCAAACATAATTGTCTACCAGACGAAAAATGGGAAAAATTAAAAACACCTATAGTGGTAACAGGATTTAATAATGAAGGAAGCATGATAACATATAAAGCAAAAAATATAAAATTACAAATATGGGATAAAATATTAACTATCGAAGACATATATAGTTATGAATTTATAAACAAAGATATGCTCTTAGGAATGCCGTTCTTAGAAAAGTTATATCCACACATAATAACAAAAACACATTGGTGGTTTACTACGCCATGTAAGCAAAAGATAGGAGCAAAAAGAGTAAATAATAAAAACAGAAAATCCACACCATGGATTAAAGGAAGCGAAAAAATAACCCAAAAACTAGAAAATATTAAAGAAAGTACCCCCAATATAGAATTAATAATATTTTCAATAGACAAATTAAAAGTGATCCAAGAAAAATTAGATATGTTATACAGCGAAGATCCTTTAAAAGGATGGGAAAAACATAAAACAAAGGTAAAAATTGAACTAATTGATGAAAACAGCATAATCACTCAAAAACCATTAAAATACAATTTTGAAGATTTAAAAGAATTTAAAATGCACATAACAGAACTATTAGAAAATAAATATATCCAGGAAAGTAACAGCAAACATACAAGTCCAGCATTTATCGTAAACAAACATAGCGAACAAAAAAGAGGAAAAAGTCGTATGGTTATTGACTATAGAAATCTAAATGCAAAAACAAAAACATATAATTACCCTATACCAAACAAAGTATTAAAAGTAAGACAAATACAAGGATATAACTATTTTAGTAAATTCGATTGTAAGTCAGGATTTTATCATCTAAAGTTAGAAGAGGAATCTAAAAAATTAACAGCCTTCACAGTACCACAAGGATTCTATGAATGGAATGTATTACCTTTTGGATATAAAAATGCACCAGGAAGATATCAACATTTTATGGATAATTATTTTAATCAACTAGAAAATTGTATAGTATACATCGATGATATATTATTATATTCAAGAACAGAAGAAGACCATATACGATTATTAGAAAAATTTATACATATAATAACACACTCAGGAATAAGTCTAAGTAAGAAAAAGGCAGAAATAATGAAAAATCAGATAGAATTCTTAGGAATACAAATAGATAAGAATGGTATAAAAATGCAAAACCATATAGTACAAAAAATAATAAATTCTGAGGAACAACTAGATACGAAAAAGAAATTACAATCATTTTTAGGATTAGTAAACCAAGTAAGAGAATATATACCCAATCTAGCAGAAAATCTTAAACCTTTACATAAAAAATTAAAGAAAGATGTAGAATATTATTTTGATAAAAAGGATCAAGATCAAATACAAAAAATAAAATTATTATGTAAGAAATTACCAAAATTATACTTTCCAGACGAAAATAAAAAATTCGTATACATAGTAGAATCAGATGCTAGTGAAATAAGCTATGGAGGAGTATTAAAATATAGATATAATAAAGAAAAAGTAGAACATCATTGTAGATACTACTCAGGAACATTTACAAATCCTGAAATAAAATGGGAAATAAATAGAAAAGAATTATATGCACTATATAAATGTTTATTAGCTTTTGAACCATATATTGTATATAATAAGTTCATTGTAAGAACAGATAATACGCAGGTAAAATGGTGGATTACAAGGAAGATACAAGATTCAGTTACAACAAAAGAAATACGAAGACTAGTATTAAATATACAAAATTTTACATTTACAATAGAAGTGATAAGCACTAACAAAAATGTTATTGCAGATTACATATCAAGACAAAGCTACACAAACGGATCTAGACAAAGATGAAAAAATATTCAATGCTATAGCAATGCTTTGTACAAAGATAGATAATATGGACAAAGAGATACAAAAAATGAAAGGTCAGCAGCATGACGGTAAACATGCGGAGTTAAGTCGATCGGAAGACTTAAAAATTCCAGAGCTAGAAGGTGACGATGGGAAACACCGAAAAACCCAATCTAACAATTTGTTACATGCAGCTACAGGCAGCACATCATCTACAAAAGAGGAGAAAAGATATGTCAATACAAATATGAACAAAATATTCGAAAAACCATTTATACCCAAAAATCAAAACCCATTATTTGTACCACCACAAATAAATACCTACAAAGATAGCTTGGGCCAAGACAAAAAGATCTATAACCACATAACCAGAGCTTATATTGAAAATATCCACAAAATACAAACCTTTTTAAATAAAAACCCCAGATCAAAAACTACCCAAAATCCACATGAGGACTATATTACCCAAACCCTACAAGGATATAATAAACTAATTGCTTTACCCAAGACAAATGCAAATCTAGTAGCAACTTGCTATAACTATGGACTATTAAACACAGTATATACCCAGACAGGAGATGAAATAGCTACGATACCAGAGTTACATAAAGCATTCATGAACTACAAGAGAATAACTAAAGGAACTTTGTTTTATATAAAGTTTTATTCAGCACCATCCGAGATACTTTATGATGAAATTAAGCAGATATGGAAGAACTCAGGCAATGGGCATTAAGTCTACTAAAACCTGAGCAACAGCCAACTACAAGAGCTATAAGGAAAAACTTTATCTCATCAGAAATAATGACAAGATATTGCAAAACTATTGGGCACAAATATCCAGATCATCAATGTTCTAAATGCCAAGGAGAAGATAACGTGATCCCAGACGTACAGCTGGAGTAAATAACAAGAAGCAGCAACAAGATAAAAAGAAAAAGCTATGCGGACAAAACTAAGTGGAGCTACTTTGTGAAAAGAAAAGCTAGTACGTGTTAAGTTAGAAATATTATGTACAAAAATGTAAAGTAAAAGTTGTTTGTCCTTTTGTTGACTTTGTAAAAATAGGAATCTAGTAGTGCAGATGTAAAGAAGCACTAATCTAGGAATATGTACAAAAGTAACTATAGTTAGGTGTAAAGTAATCATAGTAGGAAAAAAGTAACCCTAGTTAGGTTACTTATATTTGTATAAATAGATAGCCATTATGGCATAGATAGGCAAGACTTTCTACACGGAAAGCACAACCCTTTTGTAAACAAATATTCTCTCAAATAAAAATCTAAGCTTCAAGTTCAACTATGGATCAAAATAGTGCAGATACTACACAGGTATATGCATTTATGATTATGCATAACTAAATTTATTAATTCCTGAATATCATAGTAATGATAGAATAGATTTATATTAGTTATTATATACTAGAATTATTTTTAGATGTTTTCTAGTTTGTTAACATGAGGAAAGAAAGGAAAACTTCCAGACTATGCCATCCTAAAGTTGAAACCATAGGCATATGAAGCCGTGAGGGGAGTAAACATAGTTGAGGCGCTGTTAGGAAGAAAATACTTTCGAAAGTACGATGTTAACAGTAACAGGAAAACATGTCGAAAATAATCTAGTTTATAGTAATCTAATATGAATAATATTCATCAAGACTATGGTATAAGGGAATTATGTTTTAAAATTATTATGTCTAACTTGCATGACGAAATGATATTAGCATATAAAACATTAATCCTGTATATACTCAAAAATATAAAAGTTATTGATCTAAGAAAGATAATATGGAATAAAATATTTGAAGAAGAAGAAAAAGAATTAATAAATCAGGAATGGTATGAATTCGAATTAGATAGAGTAGAAATAGAAATGTTAAAATTTAACTTAAGTGATTTAGAAATCCAATATATTGATTAATGATAAATCAAGAATACTTAGAATATTGGCAACAAACCATAATAGATATTACTTTGTTAAGCAATTTAATAAAAGAAAATATAGAGAATTTCCAACAAACCCACGACATACAACACATAGAATATATCTTGGAAAATATAAAGGAAATTATAAGATTAATACCTTTAGAAAAAACATATTATGAACGTATTAATTATCCAGACTAAGATGAAATATGAATATTTACAATATTGGATAGAATCTATGGAAAATATAAAATTATTAGAACAATTAATGGAAGAAAATCTATATATGTATCAAAGAACCCAAGATATACTATTTTTAGAATACATCATAAAGAATATTAATGAAATATTCAGACTAAAACAACTATCAGAAGAATATTACGATAAAAATTATTATATACCGTGAACCCAGTTCCGGACTTAGAAAAAATAAAAGAAGCCGAAATTGACAATACAATAGAAGTAAATACAGATGAAATAAAAGATAAAGGAAGTACAAGCACAGAAGTAAAAAACCCAAAAACAGTAAGTCCCGAATATTACACAGTTAGTTATGAAGAATCTGATAGATATGAGAGTTTATGGAATAAGCGATTAAATAGAAACAAAAAATGGACACCATCTACAACATCACGAAATAATGGTTTTTTAGATTTAGATTGTGTAACAGACATAAATAAAACAATACAACTATGGGTAGGATACATATCAAAACAACTAATAGATAACAAAATTGTATTTTAATGGTTTTTGAGTGATTATGCTGTTTTCATCAATTAGTTCAATTTTTACCTTTGTTTTATGTTTTTCCCATCCTTTTAAAGGATCTTCGCTGTATAACATATCTAATTTTTCTTTTGATAAAAAGGATCAAGATCAAATACAAAAAATAAAATTATTATGTAAGAAATTACCAAAATTATACTTTCCAGACGAAAATAAAAAATTCGTATACATAGTAGAATCAGATGCTAGTGAAATAAGCTATGGAGGAGTATTAAAATATAGATATGATAAAGAAAAAGTAGAACATCATTGTAGATACTACTCAGGAACATTTACAAATCCTGAAATAAAATGGGAAATAAATAGAAAAGAATTATATGCACTATATAAATGTTTATTAGCTTTTGAACCATATATTGTATATAATAAGTTCATTGTAAGAACAGATAATACGCAGGTAAAATGGTGGATTACAAGGAAGATACAAGATTCAGTTACAACAAAAGAAATACGAAGACTAGTATTAAATATACAAAATTTTACATTTACAATAGAAGTGATAAGCACTAACAAAAATGTTATTGCAGATTACATATCAAGACAAAGCTACACAAACGGATCTAGACAAAGATGAAAATCAAGGCTAAAGACCCTAGACGTGTTTCATGAGACATCAACCTAATATTAATTCCAAAACCTTATGCTGTGATACCAAGTTTGTCATGACTCACGAGTACCCCCTAGATGTAACACATCGTACTTGACCCCAAAGGGGTCTCATACAAGCCTCTAGCATCATCATAACATAAGACATAGAAATAAAGAAGAAATATTTAAAAAATTTACAATAGAAGTCCAACTACATTTTTCATAAGGGAAAAATCATAGGAATCTAGGCTTTTGTCTCATTCACCATCTAAAACATAGGAATACAAAGTTTGGGACTTAGCCCTTTACATCAATAAAAGTCTCAATATGAAAAGTACAATAGAAACTAAGAAATGGATAATCCATCCTCGAACTTGAGGACTCTCCACAACTTGGAGATAAGCAATCCAAGTCTTCTTCAAGAAAGGAGAGTGTATGTCACCTAGACGGAACCTACACTTATCAAAATGTAGAAGAACAAGGGGTTAGCACAAATATGTACTAAGTATGGAAACATGCATAAAATCCTTTAAATATGATAACAAGGGCGTTTTAGTTGAAAAGTATGCATTTTTCACGTTTGGAAACCAACAGGCATTTTCAATGTCAAAGAAAGCCATATTCACATTTATAATCACACCATAGTAAGGAACACTTGTGCCATCTATGGTTGGTATCCCATAATACCAACCATACTAAGTTTTCCCTTGAAGCTACTTTAGTCATACAAATCATCTTTAGACCTCATCACAAACAATAAACATCAATAAACAACTAGTCATGTACTTTACTTGAACATAAGGAAAGTCATTCATTGCAACTATCCATTAAACATACATGCATACATTCATATCTCATCATAACATTAATGAACCATCCCATAACATCCTACCAAGTTTACTAGTGCATTGTAAAAGTGAAGTCTCATACCCCCACTCCTACTAAGTAAACTCACCAAGAAGTCACAGTGTAGTTCATGTCTGTTTCATTATCTTATCATATAGGGAAGAATAGCCATAACCGACATAGACCATGTGAGCTACATGGAATCTGATGTGGTGAAACCCCACACCGAAAAAAGGTGTCCTACTTGCCTAAGGTAGAACTAAATGTGTTAGCTTTTAGGTGGATCCACTAGCTAAGTCTTATGTTGGCACATAGTTATGTGATAGGGAGATTGCTTCTAGAAACCTTACCTATTGCATTGGCGGAGGACCTTCCATCTCATGAGTTTACTTTAGAAGACCCGACCTATTGCATTGACGGAAGGGCCTTTACCTCATTGTCCATATCCACTTGGTACTAAGCATTATCTGCCAAATTATACATAATTAGTCATTGAATTGTATTTACGTGTATGAAAGAGTGTTTTACCTTTCTTTCAATACATTTCATAAAATAGCTCGAAGACTTATTTAGGTTAGAACTAACTTTCAACCTTAGAATTACCACTAACATGTAAGTAAACCTTTCACATTATTGTTCATGGTGTTTTCATCAGAATTAACCTTTCAATCAACACAACAACATCAACATCATTCTAGACAAGTGATACATGAACATGTGTAAGGGTAAGGGGAGAATAACTTTCAACAACACCTCAATTTATATAATAATCGTAGGATCTTTACCTTTCAAGTGAATCGTAAGTTCACATACATCCTTCATCAATTATGAACATTCTTCACAACTTACCCCCTTCAAGGGTCATGAACCAAGTCTCACAATCAAACATAGAAATACTACCTTAAGCATGAATAAAACAAGATTCAATAACTAAATTTACAAAGACACAATTCATGGTAATCATCTTGCATCAATACACCCATCACAATTCATGAAATTGGGGTCATGGGGTAGTTCATGTATTCACGGGGAGTTTTACTATAGAAATCACCATTAAACATCAAATCATCCATAATATAAGACAATTAACATAATGAAATCGTTTTTAAGAAGAACCCATGGCTAGAATGAAAACCCTAGTTTTTGAACAATATCCCAAATTTCGAAATTAGAGTTGAAGGGCTTCATGGAGAAAATTGTTCCATGAATCAAGTTTCCCATACCTTAATTGAAGCTTTTCCCACAAATTGGAGTTGAGAAGATGGATTCTTGAGCCCTAATCTTCAAGTTCTTGGTGTTCTTCACCAAAGGAACTCTAGAGAGAGAAATATTGATAGGAGATGGGTCTTCATTTTAATTCTCTTAAAAGTAACTAAATTCCAAGGTTTCTATGTCTAAAAGGTTATATAGTAACTAGGATAGGAATAAAATAATGAGGACTCAACTTTGGAAAAGAACTAAGGACCCTTAAAATTTGAACATAAATTTTTCCCCCTATCACGATTTTGCTCGCCCAATGGACCCTCTTGGCTCGCCAAAGGCACTAGGAAACTCACCAGGTGAAGCATTGGCTCGCCCAAAGTTCCAGTAAGCCCCTAAAATGGGCAGCTCACTAGGCGATCTAGAGGGGCCAATAGGAGACTCGCCAAGCTGGTTGGCAAGCTAAGGCTTAGTTCGTCCTTTGTTCCAAAACCTTGGCCAAAGGGACAATCCACAAGGCAACCCCAAGTGCACTTTGGTGCATCACCAAGTCACTTGGCCGATCAAGTAGTCCCATCTCAAAATGGTCCATCTAAGAACAAGGTTCCTTTCACCCTATCTTGCTAACTTAGGCCCTTGCTTGAACTCTAGGCTTCATCCTTGCTCATTTAAGTTCTTAAAAAATATCTAGTTTAACCTACCAATTTCCAGGTCGTTATAGTGGCCTACTAGAATATCGGGGTCTGGGACCACTCTAATAATCTCCCGGTGAACCAGCGGGCCTAGCCCTCTTCTGTCTCTCTCTCTCTCAACCTACTCACTCATATACAGTAGATGTCGGTGATCCTTTATGCCTTGTGCAAAGGCAAGAACTCACGAGATATCCATATTATCATTTAGTGCAGTGGTAGAACTACCGTCATTATAGTTTGAGTCAAGACCTCCCACAAATCTACGCACCCTATCATGCATCATATCAACAAATGCTGGAGCATATGTTGCAAATGAATCAAATCTCAGCCCGTACTCTCAGACACTCATGCTGCCCTGTCAAAGGTTCAGAAACTGGTCTACCCGGCCATCCCTAATCTCTCGAGGCAAATATTGATCTATGAAAACTTCTGCAAAGCTATCCCAAGTGGGTAGATATGTATCTTTACCCCTAGATCTCTCCCAACTTTCTACCACAATATTGAAACATCACGCAATCGAAATACTGCTAACTCAACTAACTCAGTCGCTGAGGAATCCATGACTATGAAGATCCTATGAAGCAGATCAACAAAGTGTTGAGGGTTCTCTCTGCGATCTGTCCCTGTAAATTGTGGAGGATTCAAGGCAAGAAATTCACGAACTCTTGAACTTCCGGGCCCTTCAGAAGGTCCGGCAACATCTGGCGCAACTGGCTCACGCTGTATAACTACTAACTGTGCTAACATGCATATTGCAATCTTGAAATCCTGGTCAGATGGAATAGGAGGAACTTGATGTTGTACTTCTGGTGGAGTCGGGGATCCTATAGCCCTCAGAGGCTCCTGAAGCGGTGGAGAAGCTATAGGGGGCTGATAAGATGTCTCCCCCTAAGTCTCACAGTGTGCTACCTCCACCTGTGGTACCTTGTCAGTACCCTCGCCTACAGTTGTATCTAGCCCTTGGCTAGCAGTGGTCTGCCTTGTGTCAGCCATCTCTATCTGCATACAAATATCAATTATAAGCCAGAAAGCTCAACCCTTAAGACCCCGCTCTATAGCACGAGGTGAGCAAACCAAGGATAGTAATTCTAACATGCCCGGTAGATTCTTTCTTATCGAATGTGGTGCACAACACATTTATAAATAAAACTCTACTAGACACAGCCTACAGACTCCCTAGGACACGACGTTTCTTTGATACCAAGTTTGTCACACCTCAAACTTAAGGGGCGCAACTGTCTCCTAATGCCAGAACTCAGGCTCGAGTTGACCGTGTTGAACCATTTGCTACTAGCGCACGATAGCCATACCCAATCAAGAAAACAAATAAGTATATCTCGGCTTAAAACTAAGCCCTTAGCCAACAAGGCCCCTGCCAATAAGTCTATAAAAGAAACAGCTACTCCTAAGAGTTCATATAAAGAAATAGCCAACTAGCACAGAAGTCCTGATTCGGTCATCGAGGCCACCATTATCTCTATACCAAAACTGAATGCAGGTATATATCAAGACAATACATCAAACAACTCAGAAGATTCAACAAACCAACAAACTAGGCCAACATGGCCATAACATAGCTATACACCTCACACACTAGTTTGCACGCCAATAAGAGTAGTACAGATTGGCGGGGCAGGTCCCTAGCCTACCCATAAAAAAATATACAACAAAAGCTAACAAACCTCCCAACTCTGGCAGCTCCAAAGGAAAGGGGATAGCCAACCAGATAGAAGTCAATCATGCTGCTGAAGAGGTCTACTAGGTCGTTTGTCGGGTCCTGCATACATGAATACAGCGCCCCAGGTAATGGGGAGTCACTACAAAATAATCTATATGAAAGGCTATAGACTAAATGAGCAAGTATCACAATATACCAAAATCAACCAGGTAAGGAAATCAAAATTTAAATAAGCATGCTAACCCACTACTGAATCTAAAAAATACATAAATGATCAAACATCAACCTAACCAAGCCCCCATAAGCTCAGTAGGTACAAACAACATTCCACCTAACTAGGCCCCAATAATCCCAGAAGGTGCCAAATCAATCTACATAACCCTATCGGTAGACCCTTGTCTTAGTAAGAAGTCACATAGCCCTTTTTGGAAATGATATAGCCTTGTAGGCAGCACATAGCCCTCTTAGGCAACATCATAGCTCTATGGGCTGCTCGTAGCCATCTTTTGCATCAACATGGCCATGTAGGCAACACATAGCCCTCTTTGGCGTCAAAATAGCCCCATAGGCAACACATAACACTCATTGGTATCAATATAGCCCCGTGGGCAACACATAGCCCTCTTAGGAAATAACATAGTCCTATTAGACAACATCATAGCCCCCATAGGCAATTCATAGGTCAACACCTAACCGCATTATCCCCAAGGGCGACAACAAACAATTAAATAAGCTAAAGGCGAGCAATTTTTCTATAAACAATATATATGATATATATATATATATATATATAGTCTCCAAGAATTTCCTAACTTAGGGTCGTTCTTAATAGATTATGAGTCCCTATAATGAGGGTTTATAACCACTCCATCAGCCAACCACTCACAATTACATCTACAAGATCACCAACATTAACTACCCTACTATATCACTCCCAAGCTCTAAGGAAACATGCCGAACGAAGGGAATAGCCTTAACACACCTTTTCCTTTATAATTTATACTAAAAATACCTCTGTCCGCACCACTACAACACTAAAAAAAGGTAAAATCAATCAGTAATTAAAGATAAAATTACTACGACTATTCGACAATTGATACATATTCCTATCGTAAAATACTATCCAAGACCTAAGGTATCCATAAACTGCTAAAAAGATGATTCCTACCTTTCTTTATATGCCCATAACACTTGATAAATCAAAACACTGAAAAAAAGCCTGCTGCCACAACCTCCACAAAGCTACACCGCTCAACTCAACGTGAAAATTATACCAAAACAACGAGCTTGCGACGTAGGGCAATTTTCGAGAAGGAGCTTAGAAGGGATCATGAACACAAAAGGATGATTTGAGGAGTAATTATCTTAGTTTTATGGATTTCTTACGAGTTGGAATGAAGAAAAATGAAGAAGATGCTATCTTATAAGCTTCCACCGACCTAGGGGACCCACCTCACGTGCCTGCTTGTGCATGCTCTCGAAAATGCGAATATCTCCCTATTCTCAAGTAGTATGAACAAATGGTTTGATGTGTTGGAAACTAGACTCGTAGACCTACAATTCGATAGGTCATGGGCCCATAACATTTTATAGATTGGGAGAAAACCTCTGAGACAATTGACCCAAATTTCAGAGAAGTCTTTAAAAAGGAACTTACGATAACTTTCGCCAACTTTTATTTTGCAACTTACCTAACTTCCAAACTTGAGATACAACCCTTGAACACTTAAAATATGACATAACACATCATTCTTAATTTATTACTCACCCTTTTTATCTTTCCATGAATGTACGAGTTAATTTAGACGTTTCAAAAAGTCGACGTGTTACAGTATGTGTATTTGGGTTCCATGAGAGGAGCATGTTAAACTGGTTATAATGTGTTGCATGACAATTGGATCCTTGAGAGGTCTAGGTTACTTGGAAGATTAGTTTCACTCATGTATGGTTTTATGTGATCATGTGGGACATGTTTTATTTGACTATTAGCTCAAGGCAAGGACTGAGATTCTGTGATATGTATGCATGTGATTTTAATGGTATGTTATTTGTTTAGTGAAATGGTGGTTACTAAGTAAGGTAGATGAACGGGGGTCTAGTGTATGTGTTAAATGTTAGGACTGGTTATGAATACTCAATGTTTAGATTTTGTATGATAATGAGGATGTGTATTAAGAGGGATGAGTTGTTCTAAGATGCCATTTTCAGGTAGTATTTTGAAAGGGTGAGGTTATTTTCATAATAACTTGAGGGTGAGGGTATTGTCATGGTAACTTGGGGAAACTCTATTTAATAGAAGGGTTAGGCAATGATCTAATAAAAATGAGGCATGACAGGAAGGCTTGGGAAGCCTTATAGTAAGAGGGCTAGATGTTTAATGGTAGAGGTAGTAGTAAAATGAGGTAGGAGGCTAGGATTGAAGTGTATAAGTTTATGGGCATTACACATGGGAGGGTAAAGCTTGGGGTGTTGTAACCTTCATATTTCATATTGTTTTCAAAAAATATGTATTATACTATGTGGTCAGTTTGGTTCGACCGATGATTCTCTTACAAGTATGTATGTTTGTTGTGATACTACTCTTGCTAAACCACTTGGCATAATTTGGTTGTAGGTCAGTGTTATTTCATAGGTGAAGAGGATGATGATCTCCAAAAACTTCCATTTTTCCTTCCTAATGATAGGAATTGTATCTTATTTTTATGAAGAAACTACTCTTTTAGTGGATCATGTACCTGTTTAGACTAGTTCATTAGGGAGGGTTCTCAGTCTTTAGTAAAAGTTTCAATTAAAGGTTGATGTTTTCATTAAGTCTTACTCTATTAAAGAGATTTCATTGAATTTTATTCATTCACGCTCGTTTTTAAATTAGGTCATAAGGGTTCTCCTATCTAGATGTTAGAATAGGTACCTACATGGCATGGTGGGTTGTGTCATGACACAGTGAAATATATAATTATAATTAGTTTCTACTCCTAGTGAGTAAGTAATTAAATTGATCAAGCAAGAATACTAAGGAATACATGCTCAAGACATAATAAATAATATGAGTATATAAAGTTTGCACTCAAACCCTAAAACACCACGTAATCTCTCCTAAGAGTTGAGTAATTTAACTCATTATAGGGTTTCCACAACTATATGAGTTATTTAATTATGAACGACTGATTATGTGTCAAGTAAATTATATTATTCCTAATGAAGATTTATACCTCAATTTAAATATGAACGACTGTTAATTAATATTTCAAACCATAAATTATCTTTTCCAAGCTTAAATTGAGGTATATGAGTGAATCGTAGTGTTCTCCAGTTTGTTTGGAAACATTCAATAATAAGATTAATTAATGAAAGACAGAAGTCATTTATTTAGGAATAAGAATCATCAAAGCATAACAAGAGTTGTAATAAAAAATCAGAAAATCATAGAGAAGATTCAAGTTTTGTAGTACAAAACCATTACGAATGATAAAACAATATTTAGAGAAAAACAGAATGAAAAATTTATAATAAATCCATAATGTTGGGTATAACCCTTTCTTCAATACTTGTGTTTTCACCAATTTCGGCGCCCTAAACCAAACTAACATGCAATACTAATAATATATATTTTCAAACTACTTTGGATGATATATAGAGATGTGGGAATGAAAAACTAGTGAGATCCTATCCATGTACGTATCTGGGATGCATCAATAACATTATATAGCACATTAAGGTTTGCATTTATGAACATCTAATTTTCTGGAAGGTGTCGCATTTGTGACCTCTGGTTCACATTTTCAAATATCTACAACAATTTTTTCTTTATTTTTTGTCTAGTTGCACTTCTTATTACCTTAAAGCTTCCTCTACATAAAATATACCTACAAAGGGGAAATACAAACAATAATTTATTCATAATAGCGGTAAAGGACACAAAAATAAAATAAATAGATCCCCAAATAAATATTAAATCACCATGTGTAATCTAGATGATAAATACAACACAGTTTGGGAGGATTCAAAAATCAATACAGCTAGGACCATGTCACAACCCAAAGTACACCCTAGATGTTATATGACAAATGAGACCCCAAGAGGCCCTAAACAAGCCACTGGACATAAGCATAGTGTAAAAGAAATACAATAAATGAGATTATAAGAAATATACGTCTTCACTTATAAGATGACATAAAAGATATCAATATAGTACATACGAGAATACAGAGAATACTACTACCTGACATATTTCTTCTACTATAATAGATGTGACTAGGAAAAACTTTTTAGTCATGAACATAATTGAAAAACTAAAAAAATGATGTCAAAGCAATATAGTTATCCAAGGTATTGCTCTCGAATCGTGAGGACTCACCAATTCGAGTAGTCAACAACCCAACAATCCCAATCTAGCCACATTAGGAGGAGGAGTATCATAGCCTATATCATGAAACAATATAGGAGGAATATGCATTAGTATTTCGAATATATTGAAGAAGGGGAAATGCATAAAAAAGAAAACATGATAATATAGTGAACTTAAAAATGATATGCATGACTAAGTAATACCAAATAAAAGCCTTTAGAGAGAAATAACAATCATAAGCAAATTCAATGCATATTTGAAAACCATAGGAAAAGCTCTGATAAACCTTTGAAGAAGCACAATTCATTTGTCTAATTTTACCGTTAACCGTCAATAAGACCATGTGAACATGGAATCGGTGTAACCCTCAAACCGAAAAGAGAGACTCTACTTTACAAGGTAAGAACTCAGTATCATTTATTATTTCTAACGTTGATCCACTAGATAGGTCATTTAAGAAAATCCTACGGGGGCATGTAGTTTGGGACAAGAGAATTGCTACTAAAGAACGATCCTCTTCTAAAAGTAAGGCCTCCATTCCACGGTACTCTTAATGCTAAGTAAATTCCAACTAAAAAGGCATAATCATAATAATATCAAAATACTTGGAAATACAACAATTAAAGACTACCATTTTTTAACAACCAAGGGAACCCCCTAGATGTAACAAGGCACATAGAACCCTGAAAGGCTCCATGTAAGCCACCTAGAATATCATCACATAAAGTACTAGACTAATAAAGAGTAAAACGCATTTCAAGTCTTAAAAGTTTTTCATAAAAGGAAAGTGGAAGTATAGACTTGTCTCAATATAGTCATCCATTACAATACTTGAATGACGTAGGGCCTAGGCCACACAACATGTGCGGAAAGGAAAATACAATAAAGGAAACTACATCATGAGAAAAAGTCATCCTCTTAATATAAGGACTCACCAACAAGCTTGAAAGATATACAAATCCAAGCTTTAGCCACTAGAATGATCACCTTGAAAACTAGACCCTACACTTGGGAAAATGTTGGAAAAGCAGGGGTTAGCACAAAAATGTACTAAGTATGGTAGCCAAACATAAAAACATGTAAAATTGGATATTTCATTTGAAAGCATGCAACTTGCCATGTTTAAACATCATAAAAGACATTAGAAGTCATAAGTCATAATCATGGACAACATAAGTCAATATCACCTTTAAACCTTTGGATTCAGATACAAAGCTTCTTGAGTAAACATAGTTCATTAATCATGTTCTTATTGTGGGAAGAATACCCTTAACCGACATAGAGATGATGTGAGCTATAACATGATCACCCGGTGTCTCTTACACCGAAAAAGGGTTGTTCTACTTGCCAAAGGTAGAACCATGAGCTCCAAGCTTAGGTGGATCTACTAGCTAGTTAACCTACTGGGGCACATAATTTATGGGATATTGAGATTTCTTCTATGAACCTGGCCTCAACGAACGGGAGAGCTTCCATCTCATTGTCAATATCCACTCGGTGCTAAGCATAATTCCCATGGAATACTTATTAAGTCTTACTTAACTCACGTCTCATGGAAGAATGTCCTTGATAATCAATAAAAATTAGTTCATTAAGAGAGGTCTTATTCATTAATTCAATTAGGTGAGAATAACCTTTCAACCTAAGAATCCTTTCTATGTGAGAAGACCTTTCACATCATGGTTGTAAGTGTTTCATGAGAATAACCTTTCAACAACACAACAACACAATAAACATTGCCACTTTACTCTCAAACACCCTTTAAGCAATTACATAAGTTTGATAAGATCATGCATAAACTCACACTTTGCCCTTGCAAGGTTCGAAACTATTATCAATTACCAAATCTTCAATTTAAGCATTAGATAGGTATTTCATCATAACTTCATGTATTTCTATCAATTTATACATAAGATCATAAAAATCTTCTTTCACAATCAACAACCCAACCTATGAATTCACAATTTGGAGAAATATGGGGGTTTGCATGGGTTCCTAAGGGAATCATCATTAAAACAATGTAGATTAATTATTAATACATATTTAGAAATAATTAAACCATTAAAATCATTAGATCAATGAACCCATGTGAATGAATAAAACCCTAGCTAATTGGGGGAATTCTACCATTTCAATCTGAAGATTTTGAGAGGGCTCCATTGGTGGAAACAACCCATGGATGAAAACCGCCATACCTCAATCACAAAGCCCTATGAATTTGATGTAAAGCTCCTTGCTTATTGAACCCTAGCCTTCACCTTCTTCTTCTTCTTCTTTGAGTTTGCTAGAGAGAGAATTTTTGGAGAGGATTTGGGTCTTTCTTTTGGGAATTGGAAGAATGAGTTAAAAGACTTAATTTAGGGGTTTAAAATCATTATATAGTGTAACACCCCGGAAATTCTATGACTTAAGTTAGAGCTGCACCTTATGAATAATGAGTTAAAAATAGTTAAAATGATGTTTCTAAACCTAATGTAATGCAATTGGCTTGGTTTGAGAGAGTAAAAGTCTAAATGTCAAGAAACGACCACGACGTCCGGAAACTAGAAAAGAATGTGTTCTAGTGTGTCCTTAGGTTTTGGGCAGGTTTGGGAGTGTCGTATGATGGTATAATCTTGTAAAAAGGTTTAAATTAGGTAAATATATGTTTATAGGGTCTAAACGTTTGGATAGGACGCCTCGGGGCCACCCTAAACGGCTCCGAGGAGGCCCCAACCTTGGCCAAGCAAGCTGCCAAGGCAGCTTGCAAATTGCACTTGGAGGGAATGCATCCGCGTCGCGGACTAGCTCCCCCAAGGAGCAAAAAGTTATTTCATGACGCGGTCATGTTGCGGACTCTACTGTCTCGAAATTTAATTCCAAATATATTCAGGGAACAGCTCAAGTCCACGACAAAAATGCAGAAATTCAAAAATCAATTTTTAGTTCATTAAAGAGTCCAACTAAGTGAGGGGTATTTAGGGTACTTTAGGGGACGTGTATATAATGATTTTTAAGTCAATTTACCTCACTTTTATCACTAAAACACAAAACCCCAAAGATCTAAACCTAAAGTTCCTCCTTCTCACTACTCTCTCTCTCTCTTCTCAAGAACTCCATTGAAGAAGATTGAAGCTTCAAGAAGAAGACCAAATCTCCAAGGTTTCAACTTGGATTTTTGTGGTTAATTCGTCAATAAGGTATGGTTTCTTATCGCTCTTGGGATTCCTTTCCCCAAGAGGCCCCTTCAAGATGAATTTCAAAATCTCCAATTTCTAGGTTTCAATCTAAAAACGTGGTTCTTCTTTCTAAAGTGAAATTGATGTTATAAACTGACTTTGATTGATGTTATATGAACAATTATGGATGAATTTATGTTGTATTGGTGGTTTCTTGAAGAATCCCCTTCTTTTACTAATTCTAACCCTAGTTTGTGTTGGATATTGATTGAAGGCTATGAATTGAATGTGATGTTATGTAATACATGCTTGTATGATGATTCTACCCTAGGTTATGTATAATTTCTATGAAATTAGGTTTGAGTCTTTGAATGAAGCCTTGAAGGCTATGAAGGGAATATGTCAACTTCTTATGTTGATGTTGATTACGTTATTACTTCATGAATTACCTTGTATTATGTATTGGTTATTATTTAATTGGTAATTGAAGTATGGATGTCCCAAGAAGGGCAAGAAGGTATGAAGGTTGGTTCTTCTTTGAACTCATGTATGAAAGGTGAATTACTTAGATTGTAATAATGTGTTGTTGTGGTGTTGATGACCTAGTTTCCTCATCCTTAACCCTCTACACTTGTATTAGCTATGAAGTATGTATGTATGTATGTATGTTATGGTATGATTGCTATATGATTGAAAGGTAGTTCTCATGATTATAGTGTAATGTAAAGTGAAAGGTTCGCTCACTTGCTAAGTGTTTCTAAAGTAAAAGGATTGTTACTCACTTATGAACACATATGAGCTATTATAGTAAGATGTCTACATAAGAGTCTAGTAAAGACTAATGTGAACTTATGTGATGACTAAAGATGATTACTAAAGGGAATTAGATTCTTAGCACCGAAAGGGCATGTAAATGAGATGGGGGTCTCACGTTTAGTAAGTCCGGCTCCCCACATAGGTTTCCTCATGTTTAGCAAGTCCGGATTACCCACGGTATGTGTTGTCTCATGAGATGGAAACCCCCATGTTTAGTAAGTTAGGGTTTCTAGAAGCAATCTCCTTGATCCTTAACTATGTGCCCACATAGGACTCTAGCTTAGTGGATCCACCTAGATAGCTATGTACGAATGGTTACACCTTAAGCGAGTGTTAACCCTCTCTTTTCGGTGAGGGAGTAGAACATCGGATTCCATGTAGCTTTCATGGTCTATGTCAGTTATTGCAACATTTCCCTAATGTAAATGTAAATTAAGGTATGAAAGGTGTGAACTCTTACTAGGGCTTTCTTAAGGGTTTCTACATAGTGGAAGGGAGTGTATGGGACTTCTCTTGCACATTGCACTTGTGGGATCCTAAGAGATGGTTGTAGTAGTGTTTTCTTATGAATATGATGATTATGACTTATGTATGTTGAAGCTATGTTATGTATGATCATTATGAATATGGTAAGTTATGATGAAATATGAGCTTATGAATGTATGCATGAAGTAGGTTGCTTAATGTGATACTTGGCTTTGAATAGGGTTATGGGAATCTATTCTTTGCATTGCACTAGTATTACTTGGGTTGTCTACATGTTGGGATGATATTAAGTTGGTTTGGACTATAATGCTTACTTTGTGTGCATATTGGATTTACTTGGTAAAAAGCATGTTTTGACTAATTGGCCTTTTATGCATGTTTCAATGATTTTTATGCATAGTAGTCATACTTAGTACGTGTGTTGTACTAACCCATATTTTCTCCCCTTTTCCCCAAACATTTAGGTTTGGGCCATTGAGGATTCAGACTTACTTCTCAAGACACTTGAGTTGCTTCCCCAAGTTGGTGAGTCCTCAAGTCCGAGGACAAGACCCTATGATCTAGCGCTAGCTTCTATGTTTAGTTCTTTGTTTATGTTGAAAGACATTGTTGTACTTTCCTATTTCAAGACTTCTTATTGAAGGGATAAGTCCCATTTTCGATACTTCTATCTCTAGATGGTACATTGTGACGAAGTTAGATTCTATTTCTCATGTATGAAGTGAAGTGAACTTCCAAAGTAAAAGTTTTAAATTTTCCGTAATTTTATTCTATGATACATGTTATGATAAATGCTAAGGGCTTGTATAAGACCTCTTCGAGGTCGAATACGCCGGTAATGACTAGGGGGTGCTCTCGGGTCGTTATATATAGGTTGTCTAAAATATCCTAAAACGACATCACTAAATATTAATGAAAACCAGAAAACCCCAAAGTGCCCCTAAACTTAACCACCAAAAACGGTTTCCAAGCCATATCCACAAGACCTCACCGACGGAGCATGGTTGGACCCATGGCATGTTCTGCTGAACCGTGGTTCAGAGAGCCTGATATTAGGACATCGACCCACGACTCCAACAATGGACCATGGACCCATCCATGTGGTGTGAGTCCTGGTCTCGTGTTTCAGTGCCTCAGACAGTCCCCAGATTGTTCACCTATGGGCTCACCCATGTGGCGTGGGTTCATCCACGACCCGTGGGTTCCCCTCGTGGGTGACACCTGGATGTTTTGGAAAATTGCTACTCTTTGTTCTTTCGGTTATGGGGAGTTACATCCAAGACTCTAAATCCTCACGTTAACCTATAGTTAGCCTACAAATATCTGGAGTGTTACAATATCTCCCTTCTCCCCCTTGAGAACATTCGTCCTCGAATGACGATCTCTACACTTTACGAAAGTAAAGACTCAATACTAGAAGCCCATGATGCATGCAACATCAAAATAATGCACAATTCAAAGGAGGAAACATCAACTCCAACTTAAAAATAACCATTGCATCACAAAGAAGTAGGAACTACATCTAACAACCCATTATGCATGAAATTTGAACATTTCTCATGTTGTTAGAAGGAACTACCTTCTCCAACCTTTAAAGCTTGCTCAACACAATCGCATGAAACCATTAGGCTATTTACTAAAAAAAAGCATATATATATAAAGCATGTTCATCAATTCCCCTCTAAAAGTCAAATAGGCAACTCATACTCAATGCACAAAAACATGAGGAAAATAAATCATGAAAAATCATTTTCTTACTAAAACAGAATTCCTCAAAAACATGCATACCATAAGGAAATCATGGAAACATATAAATCACACATGAATCCTAAACAAAAAATTTCAAGAGGAACTCATTACCTTAAGTTGGAATAGGAGAGGAAGGAAAAAGATGAGGATATCGGGACTTCATGTCTGCCTCAACCTCCCTAGTAGCACCCTCAACTAAGTGATTCCTCCGCAATACCTCATGGAGGCAACTTCCTTATTTCTTAACCTCTTGACTTGCCGGTCTAGGATCTTAACGGTACCTCTTCATAAGCAAGATTCTCCTTAATCTCTAAATCCTCTAAGGGAACTATGGTTGATGGATCCCTAACACATTTCTTCAACATTGAGACATGGAACACCGATGCACTAACACTAACTCATTTGGTAAATCTAACTCATATGAAACCTTGCCGACACGCCTCAAAATCTCATAAGTACCCACAAATCGAGGACTAAGTTTCCCCTTCTTTCCAAATCCCATAACACCCTTCATGGCTGAAATCTTCAAATAAACCCAATCATGTACATAAAATTCGAGATCTCTCCTTCAAACATTGGCATAGGATTTTTTCCTACTTTTGGCCATCATCAACCTCTCTCTAACAACCCGAATCTTCTTAATGGCTTCATTCACCAATTCCGAACCTAGGAGAGAAACTTCTCCCACTTAAAACCACCCTATAGAAGACCTACATCTCCTATCATATGGAGCCTCAAAGGGATATATGTCAATACTAGAATGATAAATGTTATTATAAGCAAACTTAATTAACGACATATGGTCATCCCAATTGCCCTTAAAATCTATTACGCATGACCTCTACAAGTCCTCTAAAGTTTGAATGATGCGTTCCACTTGACCATCCATTTGAGGGTGGAAAGCAGTGCTAAGCTTCACCTTAGGACCTAGCCCCTTTTGGAAAGACCTCCAAAACTGTGAAGTAAATTGGGTAGCTCTATTGGAAATTATAGACAAGGGTACTCCATGTAACCTTATTATCTCCCTCACATACAGCTTAGCATACTCTTCCACTGAGTAGGACACCTTGATGGGAATGAAATGAGCGAACTTAGTCATTCGGTCCACTATTACCCATATCGAGTCATGTCGCCCACAATATGTGGCAATCTTACAATAAAATCCAGGTTCACCCCTTCCCACTTCCAAGTAGGAATAGCAATATGTTGTGACAAGCCTTCCGGCCTTTGGTGCTCAACCATCACTTGTTAACAATTAGGACATTTGGCCACAAATCCCGCAATATCTTTCTTCATCCCATTCCAACAATAGACTTCTCATAGGTCATGGTACATCTTGGTGGCTCCCGGGTGAATAAAATATCAAGAACTATGGGCTTCTTCTAAAATTTGCTCCCTCAAGCCGTAAACATTTCGAACACATAACCTACCTTGATACATTAGTATCTCCCCTTTGGGAGAAACCCTCAACAGACTTTTTAAGTACCGCCTCTTTCAACTCAACCAAGATATGATCAATACTTTGCTTAGACTTCACATCCATCACAATGGATGATTCAGAACCATTTTGGACCATGACACTACCCTTGGTGGAATCCACTAGTTGAACACCTAGTTGGGCCAACCTATGCACATCACGAACCAACTCTTTCTTTCCATCCTCTACATGAGCCACACTACACATTGACAATCTACTAAGAGCATCCACTACCATATTAGCTTTACCAAGGTGATAATTCAAGCCACATTCTTTGGCGAAGATTCAAGTCCTTTTGACTAAACACATATGGAAGACTTTTATGATCGGTGAAAACATCCACATGGACCCCATACAAATAATGTCTCCATATCTTTAAGGAAAATACAACCACTGCTAATTCAAGGTCATGGGTAGGATAATTCTTCTCATGGACTTCAAATTGCCATGAAGAGTAGGCAATATCCTTACCATTTTGCATAAGCACACATCCCAACCCAACACTAGAGGCATCACAATACACTACAAAACCACCTGTACCTTCTCGTAAGGTCAACACCAAAGTGGAAGTAAGTCTATCTTTCAACTCTAGGAAACTTTTCCCACAAGATTCTGATGACACAAAGTTAGCCTTCTTTTGAGTGAAACCCATCAAAGGAGAAGCAATGTAAAAAAATCCCTCAACAAATCTTCTATAGTAACCGGCCAAACCCAAAAAAGCCTCTTATGTTGGAAGGAGTTAGAGGTATAGGACAACTCTTGACCGCATCCGTCTTTTTCGCATGTACCTCAATACCCTCACTTGACACATTATGACCAAGGAAAGCTATGGACCTCAACCAAAATTCAAACTTTCTAAACTTTGCAAAAAGTTGTTGGTCTTTAAGAACTTGCAACACAACTCTCACGTGGTCCACATGTTCATTCTTAATCCTTGAATAGATCAAAATATCATTGATAAACACAATCACAAATATGTCTAGGTATTGCCTAAACACTATATCATAAAGTCCGTAAACGCCGCCGGAGCATTAGTCAACCCAAACGACAACACTAGGAATTCATAATGACCCTACCGAGTTTGGAAAGCCATCTTTGGAATATCATCACCACTCACCCTCTAGGCATAGAATTTCCCCTCTTCCACTCTATGATAGGCTCATTTTGGAATTGGAATCTAACCACCCGAGTCTACAATCAATAGAGGCATAACATGCATGCAACCAATCTATACCCAAAATCACATCAAAGTCTACCATGTCAAGATCTACCAAGTCAACAAGAGTAACTCTATGGGATAATGAAACGAGAAACTTTCTATACACCCTCTTAGCCACCACAGAATCACCAACCGGGGAATAGATCGAAAAAGGGTCTAATAACACTTTGGGGAGCATATCAAACTTCATAGCCACATAAGGTGTCACAAAGGACAAAGTAGCACTGGGTAGAAACAAAGCATTCACATCAATAAGAAAGACTTTTAACATACCGGTCACCACATCTGCAGAGCTCTCTTGGTCACCTTGGGATTGAATAGCATAAAAGCTGTTTTTCTTTGGGGGATCGGAGTTTGAACTGCTTTCTTTCCCTTCCCTTTGCCTTAAGCATGGGGAAATATCTCATCTTGTGTCCAATATTCCAGCAACTAAAACATCCTTCGGTGCCAGCTTGGCACTTACCCTTATGTTTCTTCCAACACTTGGCACATGTAGATCAAATAAAAGAAGAACCACCTCCGTTTCCTCCTTGCAATTTAGGGTTAGACACCCTTTCCTTATTAAACTTAGGATGAGCACCATATGAATCTTGACTAGAAAACCTTTGTCAAAAATCTAGGTCGACCTTGTCCATCGGACCTTGAGTTGGAGAAATTCCCATCACCGGTTCTAGCATTTTTCACCTCTCTATTCTTTTCCTTGAGTTTATCCTCTTCTATTTGTTGTGCATGGATGGTGAGACAAGAGATTGTCACCAATGAGCATGGAGGTACGAAACTCTTTAACCACCATATCAAATATACGCATCACAAAGTTATTCATCCTAGCCCTAGAATCTGCAACCATAGTTGGAGCATACTTAGACAATTGAGTGAACATTAGGGCATAATCCTTCACACTCATACATCCTTGGTATAGGTCAATGAACTCTTATGCCTTTCCTTCCCTCATCTCTAAGGGAAAGAACCTAAGAAGAAATGTCGATTTACACATATACCACTCTACGAGATACTCTCTCACCGGCCTTGCCTCCTTCCACTGACAATACCATACTTGAGAATCCCCTTTTAATTGGTAAGTGGACAATTCCTCCTTCTCTTGTGGAGACACCCCATGATAGCAAGTACTTTGTAGACCTCGTCGACAAACTCTTAAGGGTCCTCAACTTTGGAGCCATAAAATTTGGGAGGGTTCATTCTCATATGATCCCTCACTCTTGAAGGGGCCGAATACACATTAGGATTCGCCAATGCTACATCCTCTCTATTGGCTTGAGCCGTCACGGCTTGAACCAACATTCGGATAGCCAACCTAAACTTCGCATTTGACATATTCTCAACCAAAGGATCTGTCGGAGCATGGGGAGCTTGAGGAGGAGCTCTTTGATTCTCATTGTCATCTTCCATCCTTCTAGCATTAGCCCTTCGTGTATTCATATCCTGAAGACACAAGAAAATGATTAGGAGAGATGAATCTTTTAGAGTTAAATTCTAAGGCACGACTTAAGGGTAATGAAGAAGTGAAATTTCCTAAACATCTGTAGCCTCTCATTCATAAGTGTGGCACGCTTCACACTCATGAACAAGACTCTACTGGACATGGCTTCTGAGACATCATCCTAGAATCATTCTAAACCTTGTACTCAGATTACCAACTTTGTGACGACCCAGAGGTACACCCTAGATGTAACAAGGCACATAGAACACCGTAAGGTTACATTTAAGCTACCTAGCACATCATAACATACAGTATTAAAATAATAAAGTAAAATGCATTTCAAGTTTTAAAAGTTTTTCATAAAAGAAAGCGAAAGTCTAGACTTGTCTCAATAAGGACATCTATTGCAATACTTGAATGATATAGGGCCTAGCCCATACAATATGTACGAAAAGGGAAATACAATAAATGAATCTACATCATGAGAAAAAACCATCCTCGAGCCATAAGGACTCACCACCAAGCTCGGAAGATATACAAGTCCAAGATTTAGCCAGTAGAATGATTACCTCGAGAACCGGAACCTATACTTAGGAAATGTAGGAAAAGTAGGGGTTAGCACAAAAATGAACGAAGTATGGTAGCCATGCATAAAAACATTTAAAACATGTAAAATGGGAAATTTCATTTGAAAGCATGCATTTGGCCATATTTGAATATCATAAAAGACATTAGAAGTCATAAGTCATAATCATGGACAACATAATTCAATATCACCTTCAAATCTTTGAATTCATATACAAAGCTTCTTGAGTAACCATAGTTCATTATTCATGTTCTTATTGTAGGAAGAGTAGCCTTAACCGACATAGAGACCATGTGATCTATAACATGATCACTCAGTTTCTCCCACACCAAAAAGGGTTGTTCTACTTGCCTAAGGTAGAACCATGAATTCCTATATTAGGTGGATCCACTAGCTATTTAACCTATCGGGGCACATAGTTTATGGGATATGGAGATTTCTTCTAGAAATCCGGCCTCAACTAATGGGGGAACTTCTATCTCATTGTCAATATCCACTCAGTGCTAAGCATAATTCCCACGTAATACTTAGTAATTCTTACTTAACTCATATCTCATGGAATAATATCCTTGACAATCAATCCAAGTTAGTTCATTAAGATAGCCCTTATTATTTGATTCAATTAGGTGAGAATAACTTTTCAACATAAGTATCCTTTCTATGTGAGAAGACCTTTCACATCATGGTTGTAAGTGTTTATTGAGAATAGCCTTTCAACAACACAACAACATAATAAACATTGTCACTTTAGTGTCAAAGCACCCTTTAAGAATTACATAAGTTTCAAAAGATCATGCATAAACTCACACTTTGCCCTTCAAAGATTCAAAGCGATTATCAATTACCAAATCTAGAATTAAAGCATTATATAGGAATTTCATCATAAATTCATGTATTTCTACCAATTCATACATTAGATCATAAAACTCTTCTTTCACAATCAACAACCCAACCTACAAAATCACAATTTGGAGAAATATGGGGGTTTGCATGGGTTTCTAAGGGAATCATAATAAAAACATTGTAGATTCTAAATTCATGGATATTAACACATAAGTAAACCATTAAAATTATTAGATCAAAGAACCCATGTGGATGAAGGAAACTCTAGCTAATTGGGGGAATTCTACCATTTGAATTTGAATTTGAATATTTTGAGAGGGCTCCATGGGTGGAAACTACCCATGGATATGTATCACCGTAACTCAATCATAAATCCCTATGAATTTCATGTTCATCTTCTTGCTTCTTGAACCCTAGCCTTCACCTTCTTCTTCTTCTTTGAGTTTTCTGGAGAGAGAATATTTTGAGAGGATTTGGGTTTTTCTTTTGCGAATTGGAAGATTGAGTTACAAGACTTAATTTAGGGATTTAAAATCCTTATATAGGTGGTCTAAATTAGTCTAAAACGACATCACTTAATATTAATTAAAACCGGAAAACCCACAGTGACCCTAAATATAACCACCAAAAAGGGTTTCCAAGCCCCATCAACGTGACCTCATCGACGGACTGTGGTTGGACCTACGGCCCATTCTTGAGCCATGGTTTGTGGTTCAGAGAGCCTGATTTTGGTACCTCAACCCACGACTCCAACCATGGACCGTGGACCCATCCACGTGGCGTGGGTCCTTGTCTCGTGGTTCACTGCCTCAGACAGTCCCTAGGTTGCTCACCTACGGGCTTAACCACGTGGCGTGGGTTCAACCACGACCCGTGGGTCCCCTTCGTTGGTGACACCTGGAGGTTTTGGAAAATTGCTACTCTTTCTTCTTTCGGTTATGGGGAGTTACATCAAAGACTAAACCCTCACATTAAGCTCTAGTTTAGCCTCCTTTCGAACCATATTTTCATGATAAGACACTTACCTTCCTATGCATCTAAATAGTTATTCCATTAAAATAGGAGAAAAAAATTCACAAATAATTGATACTTTATCTTATAAGCATCCTTTAATCATATACCATTAATTTCAAAAAACATGCATAACTTCATAATCATAATTCATAATTTCATAAGCATAGTTCATATTTACAGAAGAGGGATATGCATGGATACATATGATATCAATTTAAAATCATAAAATTTAGTTAGATCATGCATAATCAGATTTAATTTAGAAATTTAGATCATAATGAGTTGAACCCATGGAGAATCGCATGAAACCCTATATTTTTAGGTGAAAATTAATTGGAGAATTGAGTATTTTTTGGAACCCAATGGATGTAATGAATCCATTTAAAATGTTCCAACATACCTTGGGTGATCAAAGCCTTAGCATGGAGGAAGAAAACCTCTCAACATACCTTTTAATGTCTGAATGATACGATCATCTTGCACATCAGTTTGAGGATGAAAGGTCGTGCTAAGTATCACTTGAGCACCAAGAACCTTTTGGAACGACTTCCAAAACTGAGAAGTAAACTGAGTACTAAGATTGGAGATAGCAGATAAAGTCAGCCTATACAACCTCACCATTTACCGAATATAAAGATTTGCACAGTCTTCGGTTGAAAATGAAGTATTCACAAAATAAAAATGAACCGACTTCATCTTTTGGTCCACAACAGTCCAAATAAAATCAAATAAGATGATTACGAGTTGATCCATAATGAATTTCATATTTAAATTTTCCCACTTCCAATGTGGAATGCTAATGTGTTGAACAAAACCACCTGGTTTTTCATGCTCAACTTCACTTGTTGATAACTTAGACACTTAGCCACAAATTCCATAATATACTTCTTCATCCCGTCCACCAATAGATCTCCTACAAATCATGATATATCTTAGTGGATCTTTATTGAATAAAATACCGAGAACTATCATCTTCCATCAAGATATGATTTCTCAACTCATAAATATTCGATACCCATAATCGACCTTGGTAACGAAGGATACTATCCCCCTTTGAGAGATAGCCTCAATTGATTTTTTGGAAACTAACTTTTTCAATTCAACCGTAATACGATTAAGGTCCTGCTTAGCTTTCACATCTAAAAGAAGAGTTGATTACAAACAAACAATGACACCACTCTCATTGGAATCAACCAAGAGGACACTCAATCGAGATAGTCTATGATAATCATGAACTAACTCTTTCTTACTATCCTCAATCTAAGCAACACTACTCATCAATAGTCTACTAAGAGCATTGGCCAACACATCCGCTTTACCAGAATGATAAATGATAGTCATTTAATAATCTTTTAACAACTAAAGTCACCTACTTTGGTGAAGATTCAAGTCCATATGGGTGAGCACATACTTCAAACTCTTGTGGTCGATGAACACACGCACATGAACAACATAAAGATTATGTATCCAAATCCTTAACGCAGTTACTACGCCGCTAGCTCCAAATCACAAGTTGGTTAATTTTTTTCATGCACCTTTAATGGCCCTGAAGCATAGGCAATATCTTTCTATGTTGCATAAAAACACAACCAAGACCAATCTATGAGTCATCGCAATAAACAACAAAACCATTTGATCCTTCCAGTAATGTCAAAATAGGGGATGAATTGAGTCTATCCTTCAACTCTTGGGAACTTTACTCACAGGCTACCGACCATAGATATTTTACCTTTTTTGAGCTAATGCCATCAAAGGCGAATTCGTAGAAGAAATTCTTTCCACAAACCTTATATAGTCACCAACCAAACCAAAGAAACTCCATATATCTAAAGTAGGCAAAGGTCTAGGAAATTTTTTAACTTCCTCGGTCTTCTTATGATCAACTTGAACACCTTCATCAGAGCTAATATGGTCTAGTGAAAAATTGGAACTCACCATTGCTAAACTTAGTATATAATTGACGATCCTTAAGAATTTGCAACACAACATTTAAATTTTAAACATGCTCATACTAAATCCGAGAGTAAATCAAAATATCATTAATAAACACTATCACAAATATATCAAGTTATTATTTAAACATTATATTCATTAGGTCCTTGAAAGGCGGTAGGGCATTAGTCAAACTAAATGATATTACTAAAAACTCATAGTGACCATACCTAGTGTGAAAAATTGTCTTCAAAATGTCACTTTCCTTAACTCTTAACTAATGATAACCTAAATGAAGATCAATCTGTAGAAAAAAACTCACACCAAGATCAATATTTGAAAAAAACTCGCACCTTAGAGTTGAGAAAACAAATCATCAATCCTTAGAATAGGATATTTTTTCTTTATGGTTACCTTTTTCAATTGTCAGTAGTCAGTACACATTCAGAACGGACTATCCTTCTTTCAAACAAATAACACAAGATCACCCCATGGTGGGATACTCGGTCTAACGAATCCCTTATCAAATAACTCATTCAATTGATCCTTTAATTCCATAAGTTCTTGTAACACACCGAAAATAGTAGGCCAAACTAGAGCTAAACGCAGGGTTAGAATCAAGGAAGGATGGCAAAGGATAAAGGAGTGGGATAAGGCGACCTTCATTGGTGTAGAAACTTCCCCACTTACCATGCCCACCACAATGATGCGTGGGAGGGCTCGTGGTGGGCTAGGCTGTAGCCTTGCCAAATCTTCCCCAAAATAGTCCCCCACTTGATGAGCCACTTCACAGCTCGTGGTGAGACCACGTCATGTGGTAAGGCTCGTGGAGGGGAGTTAGTGGTAGAGAATGAGTGAGAGGTGGCTTAGCCACTGCCTCAAGGCCTCCGTATTATGCATTTGCCTGTTTTATTCTGGTGACAGTTGACATAGCCTTATAGTATAGGTGAGGGACCATGTTTCTTATATGATTAGTGTTGATTTAAACTAGCTCGTAAGATGATGTGATGCCTTGCACGTTTCAGCATGTGTACTGCAAGTTAACTCCAACGGGAGTATTTAAACTCTAGACAGAAAGGTGGTAATTGAGCTTAAAGTTGAAAGTTAAGTGCTAAGTTAAAGCAAAAGGGTTTAATATTTAGAAAATGGAATAAAATAAGTGAGCTGATTGCTTAACTTAACTAAGCTAGTAGGTGACATGCAGGTGCATCACCAACTTGAGCTATATGAATCTAGTTAAAAAGGACAAGGTTTATGGATCAGATTGGAGCCTATGCTAATGGACTCACTCAAGGCCCAAACTATGTTAAATAAAAGGAAAATAAAATTAAATCCCAGCAGCCAAATCTGCCAAGACCCAATATATATTTAAGCCTAAGTGAAAGCTAGTAAGTGCATCACCTAGTTGACCTTTTGAGCTGCTTGATGTGCATAAGAAGGTCCATCACCTACTTGACCAATTAGTGGCTGAAAATGGACAAAAAAAGGGAGCTTCTAGAGGATTGTATTTTTATGGCCAAAGGGAGGTTCTAGAGGAAGCTTGTGATAAAATTTTCCAAGAATTGAAAGATAGACTTACTTTTTCTCCAGTGTTGACTTTACCGGAGGGTACAGATGGTTTGTGGTGTATTGTGATGCCTGTAGATTTGGGTTGGGATTTGTGTTTATGAAAAATGGTAAGGTTATTGCCTATGCTTCAAGGCAACTTAAAGTCTATGAGAAGAATTATCCTACCCATGATCTTGAGTTAGTGACGGTTTTTTTTAACTTAAAGATATGGAGGTATTATTTGTATAGGGTCATGTGGATTTTTCATGGATCATAAGAGTCTACAATATGTGTTTAGTCAAAAGGATTTGAATCTTCGCCAAAGCAGGAGCCTTGAGTTATTGAAGGATTATGTCCTTTATCACCCAGGTAAAGCTAATGTGGTAGCTGATGCTCTTAGTAGATTGTGAATGGGTAGTGTGGCTCATGTGGATGAAGAAAATAAAGAGTTGGTTCGTCATCCATAGGTTGTCCCAACTAGGTGTTCAACTAGTAGGTTCCACCAAGGGTGGTATCATTGTCCATAATGGTTCCGAATCATCCTTTGTGATAGATGTGAAGTCTAAGCAAAGTCTCGATCCTATCTTGGTTGAGTTGGAAGAGGCGGTACTCAAGAAGTCCATTGAGTCTTTCTTCCAAGAGGGAGATGGTGTACTAAGGTATAAATGTAGGTTATGTGTTCCAAATATTGACAGCTTGAGGGAGCAGATTTTAGAAGAAGCCCATAGTTCTCGATATTCTATTCACCCGGGAGCCACCAAGATGTACCGCGATCTACAGAAAGTCTATTGGTTGAATGGGATGAAGAAAGATATCGCGGGATTTGTGGCCAAGTGTCCTAATTTTCAATAAGTGATTATTGAGCACCAAAGTCTTGGAGGCTTATCACAAGACATAACTATTCCTACTTTGAAGTGGAAAGATGTGAACATGGATTTTATTGTAGGCTTGCCACGTACCCGGTGGCAACATGGCTCAATATGGGTAATAGTGGATTGGATGACTAAGTCAACTCATTTAATTCCCATCAAGGTGTACTACTCAGCAAAAGAGTTTGCTAAGTAGTATTTGAGATAGATAGTAAGGTTACATGGACTACCCTTGTGTATAATTTCTGATCGAGGTACCTAATTTACTTCACAGTTTTGGAAGTCTTTTCAAAAGGGGATAGGTAGCAAGGTGAATCTTAGCACAAATTTTCACCCTCAAATGGATTGTCAAGTGAAACGCACCATTCAGACTTTCAAAGACATGTTGAGGGAATGCAAGATAGATTTTAAGGGTTATTGGGATGACCATATACCGTTAATTGAGTTTGATTATAATAACAGTTATCATTCGAGTATCAACATGGCCCCGTTTGAGGCTCTCTATGGTAGGAAATGTAGGTCAACTATAGGATGGTTTGAAGTGGGAGAAGTTCCTCTCCTAGGTCCGGAATTGGTGCATGAAGCCATCTAGAAGATTCTGGTTATTAAAGATAGGTTGAGGACGACCCAAAGTCGGCAAAATTCCTATGCCGATGTTTGAAGGAGGGATCTAAAATTTGAGGTGCATGATTGGGTTTATTTGAATATCTCAGTCATGAAGGGTATTATCAGGTTTGAAAAGAAGGGGAAACTTAGTCCTTGTTTTATGGGTCCTTATGAGATTTTGAGGCGTGTCGGCAAGTTTGCATATGAGTTATCTTTGCCAAATGAGTTGGCGTTACTGCACCCGGTGTTCCATGTCTCAACGTTAAAGAAATGTTTTGGGGATACAACAACCATAGTTCCCTAAGAGGGTTTAGAGGTTAAAGAAGAATCTTGCTTATGAATAGGTACCGGTTGAGATCTTAAACCAGTAAGTTAAGAGGTTGAGAAACAAGGAAGTTGCCTTTGTAAAGGTATTGTGGAGGAAGCACTTAGTTGATGGTGCTACTTGGATGCCGAGGCTGATATGAAGTCTCGATATCCACATCTTTTCCCTTCTACTCCTATTTCGACTCTAGGTAATGAGTTCCTCTTATGTTCTCTTATTTACGAGTCATGTATGACTTATGTGTATCCATGATTTCGTTATGATTATGCATGTTTATGAAATCCTATGATTAGAAAGAAAGTGAGTTTTATGATTGATGTTCCTCATGTTGTTGTGCATTGAGTATGAGTTACCTATTGACTTCATGAGATGAATTGATGAACATCATTTTGATATGCTTTTTTAGAGTAAATTACATTTACACTCCATGATAATTGTTGAGTATGCATTAAAGCTTGGAGAAGGTAGTTCCTCATAAGAACATGAGAAATGTTGAAATTTCATGCATAATGGGTTGTTAGATGTTGTTCCTACTTCCTTGTGATGCATTCAATATGTTTGAGTTGAGGTTCATGTTTCCTTCTTGTTGTATGCATTTTTCGTGATGTTGCATGCATGATGGGCTGCTAGTCTTGAGTCTTTACTTCCGTAGGGTGTCTAGAACGTCATTCGAGGACGAATGTTCCCAAGAGGGAGATATTGTAACACCCCGGATATTAGTAGGCCAAACTAGAGCTAAACGCAAGGGTTAGAGTCAAGGATGGAGGGAAAGGGCCAAAGGAGGCTAAGGTAGCCTTAATTGGTGTAGGAACTTCCCCACCTACCATGCACACCACCATGACTAGTTGTCAAGACCACGGCTCGTGGGAGGGCTCGTGGTGGGCTAGACAGTGGCCTTGTCAAATCTGCCAAAAAAGTGTCCCCCTCTTCACGAGCCACTTCACGGCTCATGGTGAAAATCACGGCACATGGGAAGGCTCTTAAAGGGGAGTTTGTGGTAGAGGATGAGTAGGAGGTGGCTTAACCACTTCCTCAAGGCCCATGAGAGGGATAGGTGAGTCCGAGATTTGGACTCATTTAGGGCTTTCTTTATATATATTTAGTGTCTTTAAATGCGTAATCTATCCTATAAAGGGATGAAGAATCCTTGATTTTTAGGTACATGGATTGAGGAACAAAACCAAGGATACTAACATGCAAAAATGAAACAAAACAAACTGAAGAATTGAAGAAAGGCAAGTCTGGTGATCGCCAATAGAGTTTGGAGAATCGCCAAAGGGTCAGTTCCACCGCCTAAAGTTCTAGTGTGCTAGCCTTGAGGGAAGAAACCAAATCGGTGACAAGAAGGAGAAGACTGCGCTTCACCGAGTAGTTTCGTGATGCAGTAATAAATCTCCTTAATTTACAAAACCCAAGAATGCGGAATGACAAGGTGAAAAGGCGATGGAAGAGAGAAAAGGGCAGCTCACCGAGTGGTTCAGCGAGCCCGAATTACTTTACATAATGGGCTTTCGTACCTTATTTTCGGCGACTATAAATATGTTTTTGAATAGTTAGTTTATAATCTTTTGGACATCTGGGATCATTTTTATTAATTTTTATTACCTTGAGACAGTTTTCTCTAGAGTTTCCTTTAGTTTTGAAGGATTGAAGAAATTAACTTTTGAGAAATTGGAAATGGGTCTTAGATATTCATCAAATTGGAGATTTGTCAGACATAATCACTATTACCCAGTTGATGGATAATCAATTTGGTAATTATTTTTACCTTTTTATAATATCTAGTTAAAACCCCAATTCTTGGGGTGTGATCATGTGATTATGGGCTGATTTAGCTTATGTGTATTGCTAATTGTTAGTTTAAATGCTATTTAAAAGTGAGTTTAATCATTAATTGTGGTTTAATTTAAGAATTGTAGTTGCAAATGCAGTTCTATGTTTGTGTTCTTGGTGTGCTCGAGGGAGAGGTTTTAGAACTAAGGTTTTTGATTGATGGTTTGTGGGTATTGGGTTGAATAGGGTTTATCTTGAGAGATTAAATCCTCAACCCAATCCCACACATTTAGCTAGAGAGAATGAATGGATTAAAGTATGGGTTACGCTTAATTTGCATGCTTGTTGATGTTTGAGAGAAATCACATGATTCGGGGTAATTGTTTGAGAGAAAATTACCTCCCTGATAGACTAGCCTACTTACTAATATCTAGCTATTTACTAATAGTTGCAGTTACCCATCTATCTATATTTGCCTATAATCAATCAAATCCCAAAAATATGTCTCATTTTTGTTAATTTGTAGTGTTTGTGACGGTTTGTAGTTGATAACTAAAACGAAAAACCCCCATCTGACATTCGTGTCAACCCCTTTCTTGATTATGTTTTTAATCGATAATTTCTATTCCTATGGCTGATTAGACTACATTCATACTTCCTAATTGAATCTGAAACATGTACCGTGCCCTATGGGATTCAACCACAACTCATTTGGTTTGTTTTTATACTAATTTACGATCGTTGAACACCTAGAATTTGATGAGGTGTGCTTGAAACAATAAATATCAAAAAGGCGGCGCTGCCGGGGAGATGTGTTGTTTGAAATTCTTTTGGTGAAGTTGAATTTTGTTCTTCTTAGTTATAGTTGAATCTACTTAATTTTAGTTTTGGTTTTGTTTTGCGTGTGTTAAAACAACGGAGGAAATGAGTGTCAACGGAAGCAATGGTAGCCAAGAGGGCCACCAAGATGACATCGGGAATGTCAATGATCTCAATGACCCGAATGTCATTGACCCTAACCAAATGGGTGGTGTTGGTGCCATTTGTTTGCCTCCAGTGGAAGGAAACACTATGTTTCACATAACAAGCACCATGTTGCAGGTCCTACAACTGAAGGGTTTATTTTTCGGGCAGGCTCATGAGGATCCCCATGAGCATATAAAGAATTTTGTTGATGTTTTTGGACCGTTCTCCTTTAAGAACAAATCTCCAGAATCTGTTCGGCTGAGGTTTTAACCATTTTCTCTAATGGGAGAAGCATGTAAGTAGTTCGTTGAGTTGCCAAAAGATTCTTTCACTTCGTGGGACGAACTTATTATCGCATTCCAAGTGCGATTCTTTCCCCCTTCGCAGATGATGACTCTTTGGGACAACATTCAAAGCTTTAAGACCTTGGAGGTTGAGCTAATCCATGAGACTTGGCTAAGGTTTAAGAAGATGGTGTTGCAATGCCCAACTCATGGACTGTCCGATAACGTACTGCTGCAATACTTCTAGAGAAGCCTTGATTCAATGAATAAGGGAGTGGCTGATCAACTTTCTCTGGGAGGTTTAATGCAACAACCTTATGTAATAGCAGCCCAACTCCTTGATGGCATGACCAAAATTAACCTAGCATGGTACACCCGCGAAGATCAAGTCTTTCCCCTTGCTTATAAATTTACGAAAGGGCAGATGAAAAAAGATCAAGGAAGAGACAAAAACATGGCAAAGATGATGACCCAGCTGGACATCTTGGCCAAGAACGTCATGAGTACTGGTACGAGGAGTGTTAATGTTGTTGGTGTTAGTGGTGTAAACCTCGAAAAGGCCAAATTGGAAGCGTTATACAATGAGGAAGTGAACCTCCTAGCCAACCAATCAGGAGGCTATCGTGTTAACTACCCAAGGCTGGGTGGAAACCAAAGTTGGAATAGAGAAGAGGGCTGGAGAGACTGTGATAGAGAGTGGCTGATCGTAATGTCACTTGGAAGGAAAGAGAAGGGGAGAAGGATAGGAATGTTCCTCCCCATGAGCGTCAAAAGCACAAATATTCTAAGGGTGGCCGAACTGAGGATATGCTCTCGCGTATTCTCAATAAGGTTGAAGGGTCCGACAAAGTTTTGAAGGAAATGAAGGAAGATGTATCAACTCCCAACCAGACGGTGACCTCTCATTCCGTCTCTATCAAGTAGTTCGAGACCCAAATGGGTCAAATTTCTTCACATCTTAACCCAAGACAAAAAAAGGGGTCACCTAGTTGTCACGACCCGGGAGCACCCCCTAGTCGTAACCGGCGTACTCGACCTCGAAGAGGTCTAATACAAGCCTCTTAGCATTCATTCATCGCATAGACACTAAAACCATAAGGAATTAAAAACTTTCTTTACCAAGAAAACATTTCATAAAAAAAAATAGCAAGCGGAAGACTTTCTAGACATTATACATGATGTCTCAAAACCATCTAATACTTTAGAGTACAAAATTCGGGACTAATCCCATACACAACTTAAACAATACTAAAAAGACATAAAAGAACATATGGGGTATTGTCCTCGAATATACGAGGACTCACCAAGTCTTCATCTTCAAACACTTAGAAACCTATCAAATAGCCATGACATGTCATCATCTCCAAATCCCTACACTTTAGTCCAAAAAGGGAAAGAAAAGGGGTTAGCACAATTAAGTACTAAGTATGGAGACCATGCAAGAAAATATGCACAACGGACATTTACAAGAAATGGATGCTTTCATATCATTTTGATAAAACCTTCACTTCACAAGTATAAGAGACATAATACAAGTCAACATTAACATATAAGACTATAGCCAACCATATATATACTCAACATATGTCCATATACAATCCATGCTTAACTTTAAAAGAACACATGTCATTTCATTACCATAGGACCTCTACCTAATATAACCTTAAAACACACTTGAGTGAGACAAGAAGTGACCGCCCATACAACCTCTTCAAGCACACTTAAGTGTTCCCCAAGATTACCTTAGATAAGGACATTTCATTTACAACATAACATCAATAGGCCAATATTCTTTAAGAAACCATTTTGGAGACATTCAAGCACATAAGGGGACTTTCACATAATAGTCGTTAGACTTAGGGAACTCACTTTAGTATCTTCAAAGCCTACTCGTGCCATGTGTAGATAGCATCCCATACTACTACCTACACGTTGTAGAACCTATCCAATAACTAGAGTGCACATCCCACATGATGGGAATAGGCATAACCGACATAGACCATACTAGCTAGGTATGGAATCCGGAGTCTATCCTACTCCGTGGAGGTTGTTCTACTTGCCAAAGGTAGAACTAGTAACCAACCCATGTAGGCACATGGTTTAAGGGATGTCCAAGGAAGTTCATTGTGCCTAATCTCATACTCAACTAGGCCACCTTCCTAACCACATCCACTCGGTGCTAGCCTTGTTTCCTATAGAGTATTCAATCACATATGTACTTAGAGAAGGTTCCTTTTCTAGTTCAACCAACTCATAGTACCTCTTCCCAAGAAAGGCCCCATTTCTTAGTCATGGCAAATCAAGGTTCATAAGGATAGCTCATTTGACTTTCTTAGATAAGGATTATCATGCCGTTCCGGCTCCATCCATCTCTACGTCTATCATCTCACTCAAGAAGGGAACTTCGCCCTAATGCCCATCCTTCAAGGTTATACATTTACATAGGAAAGCTAGACTTATGAAAGGGTACCATTTCTTAGTTCTGCCGATTCAAGTCTTGGCCTAGAATTCCTCTTTTAGCATTTATAGAAAGGGCACCATTTCTTAGTTCTGCCCATTTCACACATTCATGCATTCAAGACTTTAAGTAACAAGAAGAGACACTTTAGTCTACCAACCAAGTCACAACATTTTCATTTAAGGATACTTCATAATCCAACATCATTTCATATATACATCATGAGAAATCATACTTTAACTCACAATGCTATCCACTTTACATAGAATCATAACAAGATCACATAAAACTCATTCACATCATACCTTCACATATAGCTTCATATAAAACTCATTCACATCATACCTTCACATATAGCTTCCCATAAAACTCATTCACATCATACCTTCACATATAGCTTCATATAAAACTCATTCACATCATACCTTCACATATAGCTTCACATAAAACTCATTCACATCATACCTTCACATAAAACTTTACATATAGCTTCATATAGGACTTTACATATAGCCTCATATATGTATAATAATACAACAATATAATAACATTCACATAATTCCCTTCATGGCCTCAATTCAAAATAATACAACAAATAACCACCTCCACCAAAGGTGGATCAAACCAACCAATAACAATTATATTAATACTAAGAGATCAAGCCATCTTACCACCCTTTTCAAAGGCCATAAGCCACAATACTCAATTCCATGCCAAATATACAATATTTATCAAGTTTGATCAACTTACCCTCTTTCCATGGCTATCTTCATCATCCTCATATTCCAACAATTAACAATGATAATAACAACATTCAACTATACAAGCTAAGCTAAGCATAAGCCAATAATCAACATGAAGACTAATTCACAATTTTGTCCATTCAAGGTTAACATCCCACATCCTTCAATTCACTAACAATTCTTAACAATTCCACATAGATAAATACATATATGAACAGTCCACAACAATCTACACAATAATTGTCCATCAATTACACAAAATCAATACACCCACTTTAGGCCAAATTTAGAGAATTTGAGAAGACATGGGTTCATGAGGATTACTTTCTAAAAACCATTAATAATCATTAATAACCATATAAATCATCATTTAAAACCTTTTTATGCAAGAACCCATTCTAGAGTCGAAATAGGTTTTTGTGTGTATTTGAAAAACCTTGAAAACCTTTTGATTGGGTTCCTTGAAAGAAAGAATAATCAAGGATAAGGATCCACATACCTCTAAGTTGAAAACCCACGAAAATTGAAGAATAAGCACTCGAAATCTTCAACCCTAGCTCCAACTCCTCTTCTTCCTTGAGTTAGAGAGAAATATTTGAGAGAGGGAATGATTTTTTTGGAAATTCTAAGAGGAGTGACTTAAATGAAAGGAATTGGGTCATAAAAAGGTCTTATAGTTGCTAGGAAAGGAAAATAATAGCATAGGGTCAATTTTGGAAAAGGAGTAAGGACCCATAAAGTCTTGACTTAAAAATTGTGCCCCTTCCCGTCTTAGCTCGCCCTTTTGGACAGTGCTTCACTATTTCGGGCATAACATTTTACTCCAAAGTCAGAATTGGGCAAACTTGTTGGCGTTGGAAAGAGGACTCAGAGACCTTTAATTGGATAGGTAATGGTCCACCTAATTCATTTTGAGCTAAAAGTTATGACCATTTAAAGTTGACCCTTACAACTCACTAGTTCAAATGACTAGTTTCCGGACGTCACGGTCATTTCTCATCATTTCATCAACTTCTCAACTCCAAACTCACATGTGAGGCTCTAGTTTCACTAGTTCATTTTTAGGGTCGTTACACTAGTTATACTATGACCAACCCCAAAATTGAATCTTGACTGGGTAGTGCATTGTTCCACAACGTTAACTAAGGCGCTTCTTGGGAGGCAACCCAAATTTTTATTGCTTTGTGTATTTCTTTTGAATAACGGGTGTTGATTGTGCATGTTAAAAGGTGAAATGTTTTTGAGAAACGCAGATTGGTGAGCCAAGAGTCTAGTCAGTGATTCACCGAAAAGGTCGACGAGCCCGACTTGTACCACCATTGGACCCACTAAAATCACAAGTGGGAGTCTATAAAACTTGGCGGTCCTATGGACAGGTCGGTGACATGTTGAATACGTCAGCCAACTCGACCTTGCCCGGCGTTTGGACACCCAAATTACAACTTAGCGAGGTAAATCACCACTTAGTGTATCGCCGAGTTGTTTGGCAAGGACGACTAATACAGTCGAAAGGGCCATGACCTAAAATGTTTTAAAAGTCTAAACATTTAAACTTTCAAAATCTTTCATATTCCCTCATTTTTAGCCTCATACTTACTCACCCGCACTCTAGATTTTTCTATATTTTACAGTTTTATCACTTTTTGCTCTTGATCTCGTGCTCAGATTTGGAATACATTGCCTCCTAGCTTTCAAACTCATCATTTGACTAAAAGGTCGGTTTTCTGAACCCTGAACTCTTGATTTGTAGTTGAACTCGAATGCATTTGGAAAATTGTTGTTGTCGTGTGTTGGGTCTGTGCTAAAATCAAAGATGTTGTGCTAGTTTGCCTATTTTAGTTTAGAAACCGTGCCTATATTGCTTAAGTTGTTGATTTCTCGAGTTTTGTGCTTTAAAATTGATCGTAGATTGTTGGTTTGCAGTATTTTTTTTGGGTCAGTCGGGTGAATTCTGAGTAACCCGAATTGTTCTAAATGATATACTTTGCCCAATGATGGAGCATTTAAAGTCATTCATAAGGGCAAAGTCATCAAATGGCCAATTTTGGCCAAATCGGGGGATGTCTGAGTACCCTGGTAGCATGGGTCAAGTGGGTCTGAGCTTAATTGAATAAGTGTGTAGTTTTATTTTTGATTTCGGGGGCTGCATATTTAATTTGGGAAACGGGGTTTAAATTTGGCACATTGGGCAGTTTGGCAAGCTGGGTCGTGCTCGCCTAATCGTTTGGCGGTTCGCCAACGTCTCCCTTGATAGCCCTTAATTTCGTGTTTTGGCTATATTAGAGTCTGTAACTTTCGGCGGGAAGCCAAAGCTCACCGAAACTCGAAGACTCACCAAAGGTCTCCCTTGATCACCCTTTCTGCGCCCCTAACCCCTAAAACACACTTTTAATTTCAGTGGGCTAGTCTGAGCTCACCAATTGGTGTCGGCGATATACCGAAGGGCCCTGCATATCGCCGACTCACCATTTTTTGATAACTTTCCAGGCCAGTCCTTTTGGTGATCCCGATTTGGCTCGGCAAAGTGACTCGGCGACTCGCTGGCTGGTTCAACGAGTTTTTCTGCAACTTAAAATTCTGCTACTTTTCTTAAAACATTTCTTATTATTTTTTATGTGATTTGCAAATATGGGTAGACAGTAGACACCCAGACGAGACATGTCCCCCTGCAAGCGGGCAAAGTGAATCATAATACATGAGTATGCAACTACATCCAAAGCAAAGGCGACCAAACATCCTACCAAGGGTGGGAAGGGTAAAGGAATGGGAAACGAGCCCGCAACTATATCAATGGAGGTCAGCTTCGACAATGAGGGAGTCTGCACGACTTACCTCACCACTTCTAAAAGTGAGGGGGAACAACAGGATCCTCAGGCTGTCATCTCTGAGCCTGAGGACAATCAATTGCTATTGGCCCGTAGAGGTGAAATGCGCTTTAAAAGGATGTATGATCATCTAGGATCCCGATATCTTAGACAACTACTACTCCAATCACAGATCAAGTTGTAGTCCCAACACCATTTGTACTGGGTCCTCCTCCATGATCTTTTAACAGACTTAAGTCCAAGGGAATGAGGACTATCATTGAGGAGAAGATGCTATCTATAAATAGTGTGATAGATCGATACCCAAATATTTGGCATACCCTCAAGTCCCACAAGTTTGAGATCTTCACTAAACCCCGGGGATCTCACATTCGTAATTGGGTCCAGGAGTTTTACACTGCTTATGGAGCTTTAGTGCAACATGGGAAGAGGAAGCCTTCTACCTTCCAGCCAGTAGATTATGTGATTGTCATGGGCAAGAAACTGAAATGTGCCAGTGACAATATCAATGTCGTATTGGAGTGCACCAGGAACATCGCAGACGACTATCAAAGCATGATCAAGAGAACTTTTTTATAGCTTGGATTTGCATGATAGTATGTTTTTCCTTGGTGGCTTGGTCTAGCCCAATAGGGTGACTATTCCTTCATAGATTTGTCTGGCCTAATAGGGTGCTATCCTTGGTATGCTTAGCTTGTATTGTTGCTATAACTCCTTCCATGATATTTTAGACTAAAGATGAAGTTTCCCTTGTCTATGAGAATTAAGCTAAGGATTAGATCAAAAGATGGTAAGTATGATTATGATGACCTAAAAGTGGTACTTAGTGTTGGTGGGATTATGAGGTCTCTCATCCGTGCATTGCACAAGTATGCTTTGAGGTTACTTGAAAAGAAGTTCTCTTATGTTTTGAAGATCTAAGGATTTATTATGCTTATGAATCATGCCTTATGTTGACTAATGCTTATATTATGTCTATGTTGAAGATCATGTTTTCTAATATGTTGTTATGCTCTTATGGTATTATGCTAGCTATCACATTTAGTATTTTTGTACTAACACATTCTTTTGCCTACATTCTAATCAAATGTAGGGTCCGACGATTTTGAGTTCCATCTCCGAGGATAACTTCATAGTATAGCAAGGATTGAAGACTTGGTGAGTCCTCATAGCATCAACGATTTGATCACCTTTTTCCTTTTATATATTTCTTTTATGTTGAGAACTATCTTATGGGTTGTGTCCCAAATATATTCGTGTTCTAGATCATTTTATACAAGTGTAGTAAGACTTCCATTTTTCTTTTACAAAGACTTTGATTGTATGGAAAATGTTTTAAAATTTCTGCACTTTTCTATTATCTTATGTTATGATATGCAAAGTGGCTTACATAGAGTCCTTCGGGGTTCTATGTGCTATGTTACATCTAGGGTGTACCCCTGGGTTGTGACAAACATGGTAATAAGAGCACAACATTTTGAATGGTTCTAGAATGTCTCAAACCACGTCTAGTAGAGTCTTGTTCATAAATGTGCAGCGCGCCACATTTATAAATAGGAGGCTATTGGATGTTAGGAAATCTCACTTCTTCATTCTCTAAGTCGTGCCATAGAGTTTGGCTCTATTAAATCTTTCTCCTTATCTGTGCCCTATAGTTTTCAGGGTATGGGTAATACAACGGCAAATGCTACGAGGAATGAGCAAGTTCCTTTCCAAGCTCCACCCAAAGCTCCTCCTAAAGGTCCAATTGATCCTTCGAATATGACGAATGCAAAGATTAGGCGAACTTTACAAATGTTGGCCCAAGCCATGACGACTCAAGTCAATGGGAAGTGATTGCTCCAGTGAACCCTAATGAGAATTATGTAGCTTTAAGAGTGTGGGATTTTATGAGAATGAAACCTCTGGAGTTTAATGTCTCCAAAGTGGAGGAGGATCCACAAGGGTTTATAGATGAGGTGTATAAGGTGCTAGCTATCATAAGGGTGACTTCGGTAGAGAAAGCGGAGTTAGCCGCTTACCAATTAAGAGATGTAGCACAATTATGGTATGAGCAATGGAAATATGGTAGTCTGGTAGGATGGCGCCCATTAGAGTGGGAAGTGTTCAAATTAGCATTTCTTAGTAGGCTCTTTCCCCGAGAGTTGAGGGAAGCTAAGGTGGAATAGTTCATTAACCTTAGGCAAGGTAGCTTGAGTGTTAAGGAGTATGCCTTTAAATTTACCCAATTATCCAATTCTCCATCTATGATGGCGGATTCGAGAGATAGGATGAGTAGGTTTTTGACGGGGGTGTCCGACTTGGTAGCTAAAGAATTTAGTACGACAATGCTCCTTCATGATATGGATATCTCACGTCTTAAGGTTTATGCCCAACAGTTTGAGCAGTCAAAACTCAAGGAAAAAATAGGGAGGCAAAAGGGGTTAGGATCGGTGATTGGAATTTTTCTAATACTTAGTCTGATGGACAAGGTAGACCTAAGTTTAAACAAGGGTATTCCAGTCAAGATTCTCCCAATACCCCTAGGTTTAACCAAGAGAATGGTAGTGGGTCTCAATTAGCTAATCCTACTTGCACAAAATGTGGGAGAAGTCACCATGGTAAGTCACCATGTAAGATTGTTGATCAGTCCACGATTTGGACCCATTTAGGACTTTATTTGGATAGATTTACTGTCCTCAAATGTGTATTTTATGCCAATAACTGATGTAAAATCCTTTTTTTCTAGGTAATTGGATGTAGGAAAAAGCATGGAAATTAATGAGCAAAAAAGGAACAAGGCAGCTGAAAGAACGAAGAAAAGAAGGCCTGGTGATCGCCTAACCCATTGGGCGAGTCGCCGAATGGCAATGATCTTGCCTAAAGTTCCAGAGTGCCAAGCCTTGAAGGAGAAAATCAAGTCAGCAATAGAATAGAGCCGTCGGCGTGTCGCCGAACAGCATCGCGATGCAGTGTTAGATTGCCCAAAGTTACAGAACGCAAAGATGTTGAATGCCAAAGTAAAAAGGTGATGGAATTAACCAAAGGGCGGATCGCCGAGTGGATCGACGATCTCGACTTAATCTGCTGAATTGTCCTTCGCATCATATTCTTGGTGACTATAAATACATTTTTTTGAATTCTAAATTTAGTATCAGTTTTCATAATATCAAATTTTTGAGTTTAGAACTCTTAGTATTGAGACAATATTTTCCTTAGCTTTGAAGAATTGAAGTTTTCCGTTTTTGAGAAATTAGAAGTGGGTCTTTGAGATTGTTCAATTTGGACCTTTGTAAAGACGAAATTAATCTTACCTAGTTGATGTAAATACAATTTGGTAACGATTTCTATCGTTCTATGATGTCTAGCTAAACCCCAATTCTAGGGGTGTGATTATGTGATTATGAGTTAATTTAGCTTATGGGTATTGTTAATTGATAGTTTAAATGTTGTTTAAAGGTGATTTAAATTAGTAATTGTGGGTTTATTTAAAAGGTTGTAGTTACTAATGCAATTCTACCTTCTTGTTTTTGGCTTGCTAGAGAGAATGGTTTTAAAACAAAGATTGTTGATTTGATGGTCTGTGGGTATTGGGTTGTCATGGGTTCAGCTCGAGAGAGTGATTCCTAAACCCTTTTCCACACATACAACTTGAGAGAGTGAATGGACTAAAGCGTAGGTTGTTCTCAATCGCTGCTTGTTGGTGTTCGAGAGAAACAAACTTGATTCAGGGTAAATTGTTTGAGGGAAAGTTTATCCCCACTAAATCCTAGCTTATTAACTAATTTATAGCTATTTACTATTAGTTATAATAACCCATTTGTCTACCTTAGCATATAATCCGATCACATCCTAAGAACTCGTCTCATTACTTGTTAATTGTTGTTATTTGTTGTTGTTCTAGTTGATAATTACAATAAAAAAACCCATATTTGACACTTGTGTCATCCTTAAATTTGAATTATGCTTTTATTCGTAAATATGTTTACCTATGATTGACTTGAATATATTTGCACTTGTCTTTTGAATCTGAAGCACGTACCACTCCGTGTGGGATTTGCCCCCAACTGACTTAGTTGGGTTATATTACTGACTAACGATCGTTGGCACTTAGAATTGGAAGAAGTGTCCTGATACGTGAAATCAAAATGGTGTCACTGCCGAGGAGTGGTGTTGGTTGAGAATCTTTATTTAAATTGAATTTCGTTCATGTTAGTCATAGTTGAACTTACTTAATTTTAGTTTTGTTTTGCTTGTTTGTGTTTCGAAACATGAAGTATGAATGTGAACGACAGCAATGGTAGCCAAGTAGGCCACCAAGATGACATCGGAAATCTCAATGATGTCATTGAGCCTAATTCTAATGACCCCCATTTTATGGGTGGAATTGGTGCCATTCGCTTGCCTCCGGCCAAAGGGAACGTGGTGTTCCATATCACAAGTACTATGTTGCAGCTCTTGCAATTGAAGGGGCTACTCGGTGGCTTGGCTCATGAGGATCCCCATGAGCATATTAGGAACTTCGTGGCTGTTTGCAAACCATTCTCCTTCAAGAACATATCCCAAGAGTCGGTCCATTTGAGATTGTTCCCGTTCTCTTTTATGGGAGAAACATGTAAGTGGCTGGTTGAATAGCCATGTGAATCAATCACTTCGTGGGAGGAGTTGGTTACCGTATTTCAAGAGAAATTTTTCCCTCCTTCGAGCTTCAAGTGTATAGAGGGCTAGCCAATTCATGAAATTTGGCTATGATTCCAGAAGTTGGTGCTCCAATGCCCAACTTATGGCTTGCCTGACAACGTCTTGCTGCAATATTTGTACCGGAGCCTCGACTCGGTAAACAAAGATGTTTCTTAGCAACTTTTTCCTGGAGGTTTGATGTAAATTAATCGAGCATGGTACACCCGTGAAGACCAGGTCTCCCCTTTCAAATTTAAATTAACCAATGAGCAGATGGAGAAAGACAAAGAGAGGGACCTTTACATGGCCAAGATCATGACACAACTTGACACTTTGTCCAAAAATGTCATGCCAGCTGGTGCTCGAGGTGCCAATGTCGTGGGCGTCGGGTGTGTTATTACTGATGAGACCAAGTTTGAGGCCTGCACAACGAAGAGGTTAATTTCCTAGCCAACCAAGGTGGTGGTTATCGGTTAAACTACATGTGGAAGGGTGGTAACCAAGGTTGGAACATGGATGAAGGTTGGATAGATCGTGGTAGAGAATGGAGGGATTAAAATCTCAATTAGAAGGATGGGGAGAAGTATAGGTATGTGCCTCCCCATGATCATCAAAAGCAAAAGGATTCATAAGATAGTCAATAAGAGGATATGCTTTCTTGTATCCTCAAAGAGGTTGAGGGGTCGGACAAGATTTTGAAACAGATGAAGGAAGATGTATCGACCCTTAGCCATACGGTTACCTCCCATTCAGTATCGATCAAGCAGTTGGAGACCCAAATGGGTCATATCTCGTCCCATCGAAATTTGAGACAGCAAAGAGGGTTTCCTAGTGACACTATCGCTAACCCCAAGAATGAGGTTTGAGAGTGGATTTGTGTCTTGTTGCGATGTTAACTAAGGCGCTGCTTGAGAGGCAACCCAAGTTTTATTTGCTTTCTTTTTTTAAGTTTGAAATAATGGTGTGTGATTGTGCTGGTCAAAGTATGGAAGGTGTTTGAAAAGTGCAGGTTGGCAAGCTAAAAGTCCAGTTGGAGCATCATCGAAGAGGTCGGTGATCCCGACATCGACCGCCCTTGGACTGAAGACAATTTGAAATTGAATTATGTAAAACTCGCCGAGACCTGGAGCAACATGGCGAATCGCCGACCTTGTCTGCCGGTTTGACCCCCAAATATAAATATTTCATCACAAAATTTATTTTTTGAAACAAAGGAGTCTGTGCCTTCTCCGCGACGCGGAGGTGATTTTTGTGCACTGGGGAGCAAGTCTGCGACGCAGACTTGCGTGCCAAAACCTGCTCGACTTTTTTCTTCTTCGTTTTCTCACCCCAATTAGGCTAAATCCAATTCTTTTTCTCAATCCCTCTTTAGATTCAATTACCTAGTATATATACACAAGAATATAAGTCAAAACAACTCTTAAATCGATACGATTTCATCAAGAACTGCACAATCCCATCAAATCTCAAGTACTAAAGATAACTTTAAGAACATAATTCAAGAACAACATACTTTCAACTTTCCAGAAATGAATTTCGCTGAAACAAATATGGTTGGCGCATGGGTGAATGAACCCAATGTTATGAAAGTCTCACATACCTCGTAGGATTGAATCCTTCGCAAACTCCACAACCAAAATCGCAAGAACTTGACGAATCTTAAACTTCTCTTCTCCTTTCCCCTCTTTTCTATTCTCTCAAAGCCCTAGCATATTTCTTAATTGCGTAAACTAAAATAACTCAGTTTAGACCCTACATAAGTTACAAAAACTGAAATAATTTAATTGGGTAGTTAAAAGACCATTACACCCTTCCAAAATCCGGTTTAGAGTTTCCTTATCTAGAAAGCCTGACTTCAAATGGGCATATCTTCTTCAAACGAAATCGAAATTAAGAAAACTCAGCAGCGTTGGAAATATAATTCAAATATAATTCCTACGATATCTAGTAGAACACCTAAATCATCCTAAGCTAGGAGTTATGGTCATTTAAAGTTGACCCAAAACTCAAACTTAACATAACTTAACCAATTTTCCAGATTTTTCATTCTTTCCAAAAACGACTCTTTCTAATTCTAGCTCTTTATAGAAATTTCAAATAGAGAGATGTTACAATATCTTCCCCTTGGGAACATTCGTCCTCGAATGAGATTACTCTTAATAGGCTAATAGTATTACATCAATCATTCAGTTCCAACACCCAACAAGCAAAACTAAAACATCAACTATATAAATTAAATAGTACTAGATATTAGTACCTTGGTCTGGAATTTCTCCGGGCTAATAGAGATGTGGATATCTCTTCTTCATATCTTCCTCAGCTTCCCAATTATCTTACACAACAAACTAGTTCCTCCAAAGAACTTTGACTGATGTTACTTCCTTAGTCCTCAACTTGCAAACTTGGCGATCTAGAATCTGAACCGGAATCTCCTCATAAGATAAGCTATCCTTGATACCGATATCTTCAGTTGGTATGATTAGTGAAGGATCTCCCATGCATTTCTTCAACATGGAAATATGAAATACCGAATGAACCGCTGCTAACTCTTGTGGTAGCTGTAACTCATAAGCTACATTGCCAATCCTATTGGATATTCTGTAAGGACTAATATACCGGGGACTAAGTTTCCCCTTCTTACCAAACCTCATACCACCCTTCATGGGTGAAACTTTCAAGTAGACCCAATCATCTACTTCGAACTCTAGCTCCCTTCTACTTAATATCAGTGTAGGATTTCTAATGACTCTGCGTTGTTTTCAACCTTTCTTGAATCACTTTCAATTTCTCCATAGCTTGATGAACCAAGTCTGGTCCTATCAACCCAGCTTCACCAACTTCAAACCCTCCAATAGGAGATATGCATTTTCTCTCATACAGAGCTTCATAAGGGGCCATTTGGACTCTACAGTGGTAACTATTGTTGTAATCGAACTTAATGAGAGGTAGGTGATCATCCCAATTACCCTTGAAATCAATCACACAGGCCCTCAACATATCTTCAAACGTCTGAATAGTGCGCTCTGCTTGCCCATCTGTCTGAGGATGAAAGGCAGTACTTAAGTTCACATTTGAACCCAAGCCTTTTGGGAAAGATTTCTAGAACTGTACAGTAAATTGCACATCTCTGTCTGAAATAATCGAAACTGGCACCCCATGAAGTCTATCTACCTTTTGAATATACAACTTACCATAATCCTCTGATGTATGGGTAGTCTTTACCAACAATAAGTGGGCTGATTTTGTCACTCTATCAACAATTACCCAAATAGAATCATGCTACCTGCGAGACCTTGAAGTCTATATTAATCATCTCCCACTTCCATTCCGGAAGTTCTATAGTTTGAGCCAAACTGTCGGGCCTTTAGTGCTCTACTTGAACATTTTAGCAATTCGTACACTTCGCAATAAACTCTGCAATGCCTTTCTTCATACTACTCCACCAATAAACCTCTATCAAGTCACAATACATTTTTGTGGAACCGCGATGAATGGAATATCTGGAGCTATGAGCTTCCTCCATGATCCTTTCTTAGAGATCATCCAGCTTTGGTACACATAACCTACCTTGATACCTCAATACACAATCTCCCCCTTGTTCAAAAGCCATTACTTTTTGCTTATGAACATTCGCCTTCAATTGAAGAAAAATAGGATCTTGGTTTTGCTTCTCTTTTACTTCTGACACTAATGATGATTCTGCCCCATTCATCACCACTACTCCTCCTTCTGTGGAATTCATTATTCGAACTCCTAAGCGTGTAATTTTGTGCACATCTTTTGCTAACTCTCTCTTGTCTTTCTCAAAATGGAAGGTACTACCCATGGACGACCTACTCATGGCATCCGCAACAACATTAGCCTTACTTGGGTGATAAAGAATACTCATGTCATAATCTTTGAGTAACTCCAACCACCTCTTTTGTCTGAAATTGAGCTCCTTCTAATTAAACACATACTGAAGACTCTTATGATCGGTGAACACTTCTACATGAACACCATAAAGATAATGGCGCCATATTTTTAAAGCAAATACTACGGCAGCCAATTATAGATCATGGGTTGGGTAATTCCTCTATGAACTTTCAACTATCTGGAGGCATAAGTTATAACCTTGTCATTCTGCATCAACACACAACCCAAACCAACTCTAGAAGCATCACAATACACAACAAAACCTTGAGTACCTTATGGTAAATTCAAAATTGGGGCAATAGTCAACCATTTTTTCAATTCCTAAAAGTTTTTCTCACAAGCTTCAGACCATTGAAACTTCATTGTTTTCTGAGTCAACTTGGTCAAAGGGGTTGAAATAGATGAAAACCCCTCTACGAACCTTCTATAATAGCCGGCCAAACCCAAGAAACTCCTAATATCAGTAGGAGATGTGTGTCTAGGCCAATTTTGTACTGCCTCTATTTTCTAGGTATCAACTTTAATTCCCTCTCCAGACATAATGTGCCCTAAGAATGCCACAGACTCAAGCCAAAACTCACACTTAGAGAACTTGGCATACAACTCTCTATCCTTTAGAGTTTGGAGAGCTATTTTGTGATGACTAGCATGATCTCCTTCATTCCTCGAATAGATTAGTATGTCATCAATGAATACGATAACAAACATATGTAAATAAGGCTTGAATATTTTATTCATAAGGTCCATGAACGTTGCAGGTGCATTGGTCAAACCAAAGGACATAACTAGGAACTCATAATGCTTATTTCAGGTCCTGAATGTTGTCTTTGGAATGTCACATTCCCCTCGCCTCAACTGATGGTAGCCTGATCTAAGGTCTACTTATAGAAACAGGTGTCACCCTGAAGCTGATCGAATAGATCATCAATTCTCAAAAGAGAATACTTATTCTTTATGGTAACCTTGTTGAATTGGCGATAATCTATACACATTCTAAGGGAACGATCCTTCTTCCTCACAAATAAGATCGGAGCGCCTCAAGGTGAGACAATTGGTCGAATGAAGCCCTTATCTAGGATATCTTTCAACTGCTCATTCAACTCTTTTAACTTTACTGGTGACATTCTATATGATGCAATAGAAGTAGGACGAGTATTGGGATGAATATCTATACCGAAGTATATCTCTCTCGAGAGGGACTCCGGGTAAATCATCAATAAAGACTTCTGGAAACGCACTCACAATTGGAACCGACTCAATATGAGGTGTCTTAACACTAGAGTCATTAACTCGAACTAAGTGATAGACACAACCCTTTGAAACTAACTTTCTCGTCTTAAGGTACGAAATGCAATGACCCTTAGGCACTACTAAACTGCTACTCCACTCTCTAACTGGCTCATTAGGAATTTGGAACCTACCAACTCGAGTTCTATAATCAATGGAGGAATAACAAGCATGAAGCCAGTCCATTCCTAGAATGACATCAAAATCTACCATGTGTAAATCAACTAAATCAGCCATGGTGTTCATGTGATTGATGGAAATGACGCAATCATGATATACTCGCTCAGCTAGAATAGACTCCTCAACCGGTGTAGAAACACAAAAGGGTTCACAAAGTTTCTCAAGAAGAACATCAAAATTATTGGCAACATAAGGAGTCACGAAACATAAACTTGCTCCTGGGTCTAGCAAAGCATAAACATCAAGAGTAAAGACTTTGATCATTCCAGTGACAACATATGGAGAATTCTCTTGCTCTTGACGACTAGTGACCGCATAAAGGCCATTTGCTCCTCCGCCAGTACCGGAAGTAGCTCCTCTAGGTGCATCCCTATTTGGTGGAGCAACTTATGAAGATTGGGTTTTATTGCCCTGATTCCCATTACCTTATCGATTCTTAGGGAACTCTTTCATGAAGTGACCCTCTTGTCCACACTTGAAACAACCTGTGGAGCCATCGCGACACTTACCTGGGTGAGTACTACCACAGTTAGCACATGCAAGAGCCCAGTTACCTCCTTGTGCCATACTACCTTGATACTGTGCAGGTTTAGCTATGAAGTTCTGTGAATTCTGACCATTATACTCTCTTTTTTTTGGGTGCAAGTGCACTAGCAGATGATGGAGAAGGTCCCTATAGGTTTTGTTGGAAAGAAGACAGGTTCACATTATTCCTCTGCTACCAGGACTCATTCCCTGTCTTCTCTTTCTTGTTTCTAAAGTCCTCCCTATCCCTCAGCTTCTCTTCCTCAACCTGCTTCACATAGACCATCAACCATGCTATATCCATGTCCCCAATTAACATGGCTGCCTTTCCCTCTTTACTTGACAGACTGGACAACCTAGCAACATATAGACCCATATTGCTTCTCATATCTACAACTATCTCCGGAGCATATCGAGAAAGTTAGGTGAACTTCAAGCTGTACTCATGAACACTTAGTGAATCCTACTGAAGAGTGAGAAACTCTCGTACCTTGGCCTCTCTCAGTTCTCAGGGAAAGAAACGCCCCAAGAAGGCCTCCTCAAAACAAGACCAACTCGCAGGTGGTGCTCCCTCAGCTCTACCCTTCTTCCATTGGTCAAACCAAATCCTAGCAACATTCTTCAGTTGATATGCAGCTAGTTCTACTCGCTTAACATTGACAACGTGCATAATTTCAAATACCTTTTGCAGTTTCTCAATAATGTTCTCTGGATCCTCAGTATTGCTTGAACTAGTGAACTATGGAGGATTCATCCTCAAGAACTCTAGGATCCACAAAGTATCAACCAATTCTTGTCTAGCTCCTTTTTGTTGCCCATCCTGGTTAGTCACATCTTTGCTTAACATTCAAATCGCTTCCCTGAACTCAACATTTGTGACTTCTCCTTGGGGTTGCATTTCAGGTGCATTTAAGTACCCCTTGCTCCTCAACGTTCCTCCTAGCAGGATGACTGATAGCATCCAAGGAAGCTCTACTCCATTGAAGGACAAGGATGACGCTTTAGAAACTCCAAGGAGGCCCATAACAAGATCTCAAACCAAGGAGTTCAATGATAAGCTCAATGGGCTTCAATCGCTGATCCAAAGGTTTCTTATTGGGGAAGAAGAGCTCAAGCCCAAGGGAGAGGAATTGTCCAAATGCTACAATTATTTGGTGGCCCAAATTCAAGCCCAAGATGAGGAATTTTAAGGTCCAATTTCGTGCAAAAAAGGTCAAGAAGAGTCCAAGAATCAGCCACAACAAGAGTTGCTTTCTGCCCAAGTTTTGAGAGAAGACTAGTCAAACTTTCCAAGATTGTCAAGATTCTTTTCCTAGTTGGGATTTACCTTATTTATTTATTTATATATAGGTTATTAATATTTTCCTTAGTCTATTTATGGTCTCTTAAGTACCATTTAATGCTTTCCTAGAAGTACTAAATTTGTTCCTAGTTAGGTTACTTTATTTCCTTTCTAGAGTAGGATTCCTTGTAATTGTTTTTTTAGGGTTTGGCTTCTTGGACGTTTTTCCCTTCTCCTATATATAGGAGTCCTTTTCATTCATTAAAGACAATTTAGATTGATATTAATAATATTTGAGAGAGTTCTTTGAACCTTTGTGACTTGTTCTTTGAGAATTTATCTTTAAACCTTTACTAGTTTCATAGTTTAAGGTATAAAGTAATTTCTTCTTGTGATATCTTTGGTTTCTTTTTGGTATTCTTTAGAAGGTGATTAGTTTCTACATACTAATTATTGTCTTTAGTTACTCATAAAGCGGTCAAGATCCGAATCTATCGTTTTGATTCGTTTTCTCAAGTAAAGGCGTTAGATTTTCTTCCATAAATCTATACGTTGTTACTTGGATCTTTTCAAGGCCTTAGAACATCTAATCCTTGGAAATTCGTGGATCTTTCCTTCGAATTTCCCATATCTTTAGTTAGTTTTTTTGTTTCTTTTCTTTGTGCTTCCGCATTCTAATATTCAATTCTCTATTTGTGATATTCCTTAACCTTGCTGTTATCAAGTGGTATCAAAGCGGTTCTATCAAGATTCCGTTCTTGATAAATCTTGGGATTTCTTCTTAGAGCCAAAAAAAAAAAAAAAAAAAAAAAACAAAACTGTAGCGTGAACAGTAGCGTCGTGAAAAAAAAATAAAATTTAGTAGCGTGAACAGTAGCGTGAACAAAAAAAAAAAAAAAAAATTCTCTAAGAAATCTGATTACTTGTCCTCCAAGAAATTTGATTACTTGATTCCCAAGAAAGTTTATTACTTGCTATTCAAGAAATCTTATTACTTGCTCTCCAAGTTTTGTATTAATTTGTTTCCAAGCAAGAAGGTAGCAAGAAGAGGGAATTCTAGATCTTTAAGAATTAGAGGAAATTTTTTTTTTCTTTCTTGTTCTTATAATTCTAAAATAAGTTCCTTTTTATTCGTGTTTTGTTTCAACTAAATCCTACTTGTTCTAGGAATAGTTCTTTACTTTCTTTTTGTACCCCAAGATTCCATACTTTATTACTACGAACTTGATACACGTTTTGGTTTAATTATAAATCTACAAAGTATTCTCGTTCAAAGGTTATTTTTAGTGGAAAAAGGCAAGTGTGGGTGAGTTTAAAAGAGGGTAAAAGCCATATTAAAAGTGTGATACTTGATCATTTATTCTTTTTTTTTAGATGTCTATTTCAGGTGGTGATGAGGAAAGGGCTCGTTTAGAAGCCGAGGTCAAAGGAAGGAACGACTTCACCCTTCAAGCTATGCACCAACAATTTGAAAGATGGACCCTTCAATTTCAAGAGATGAGGGATATGATTATCGAGCAGAATGACACCATAGCTGCAATTAGGAGGGAGAATAATGTTGTACCCCCAAATAATGTTAGACCCCAAGTTAGAAGGAATGTACCCCATATCCCTTTTGTAAATCCTGAATATGGTAATGATGATTTTGATGTTGAATTTAATCTAGAAAGAAGAGATAGGAGGGGACAAAGAGGTAGAGTAGAAGATGATAATATAAATAGTATAAAGATGAAGATGCCATCTTTCAAGGGGACAAGGGATCCAGACTTGTACCTTGATTGGGAGAGACGAGTTGAAGCCATCTTTGATTGCCATAACTACTCTGAGGGTAAGAAAGTTAAACTTGCTGTTGTTGAGTTTTCTGATTATGCTGCTTCTTGGTGGAAAAAGCTTGCTAGGGACAGATTGCAAGAGGAGCTACCACCTATTGCTACGTGGGCAGAGATGAAGAGGGTAATGAGGAAGCGATTTATTCCATCATACTTCCAAAGAGATCTACAATCTCACCTTCAACGCTTGAAGCAAGGCTCCATGTCGGTGGATGAGTACTTCAAAAGCATGGATATGGCTATGATCCAAGCTAACTGCATGGAGGAAGAAGAGGCTACAATAGCTAGATTTTTAAATGGTTTAAATACAGAAATAGCTAATGTAGTAGAGATACAACAATATGTAACTTTAGATGAGTTAGTTGATTTGTCTGTAAAAGTTGAAAAACAAATTGAGAAAAATCAGCAAAATAACTCATGGAGAAGTCGACCAAACACTATCTCTAAGAAGCCATGGTCAACTCAAGAGGGGAAAGCGCCTTCCAAACCTCAAGATGATAGAGGTAAAGGTAAAGTTGAGGAGGAAGGTAAAACCTTTAATTCTAAATCTTCTAAACCTTCAAGTTCTATTCAATGTCACAAATGTCATGGAAGGGGGCATATGATGCATGAATGTCCAAGTAGAAGAAACATTCTACTTAGAGAGAATGGAGAATATGAGAGTGAAAAAAGTGAGGGGGAAGAAGAAGAGGGAGAAGGTGTAAGTGAGGAAGATGATTTGGAATTGCCTAATGATGGTATAATTGGGGTGGTTAGGAGAATTATGACTATCAATTTGGGTAGTGTTGATGAAGGGCAGAGAGAGAATTTGTTTCATACTAGGTGTGGGATAAAAGGGAAGACTTATTCTATGATTATTGATGGGGGAAGTTGTGCAAATGTGGTGAGTTCATACTTGGTGGATAAACTAGGAATTGCATGCATGAAGCGCTCTACCCCATATAGGCTCCAATGGTTGAATGATTGTGGAGAAGTAAAAGTAAACAAACAATGCATGATTTCATTCAATGTTGGTAGGTATGAAGATGAAATTCTTTGTGATGTAGTCCCAATGCAAGCATGTCATGTTTTACTTGGCCGACCTTGGCAGTATGATAGGGATACTACTCATCATGGGAGAAAGAATAGGTATAGTCTTCTGCATAATGGTAAGAAGTATACTCTTGCACCATTATCTCCTTCTCAAGTGTTTGAAGATCAAAAACGATTGAGGGAAACAATGGGAAAACAAAAGGGAGAGGTAAAAAGTGAGCTTGAGGGAAAAGAAAAAGGCCAAGAGATAATAGAAAAAAAGAGAGATGGCCGCGAGAAAGAGAGAGAGGGCAGCGATCTAAGTAAAGAGGTAAAAGAGGGTGTGAGTAACAAAAATAAATATTTTGGTGAGAGGAAAGAGGCTAAGGAAAAGAAAAATGAGAGCCTTTATATAAAAGCCAAAGAGTGTTTGAATGCTAGGAGAGAGGGACTGCCCATAATACTACTTACTTACAAAGAAGTATTGATTAATTTTGAACAACTAACTCCTTCTTTGCCAAATAGTGTTTCTTCTCTTTTGCAGAATTTTGAAGATGTTTTTCCTGATGACACTCCAAAGGGATTGCCACCTTTGAGAGGGATTGAGCACCAAATAGACTTTGTGCCTGGGTCTCAACTTCCTAATAGGCCTGCCTATAGGAGCAATCCTGAAGAGACCAAAGAATTACAAAGGCAAGTTGAAGAATTGCTTGAAAAGGGATTTGTTCGAGAGAGTATGAGCCCATGCTCTGTTCCAGTCCTATTGGTCCCCAAAAAGGATGGAACATGGAGGATGTGTGTAGATTGTCGAGCTATCAACAAGATAACGGTAAAGTATCGCCATCCTATCCCTCGTCTTGATGACATGTTGGACCAACTGTATGGTTCCAAAATCTTTTCTAAAATTGATCTAAAGAGTGGTTACCATCAGATTCGTATGAATCCTGGAGATGAATGGAAAACTGCTTTTAAGACCAAATATGGACTTTATGAGTGGTTAGTTATGCCCTTTGGCTTGACTAATGCACCAAGCACTTTTATGAGCCTAATGAATCATATTTTTAAAGATTTCCATGGAAAATTTATTGTGGTGTATTTTGATGACATCTTGATCTTTTCTCAAAATCTGGATGAACACCTAGAGCACTTAAAACACGTTTTTGAAGTTCTTAGAAATCAGTGCTTATTTGCTAATCTCAAAAAGTGTACTTTCTATGTTGATCGTGTGGTTTTCTTAGGTTTTGTGGTCAGTTCTAAGGGAGTTGAAGTTGTATATGGATTCAAGCCCCTTAACCCCCTTGATTTATTGCCTTTGCCTACTAATGATTTTGCTAATCTTGATGGTAAGAAGAAGGCTGATATGATGAAGAAAATTCATGAACAAACAAGGCTTGCAATTGAAAAGAAGAACAAGGAAGTTGCATTGCGAAGGAATAAGGGCAGAAAATATGTTGTTTTTAAACCTGGTGACTTGGTTTGGGTGCATATGCGAAAGGAAAGATTTCCTTCCAAAAGAAAGACCAAACTAGATCCTAGAGGAAGTGGGCCATACAAAGTCCTTGAAAGGATTGGAGACAATGCTTATAAACTTGATCTTCCTGGTGAGTTCCAAGTTAGTGCTACTTTTAATGTTTCTGATCTTTCCCATTTTGATGCAGATTTGAATTCGAGGACGAATTCTCTTCAAGAAGAGGGGAATGATAGCATCCAAGGAAGCTCTACTCCATTGAAGGACAAGGATGACGCTTTAGAAACTCCAAGGAGGCCCATAACAAGATCTCAAACCAAGGAGTTCAATGATAAGCTCAATGGGCTTCAATCGCTGATCCAAAGGTTTCTTATTGGGGAAGAAGAGCTCAAGCCCAAGGGAGAGGAATTGTCCAAATGCTACAATTATTTGGTGGCCCAAATTCAAGCCCAAGATGAGGAATTTTAAGGTCCAATTTCGTGCAAAAAAGGTCAAGAAGTGATAACAGCAAGGTTAAGGGAGATCACAAATAGAGAATTGAATATTAGAATGCGGAAGCACAAAGAAAAGAAACAAAAAGACTAACTAAAGATATGGGAAATTCGAAGGAAAGATCCACGAATTTCCAAGGATTAGATGTTCTAAGGCCTTGAAAAGATCCAAGTAACAACGTATAGATTATGGAAGAAATCTAACGCCTTTACTTGAGAAAACGAATCAAAACGATAGATTCGGATCTTGACCGCTTTATGAGTAACTAAAGACAATAATTAGTATGTAGAAACTAATCACCTTCTAAAGAATACCAAAAAGAAACCAAAGATATCACAAGAAGAAATTACTTTATACCTTAAACTATGAAACTAGTAAAGGTTTAAAGATAAATTCTCAAAGAACAAGTCACAAAGGTTCAAAGAACTCTCTCAAATATTATTAATATCAATCTAAATTGTCTTTAATGAATGAAAAGGACTCCTATATATAGGAGAAGGGAAAAACGTCCAAGAAGCCAAACCCTAAAAAAACAATTACAAGGAATCCTACTCTAGAAAGGAAATAAAGTAACCTAACTAGGAACAAATTTAGTACTTCTAGGAAAGCATTAAATGGTACTTAAGAGACCATAAATAGACTAAGGAAAATATTAATAACCTATATATAAATAAATAAATAAGGTAAATCCCAACTAGGAAAAGAATCTTGACAATCTTGGAAAGTTTGACTAGTCTTCTCTCAAAACTTGGGCAGAAAGCAACTCTTGTTGTGGCTGATTCTTGGACTCTTCTTGACCTTTTTTGCACGAAATTGGACCTTAAAATTCCTCATCTTGGGCTTGAATTTGGGCCACCAAATAATTGTAGCATTTGGACAATTCCTCTCCCTTGGGCTTGAGCTCTTCTTCCCCAATAAGAAACCTTTGGATCAGCGATTGAAGCCCATTGAGCTTATCATTGAACTCCTTGGTTTGAGATCTTGTTATGGGCCTCCTTGGAGTTTCTAAAGCGTCATCCTTGTCCTTCAATGGAGTAGAGCTTCCTTGGATGCTATCATTCCCCTCTTCTTGAAGAGAATTCGTCCTCGAATTCAAATCTGCATCAAAATGGGAAAGATCAGAAACATTAAAAGTAGCACTAACTTGGAACTCACCAGGAAGATCAAGTTTATAAGCATTGTCTCCAATCCTTTCAAGGACTTTGTATGGCCCACTTCCTCTAGGATCTAGTTTGGTCTTTCTTTTGGAAGGAAATCTTTCCTTTCGCATATGCACCCAAACCAAGTCACCAGGTTTAAAAACAACATATTTTCTGCCCTTATTCCTTCGCAATGCAACTTCCTTGTTCTTCTTTTCAATTGCAAGCCTTGTTTGTTCATGAATTTTCTTCATCATATCAGCCTTCTTCTTACCATCAAGATTAGCAAAATCATTAGTAGGCAAAGGCAATAAATCAAGGGGGGTAAGGGGGTTGAATCCATATACAACTTCAAAAGGAGTCTTACCAGTAGAAGAATGGAAGGTCCTATTATAAGCAAATTCTACAATAGGTAAGTAATCTTCCCAAGAAGTCAACTTTCCTTTCAAAATAGCCCTCAACATGTTCCCTAAAGTTCTATTAACCACTTCCGTTTGCCCATCCGTTTGTGGGTGACAAGATGTAGAAAATAGCAATTTAGTTCCCAACTTTCCCCAAAGAATTCTCCAAAAGTGACTTAAGAACTTGGCATCCCTATCACTAACAATAGTTCTAGGTATTCCATGCAATTTAACCACTTCCTTTACAAACAAGTCAGCCACATGAGATGCATCATTAGTCTTTTTACATGGGATAAAACGAGCCATTTTAGAAAATCTATCTACTACCACAAATATACTATCCTTACCATACTTAGTCCTTGGCAGCCCCAATATGAAATCCATAGAAATATCAATCCAAGGGGAATTAGAAACAGGTAAAGGAGTATAAAGACCATGCGGCAATGTTCTAGACTTAGCCTGTTTACATTCAAGACAATAAGAACACACTTTTTCAACATCCTTTCTCATGCTAGGCCAATAAAAATGTTCAGAAAGTATTTCCAGTGTTTTGGGTACACCAAAATGTCCCATTAGCCCTCCACAATGTGCTTCCCTAACAAATAGTTCACGCAACGAGCAGTTAGGAACACATAATTTATTTTCCTTGAATAGAAATTCATCTTGAAGATTAAATTTCTCAAAAGGACCTAACTTACATTCAGCAAAAATCTCACCAAAATCAGAATCATTAGCATAGAGGAACTTGATTTGGTCAAAACCCAATAACTTTGAAGTAAGAGTAGAGATCAAAACATACCTTCTTGAGAGTGCATCAGCAACCACATTCTCCTTTCCTTGTTTGTAAGCAATTACATAAGGAAAAGTTTCAATAAACTCTACCCATTTAGCATGCCTACGACTAAGTTTACCTTGGCTCTTCAAGTATTTTAATGACTCATGATCAGTCTTGACCACAAATTCTCGAGGCCACAAGTAGTGCTGCCATGTAGCTAACGCCCTCACCAAGGCATATAGCTCCTTATCATAAGTTGAGTAGTTCAATGTTGCTCCACTTAGCTTTTCACTAAAGTAGGCAATTGGCTTGGAGTCTTGCATCAAAACTGCACCTATGCCCTTACCAGAGGCATCACACTCAATTTCGAAAGACTTAGAAAAATCAGGCAATTGCAAAAGAGGAGCAGAACACAATTTATCCTTCAGCAAGTTAAATGCATCATTTTGTTCCTTTCCCCATGTAAAAACCTTATCTTTTTTAATAACTTCAGTTAAAGGAGCAGCAATGGTGCTAAAGTCTCGCACAAACCTCCTATAAAAACTAGCAAGTCCATGAAAACTCCTAACTTCAGTTACACTATTAGGTTTAGGCCATTCTTTTATTGCTTTGATTTTCTCATCATCTACTTCAACTCCCTTAGAACTGACTACAAAACCTAAGAAAACCACACGATCCACACAGAAAGTACACTTTTTGAGATTAGCAAATAAGCGTTGATTTCTAAGAACTTCAAAAACTTGTTTTAAGTGCTCTAGGTGTTCATCCAGATTTTGAGAAAAGATCAAGATGTCATCAAAATACACCACAACAAATTTTCCATGGAAATCTTTAAAAACATGATTCATTAGTCTCATAAAAGTGCTTGGTGCATTAGTCAAGCCAAAGAGCATAACTAACCACTCATAAAGTCCATATTTGGTCTTAAAAGCAGTTTTCCATTCATCTCCAGGATTCATACGAATCTGATGGTAACCACTCTTTAGATCAATTTTAGAAAAGATTTTGGAACCATACAGTTGGTCCAACATGTCATCAAGACGAGGAATAGGATGGCGATACTTTACCGTTATCTTGTTGATGGCTCGACAATCTACACACATCCTCCATGTTCCATCCTTTTTGGGGACCAATAGGACTGGAACAGAGCATGGGCTCATACTCTCTCGAACAAATCCCTTTACAAGCAATTCTTCAACTTGCCGTTGTAATTCTTTGGTCTCTTCAGGATTGCTCCTATAGGCAGGCCTATTAGGAAGTTGAGACCCAGGCACAAAGTCTATTTGGTGCTCAATCCCTCTCAAAGGTGGCAATCCCTTTGGAGTGTCATCAGGAAAAACATCTTCAAAATTCTGCAAAAGAGAAGAAACACTATTTGGCAAAGAAGGAGTTAGTTGTTCAAAATTAATCAATACTTCTTTGTAAGTAAGTAGTATTATGGGCAGCCCCTCTCTCCTAGCATTCAAACACTCCTTGGCTTTTATAAAAAGGCTCTCATTTTTCTTTTCCTTAGCCTCTTTCCTCTCACCAAAATATTTATTTTTGTTACTCACACCCTCTTTTACCTCTTTACTTAGATCGCTGCCCTCTCTCTCTTTCTCGCGGCCATCTCTCTTTTTTTCTATTATCTCTTGGCCTTTTTCTTTTCCCTCAAGCTCACTTTTTACCTCTCCCTTTTGTTTTCCCATTGTTTCCCTCAATCGTTTTTGATCTTCAAACACTTGAGAAGGAGATAATGGTGCAAGAGTATACTTCTTACCATTATGCAGAAGACTATACCTATTCTTTCTCCCATGATGAGTAGTATCCCTATCATACTGCCAAGGTCGGCCAAGTAAAACATGACATGCTTGCATTGGGACTACATCACAAAGAATTTCATCTTCATACCTACCAACATTGAATGAAATCATGCATTGTTTGTTTACTTTTACTTCTCCACAATCATTCAACCATTGGAGCCTATATGGGGTAGAGCGCTTCATGCATGCAATTCCTAGTTTATCCACCAAGTATGAACTCACCACATTTGCACAACTTCCCCCATCAATAATCATAGAATAAGTCTTCCCTTTTATCCCACACCTAGTATGAAACAAATTCTCTCTCTGTCCTTCATCAACACTACCCAAATTGATAGTCATAATTCTCCTAACCACCCCAATTATACCATCATTAGGCAATTCCAAATCATCTTCCTCACTTACACCTTCTCCCTCTTCTTCTTCCCCCTCACTTTTTTCACTCTCATATTCTCCATTCTCTCTAAGTAGGATGTTTCTTCTACTTGGACATTCATGCATCATATGCCCCCTTCCATGACATTTGTGACATTGAATAGAACTTGAAGGTTTAGAAGATTTAGGATTAAAGGTTTTACCTCCCTCCTCAACTTTACCTTTACCTCTATCATCTTGAGGTTTGGAAGGAGCTTTCCCCTCTTGAGTTGACCATGGCTTCTTCGAGATAGTGTTTGGTCGACTTCTCCATGAGTTATTTTGCCGCTTTTTCTCAATTTGTTTTTCAACTTTTACAGACAAATCAACTAACTCATCTAAAGTTACATATTGTTGTATCTCTACTACATTAGCTATTTCTGTATTTAAACCATTTAAAAATCTAGCTATTGTAGCCTCTTCTTCCTCCATGCAGTTAGCTTGGATCATAGCCATATCCATGCTTTTGAAGTACTCATCCACTGACATGGAGCCTTGCTTCAAGTGTTGAAGGCGAGACTGTAGATCTCTTTGGAAGTATGATGGAATAAATCGCTTCCTCATTACCCTCTTCATCTCTGCCCACGTAGCAATAGGTGGTAGCTCCTCTTGCAATCTGTCTCTAGCAAGCTTTTTCCACCAAGAAGCAGCATAATCAGAAAACTCAACAACAGCAAGTTTAACTTTCTTACCCTCAGAGTAGTTATGACAATCAAAGATGGCTTCAACTCGTCTCTCCCAATCAAGGTACAAGTCTGGATCCCTTGTCCCCTTGAAAGATGGCATCTTCATCTTTATACTATTTATATTATCATCTTCTACTCTACCTCTTTGTCCCCTCCTATCTCTTCTTTCTAGATTAAATTCAACATCAAAATCATCATTATCATATTCAGGATTTACAAAAGGGATATGGGGTACATTCCTTCTAACTTGGGGTCTAACATTATTTGGGGGTACAACATTATTCTCCCTCCTAATTGCAGCTATGATGTCATTCTGCTCGATAATCATATCCCTCATCTCTTGAAATTGAAGGGTCCATCTCTCAAATTGTTGGTGCATAGCTTGAAGGGTGAAGTCGTTCCTTCCTTTGACCTCGGCTTCTAAACGAGCCTTTTCCTCATCACCACCTGAAATAGACATCTAGAAAAAAAGAATAAATGATCAAGTATCACACTTTTAATATGGCTTTTACCCTCTTTTAAACTCACCCACACTTGCCTTTTTCCACTAAAAATAACCTTTGAACGAGAATACTTTGTAGATTTATAATTAAACCAAAACGTGTATCAAGTTCGTGGTAATAAAGTATGGAATCTTGGGGTACAAAAAGAAAGTAAAGAACTATTCCTAGAACAAGTAGGATTTAGTTGAAACAAAACACGAATAAAAAGGAACTTATTTTAGAATTATAAGAACAAGAAAGAAAAAAAATTCCTCTAATTCTTAAAGATCTAGAATTCCCTCTTCTTGACACCTTCTTGCTTGGAAATAAATTAATGCAAAACTTGGAGAGCAAGTAGTAAGATTTCTTGAATAGCAAATAATAAGCTTTCTTGGGTATCAAGTAATCAAATTTCTTGGAGGACAAGTAATTAGATTTCTTAGAGAGCAAGTTATAACTTTTTTTTTTTTTTTCTGTTCACGCTACTGTAAAAATTTTTATTTTTTTTTCACGCCGCTACTGTTCACGCTACAGTTTTTTTTTTTTTTTTTTTTTTGCTCTAATATAAGAAGAAATCCCAAGATTTATCAAGAATGGAATCTTGATAAAACCGCTCTGATACCACTTGATAACAGCAAGGTTAAGGGAGATCACAAATAGAGAATTGAATATTAGAATGCGGAAGCACAAAGAAAAGAAACAAAAAGACTAACTAAAGATATGGGAAATTCGAAGGAAAGATCCACGAATTTCCAAGGATTAGATGTTCTAAGGCCTTGAAAAGATCCAAGTAACAACGTATAGATTATGGAAGAAATCTAACGCCTTTACTTGAGAAAACGAATCAAAACGATAGATTCGGATCTTGACCGCTTTATGAGTAACTAAAGACAATAATTAGTATGTAGAAACTAATCACCTTCTAAAGAATACCAAAAAGAAACCAAAGATATCACAAGAAGAAATTACTTTATACCTTAAACTATGAAACTAGTAAAGGTTTAAAGATAAATTCTCAAAGAACAAGTCACAAAGGTTCAAAGAACTCTCTCAAATATTATTAATATCAATCTAAATTGTCTTTAATGAATGAAAAGGACTCCTATATATAGGAGAAGGGAAAAACGTCCAAGAAGCCAAACCCTAAAAAAACAATTACAAGGAATCCTACTCTAGAAAGGAAATAAAGTAACCTAACTAGGAACAAATTTAGTACTTCTAGGAAAGCATTAAATGGTACTTAAGAGACCATAAATAGACTAAGGAAAATATTAATAACCTATATATAAATAAATAAATAAGGTAAATCCCAACTAGGAAAAGAATCTTGACAATCTTGGAAAGTTTGACTAGTCTTCTCTCAAAACTTGGGCAGAAAGCAACTCTTGTTGTGGCTGATTCTTGGACTCTTCTTGACCTTTTTTGCACGAAATTGGACCTTAAAATTCCTCATCTTGGGCTTGAATTTGGGCCACCAAATAATTGTAGCATTTGGACAATTCCTCTCCCTTGGGCTTGAGCTCTTCTTCCCCAATAAGAAACCTTTGGATCAGCGATTGAAGCCCATTGAGCTTATCATTGAACTCCTTGGTTTGAGATCTTGTTATGGGCCTCCTTGGAGTTTCTAAAGCGTCATCCTTGTCCTTCAATGGAGTAGAGCTTCCTTGGATGCTATCAAGAAGAGTCCAAGAATCAGCCACAACAAGAGTTGCTTTCTGCCCAAGTTTTGAGAGAAGACTAGTCAAACTTTCCAAGATTGTCAAGATTCTTTTCCTAGTTGGGATTTACCTTATTTATTTATTTATATATAGGTTATTAATATTTTCCTTAGTCTATTTATGGTCTCTTAAGTACCATTTAATGCTTTCCTAGAAGTACTAAATTTGTTCCTAGTTAGGTTACTTTATTTCCTTTCTAGAGTAGGATTCCTTGTAATTGTTTTTTTAGGGTTTGGCTTCTTGGACGTTTTTCCCTTCTCCTATATATAGGAGTCCTTTTCATTCATTAAAGACAATTTAGATTGATATTAATAATATTTGAGAGAGTTCTTTGAACCTTTGTGACTTGTTCTTTGAGAATTTATCTTTAAACCTTTACTAGTTTCATAGTTTAAGGTATAAAGTAATTTCTTCTTGTGATATCTTTGGTTTCTTTTTGGTATTCTTTAGAAGGTGATTAGTTTCTACATACTAATTATTGTCTTTAGTTACTCATAAAGCGGTCAAGATCCGAATCTATCGTTTTGATTCGTTTTCTCAAGTAAAGGCGTTAGATTTTCTTCCATAAATCTATACGTTGTTACTTGGATCTTTTCAAGGCCTTAGAACATCTAATCCTTGGAAATTCGTGGATCTTTCCTTCGAATTTCCCATATCTTTAGTTAGTTTTTTTGTTTCTTTTCTTTGTGCTTCCGCATTCTAATATTCAATTCTCTATTTGTGATATTCCTTAACCTTGCTGTTATCAATGACCTCGAACAACTCTTCGTGTAGACATGATTAATTGAAAGACACGCGCAAGCATGAGTTAGAAGAAACTTTTTAGAGATCAAACTCTATTGCATGAAATGAGTGTGAAGAAAGTGAGGTAATTTCCCAAGTGCTAGAGCCTCTTAATTATTGATGTGGTGTGCTTCACACTGATAACTAGGACTCTACAGAGATAGCTTCATCGACTCCCTAGGACTCTTGAACTCTGTGCTCTGATACAAAGTTTGTCACGCCCCGAGCCTACACCTTGGGCGGGACTAACACTCGAGAATGACTTTTGGCCCGAAGCGAACCCTTGGCCTAGCTAGACTCTCAACGAAAGACTCTAAGCATTATTACATTGATCAAATGCACTTATAAAACAACAGTCTCAAATTAAAGTCAAAACATTTAAGGATAAAACACTCAACTAGCTATAGATGGCCACTCAAGTCTTAACATAAGAAATAACAATGTAAAGACAAATGGACTACTAGCTGTCTATGAAGCCTCTAAAACAAGGAGGGATGTCGGGACAAGACCCCCGATCATCCTAACAACTAAAGTACTAAAACAATGAAAAAGGAGCCCTCCAAAAAGCAAAGAGACTCACCAACTGACTATGAGTGCTCAACTGGATCAACGAGAAACTAGATGGTGATCCTGGTTACTTGTGTCGGCATCATAAAACGATGCAGGCCAAATGGCACCAGTACAAGGTTCATCGATGTGTTCCTTTTATCTGTTCCTTCAGTTTGCTGGTAGAACTTTCGAGGTCACAAGTATTCTGGAAAACTTCACCTCTATTTAAGCATAATTCTTCATAGAATTATTGTTCACTTCAAACTCCTCATTGACTTGAACTCTCTTGACTAAGAGTTGTACTTCAAGTAAGACTCTTTATTCAATTCAAACTCCTTGCTTCTTTAGACTCCTTAAAATTTCATTCATTGATTCTTTTGTATTGTATTCGAACTCCAACACTTCAATTCATCAATAACTTGAAGAGTTCTACTCTAAGCGAGACTCCTTCTTCAATTGAAACTCTTTGCCTTTTTAGACTCCTTCTTCAAGTCGAACTCATTGATTCTTTATCTTCAATTCATCAGATGGGTGCTTGCTTGGGCTTTCTCACGAAACTAGCATTATCCATGCCTTTATTTATGCACTCTTGTTTTTATTCATCTTTAAAGCTTTTCCGAATTCAACTCCTCGTGACAGTGTACCTTTGGACCATGTTGACTAATGTGTATCATATTTCTTTGTCAATCATCAAAATTGCATAAATCCCAACAAATTCCCCCATTTTGATGATGACAATACTATTTTGTTTATGCATTCCAACAATTTCATCTGTAGACACGGAAGCATGAAACAAGTTAGTCAATGGGTTATAAACACTGCATAAATCTTATCTGGTATAACTGAGTCTCCACAAAAAATAGATTACAAGCCTATGTAACCTAAGGAATTACGAACTATAATTCCCAAACTTCAACACAAAATCTCTCAAGGTATGTGTTCCTAACTCTTCAAGTTATCACAACCTAAAGACAACACACTAATAAAATTTAGAACTTACTGAACTAATATTACATCAACAATTAATCATAAAGACAAACTCCTAACTCATAAACTCTGTAAAAGGACAAGGTTCTTCGATGTGTTCCTTCTATCTGTTCCTTCGGTTCGCTGGTAGCACCTGTGAGGTCAATTTTTCAACTGCTCTTTTTTGCTCCGTGAGTGCACAAGTATTCTGGATGACTTCATCTTTAAAGCTTTTCTGAATTCAACTCCTCGTGACAGTGTACCTTCGGACCGTGTTGACTGACGCGTTTCATCTTTCTTTGTCAATCATCAAACCTGCATAAATTCCAACAAATTCCCCCTTTTTGATGATGACAAACCTCTTTTAGTTGTGCATTCAAACAATTTCAGTTGTAAACACTGACGCATGAAACACTAACACGAAACAAGTTAGTCAATGGGTTATAGACACTGCACTATCTTCTCCCTTTTGGCATCATTGAAAATTTATGTCAATCCTATAATATACGACCTAGATTGATTAGTTAATCAATTCATGGCCACCGGGCTATCACCAAGACAATCAGATAACGAATTCATGCAACATAATTATATATTATAGAGAGCAAGACCATGAGTTATTAAAACAATAGATAACCATTCGATTAAATTTGCTAGATAATGTTCTATATAAAATCAAGGTCATACTAAATATAGCGAACACTATTTAGCCCTAATAAAAAAACAAACACTGCGTAGGAGTTGAATAAACCCAGAGATACTAACATTTGAAAGTGAAGAGAAGAATGGAACAGTGGCAGTAATTGTGTTAATCAACGAATAGTTTTAGCATTTTCAGCCCTTTATTCATCAAGAACAGTCCGTAGAGCTTAAATTTTTATCTTAAGGACTTTTTTTTATAAAGCTGCATGAGCAGCCTCTAGTTCAGCAATTTTATCAGTGAAATTATTACTTCAACCTTTTCTTTAGAGTATCCATTTTCCTCATTGAAGCATGTAGATCAACATGGTTCACTTATTCAATAACCTTATTCTTTTTTACATTTGTAAAGTCTATGCCTGAATTGGAATTAAGTATTCCTAAAAAATCACAATGAAAATCATGTCCAATTTTTTGTTAGCTCTAAGACCTTCCTTAATAGTGGTATCCTATTGACATTTATGATTTCTAGATGGGAGTGCAAGGTGGAATAGAAGAAAGAGGTGTTTCGGGAGTTGGTATGAGAATTAGATATGTGCTAGATTATGAGAAATTTAAAGAGGACAATATCACAAATATCATTTGATGTTCTTTGGTGAATAACTGAATCTAACCTTGCAAAAAAAAAAAATCAACAGGGCCAAGTGAGAGAGAACAATCTGGAAGAATAAGACTTTTAATTTTGCCAATTATTTTATTCTGTATTAGAAAAATTAAATACATGAAACATGAGTGCTCAACTATTTCACTTTATACAATATTAACCTTCATCAATATACAACATACGTGATAAGAGCAATTTTGTGATCATCATTTCTTGCTTTCACCGTTTCGCTGCACAATCTAATACAAAATTAGGTTAAAACAAGTGGAGGATCTGGAATTGGGATATACAAATAAATGTGTAAGACTGAATTGAATAACATTTTAGCTTATAAAATTGAGGAGAACAATTATTCTAGCCAATCATTGCGACGAGTTCATGAAATCTTAATCATCCACAAGTCTAACTTATTCTTTTCATAATGCTCCTTACTTTAGTGTCAGAACCCATCAATTGTTATCTGACTAAGAACAACATGATCCGGCAACCACATACTTTTGTGGACAAATCAATTTCAAGATTCGTTGTTCCTATATCAATTCACCCTTATTTGTTCAACATTTGGATCAATTGGTAAAACATGTTTCAATGCATATACATTAGTTTCACTTCTATCCTCACTTTTTTTCTTTTCTTTTCTGTTTTTTTTTTTGAAAAATAATCTCACTTTATTCCCCCTAACACATTCATGCATTCAAGACTTTAAGTAACAAAAAGAGACACTCTAGTCTACTAATCAAGTCACAACATTATCATTTGAGGACACTTCATAATCCAACATCATCACATATATACCTCATGAGAAATCATACTTTAGATCACAATGCTATCCACTTTACATAGGATCATCACAAGATCACATAAATTCATTCACATCATATATTCACATATAGCTTCACATAAAACTTTACATATAGCTTCATATAGGACTTTACATATAGCCTCATTTATACATAATAACACAACAATACTCATATAATGCCCTTCATGGCCACAATCATAATTCAAAAGCAACAAGTAACTCTTCCACCAAAGGTGGATCAAACCTAAGAAACAATTATAGCAATATTAAGAGATCAAGCCATCTTACCACCTTTCCAAGGCCATAAGGCACAATACTCAATTCCATGCCAATTATACATTATTCATCAAGTTAGGTCAACTTACCCTCTTTCCATAACTATCTTCATCATCCTCATATTTCAACAATTAACAATACAATAACAATGATATTAACCACATTCAACTATACAAGCTAAGCTATACAATATCCAATAACCAACATAAAGGCTAAGTCCCAATTTATGACCATTCAAGGCTACTACCTCACATTATACAATTCAATAACAATTTCCAACAATTCAACATAGCTAAGATCATAAAAGAACAGCCCATATCAAACCACTCAAAAATCCTTCATCAATTACTCAAAATCAATAGACCCACTTTAGACCAAATTTAGAGAATTTGAGAAGACATGGGTTCACAAAGATATATTTCTTAAAACAATAAATAATCATTAATAACAAAATGAAACATCATTTAAAATTATTTAATGCAAAAACCCATGCTTAGAATTCGAAGTAGGGTTTTGTGTATTTGAAAAATCTTGAAAATCTTTTGATTGGGCTGCTTGAAAGAAAGAATAATCAAGGATAAAGGATCCCCATACCTTAACCATCAAGAACCAAACGAAATTGAAGAAGAAATCAGTAGCCGCCATCAACCCTAGATCCATCTTTCACCTTGAGCTTCCATGGGGTTTTTGAGAGAGTGAGAGAGGGAGGGCTTTGAATTTAGGCTAATGACTTTAAAAATAGACTTCAAATGTTTAAATATACTTAAAGACACTTAAAAGAATAACCCAAGGTACCCAAACTACCCCTCACTTAGTTGGACCCTTTAATGAAGTAAAAATAGATTTCTGAATTTCTGCATTTTCGTCGCGGACTGTTCTATGAAAATATTTGGAATTAAATTTCGAGACAGTAAAGTCCGCGACACGACCGTGTTATGAACTAACTTTTTTCTCCTTGGGGGAACAAGTGCGTGACGCGCCTCTATTCCCTCCAAGTGCAATTTGCAAGCTGCCTTGGGAGCTTGCTTGGCTAAGGTTGGGGTCCTCCTCGGGGTCCCTTAGGGTGTCCCTGGGGTATCGTATTCCAACATTTTTACCCTAGGAACATATATTTACCTATTTTAAACCTTTTTACCAGATTATACCATCATACGACACTCCCAAACCTGCCCAAAACCTAAGGACACACTAGAACACATTCTCCTCTAGGTTTTGGACGTCGTGGTCGTTTCTTGACATTTGACTTCCAAACTCTTTAAACTGACTAAAAAGGCTATTCTTCATTATTTTAACAAGTTATTAATGCATAAAACCCATGTGATGCTCTACTTTATCCTACTTCATTTTGAGGGGCGTTACACCTTGCTTGTGAATCCCCAATAAATTTGAGGAAGAACACCCCTAGCTCCCAGTTCTTCTTCTTATTCTTCTTTAGGAACTTCTAGAGAGAGAATTTTTGAGAAGATGAACTCTTTTATTTTTATTTGGGTTATGGAGAAATAAGGAGTAAATGAATTGTTTTAAGACTTAAAACTATATATACTACTGATATAAAACAATTTAAAACAACCCCACTTAATAATTAACTAAAACAAAATTAAAAAAAAACCAACAACTTGGGCAGCATCGTCAGGGACCACGCCCATCTAAATGGGTCGTCTAGGGCACCATGGCTCGTGGTGGTGCCCGTGGTCCCTTGACCAGTGTGCCCCTCCAACTTTCCAAGCCCCCAAGGTCTTAAGGTAAGTCCACGAGACCTCCCACGATCCGTGGTCAAGACTACGAGTCGTGGTGATGGTCGTGGTCATGGAGGCAGTGTCAAGGCTTCTATGCCTTGCGGTCTCAACAGTCTATATGGTCTTCATGATCATCTATACGGACAGTAAAGGGCACCACGGTTCGTGGTGGTGCCCGTGGACTTTGAGGCAGTAGCCTCCTTAACTTAACTCAACTCCTACCAAGTTAAGGCAATCCCACAATCCTTCGCATGGCCCGTGGTCAAGACCACGAACCATGAAGTGACTCGTGAAGGGGAAACGTGGCTTGGAACCAATCTTGGGCACACTGCCTTGCCAACCACGGGTGGCACCACGACTCGTGGTGGCCACCACAGGTCATGAAGACCCTTGTGGTAATGGTAGGCAGTGGTTAGGCCTAGTTTTTAGGCAGCCTTGGCCCCTCACCATGTCCTACACCCAAAACCCTTAGCCCTTGCCCTTAATCGTTGATGTTCACCCTTATATTTAGGCTCTAGTTTACATACTAATTTTCCAAGTCGTTACAGGAGGTAGGATTGTTGTTAAAAAATTTAGGTGCTAGTGCAGTAAAAGTGATTGTAGTCAACTACCAGAGTAGAGAATTATCACATAATGAATTTTAATTTGGCTATGAAGAATATGCTAATTATGTGAATGATCAGATGAGAGGGTCTCAAAACTAACGCCTAATCATCCAATAAGGATACTTGATACAAAGATAAAGTAAATCATGGTCTAAACTACAACAACTAGAACTGGGAAGGGAACTATAATTGCGACAACAATTACAACCAAAATGGGTATAATGATAGAAATTGGGGTTGTGACAGTGAATGCAATTGGGGGCAGAAAGACAACAACAGAAATGATAAAGTTGGCCTGTATGTTCTACTAGGAAATTGAGATGGAGGATGTAGTTTGACTCTCAATTAGGATATTATGTCCAAGATGATAATAAGGTTAGCCACAAACGATGATAACGTCAAGGAGATGCGTAATGATCTTTGAAACATAGGGAAAAAGGTAGACTCACATACAGTATCCATTAGACATATTGAGCAACAATTGAGTCAATTTTCTTTATCCGCAAATCCACGCTAGAAAGTAACACTCTTTAGTAATAATGTCCATAATCCACAGAATGATGATCACTATATGGAAATTACTACTCGAGGTGAGAAGCATACCATTGATCATTCTATGCCTACCGAAGTGGAATATGTGAAGGAACCCAAGGATACTAAAGTTAAAGAAGTAGAGAAACCCAAAGATCAAGTTGGGAAAAAAGAGGAAGCCACTCAAAATATAATTCTCATGCCCCGACCTCCCCATCTTTTTCCCTAAATATTAGTTAGGGAAATCATGGAAGACATATCGCAGGATCATCTGGATGTTGAAACAACTCTCGACCAACGTTCCTTTGATGGAAGCACTAGATGTAATGTCAGGCCATGCAAAGTTCATGAAAGATTTGGTGACTAAAGAGAAGGCCAATATTTTTAAGAGGATGACAAGTTAGCACATTGAATTGTCATTGCCATCAGATCTTTAGTGCAAAAGAAAGAAGATCATTGAGCGTTCACCATTCCCTGTACAATTGACGCACTATGTTTTGCTAAGGCCCTATGTGATTTAGGTGCTAGTATAAACTTGATACCTCTATCAGTGGTCAGAAAGTTAGGTTTGGGATCCCCCAAACATACAGTAATGTACCTACTTATCGCTGATCGTACCATTAAGAAATCAATTGGTATACTTCAAGTTATCTCATTCATATTTCTTATGAATTTCATGATTTTGTACTTAGAGGTTGATTTTTAAGTGTCCATCTCCTTAGGAAGATCATTCCTTACAGTCATGCGTGCTTTAGTCGATATGGAGAAAGGGCATGAGAAGTTCAGATTGAACAATGAATAGGTAACATTCAATATCTACAAATCAATGAAGCATCAAAGAGATCTTAAAATGGCGTCTGTTGTGAACTTGATGATTTAAGAGCAACCATAGGTACCAATCAATGAAAGATTACGAGTTGAGGTGTTAGTGGATGTGATAAATTTTGATGGAGAGCACATTGCGGAATAAGATGAGATGGTGAATGCATTTGATGGAATCAAAAAATTTAATCATGCAGTAAAGAAGTTGGATTTAGATCTAAAGTATACGGAGACCCCACTTGCAAAACTAAGTATTGATGAACCACTGAAGTAAGAGTTAAAGGATCTTCCATCTCACTTGCGATATGTGTTTTTGGGGAAGGCTAATTCCCTACTAGTCATTATTGTTGTTGATCTTGATAAAATCAAGTAGAAGCTTTGATGACGGTGTTGAAGCATTTCAAACGAACTATTAATTAATTGCACTATTGATGATATCATAGGTATCCCACCCAATATTTGTTCTCATAAAACCAAACACATGCATGATTGTAAAAATAGCATTGAGTACAAAAGGACACTTAACCGATCCATGCAAAAAGTTCTTAAGAAGGAGATCATAAATTGGTTGGCTACTGGGGTGATTTATAAGATTGTTGATAGTAGATGGGTAAGCCCAGTTCAACGCGTGCCAAAGAAGGGTGGAATCACCACGGCTCCCAATGAAATTAATGAGCTCATACCTATGAGGTCAGTCATAGGGTGGAGATTATGTATGGATTATCGCAGGTTTAATTCATGGAAAAAGAAGGATTACTTCCAGCATCGTTGACATAGCAGATGATAGATCGTCCTGTATGTAAATGATTGTGCTATTTTCTTGATGGTTATTTAGGCAACAATAAAATCTCTACCGCGCCTGAAGAACAAGAAAGTAACACTTTCACTTGTTCTTAATGGATGTTTTCTTTAAAAAGGATGCCATTTGGGTTATGTAATGCATCAATGAGTTTTCAACATTGCATGATGTCCATCATTTCAGATATGGAGGGAGACACTATTGAGGTATTTATGGATGATTTTTCTATTGTAGGTGACTCATTCAATGATTACTTGGACCCTATAGGTGATGTTCTAAAATGGTGAGACGAGTGCAATCTTGTGCTAAACTAGGAGAAGTGTCACTTCATGGTGAAAGAGCGCATCGTTCTTTTACATTGGCTCTCCAACAAAAATATTCAAGTCGAACAAGCTAAAATTGATGTGACTGAAAAATTCCCCCCACATATTCTAGAATCTCTCTAGGACATGTTGACTTTTATCAAAGATTTATCAAAGACTTATCAAAGATAGAACACCCATTATGCTAGTTACTTTAGAAGGAGACATAGTTCGAGTTTGATGATGCTTGTCTAAAGGTATTTAAAGGGTTAAAGGAGAAGTTGATTTCTTCACCTATCATTATTTAAGTGGATTACAGACGACCATTTGGTATTATGTCTGATGCGAGTGGAGTAGCACTTGACTTAATTTTAGGGAAAAGGCGTGAGAACGTTCTTGATCCCATATACCATGTTAACAAAAATCTGAATGTTGCTCAAAGGAAATACATAGTCACTTAGCAAGAATTAGTTGTCTTATTCTTTGCATTCGAGAAATTTTGATCCTACTTGCTTGGCGCCAAAGTCATTGTGGATACTGAACATGCAACATTGAGGTACCTTATGGCAGAGAAGGATTCTAAACCAAGACTAATTTCATGGGTGCATTTATAACAAGATTTTGACTTCGAGGTGAAAGAGAGAAAAGGGACCAAAAATAAAGTCATTGATCACTTGTCAAGATTAGAAGAAGAAGAAATGTTGAAGTTGAATGATGGAGTTGAGAAAGATGATACATGTCCATACGAAGAGGTTTTGGCTGCCTCATATGATCTTATCTTTTGGTTCGCAAATTTCGCTAATTACTTAGTTAGTGATGTGGTACCTTTGGATTTTTCATTTCACCAAAGAAGGAAATCCATGTCTGAGGTGAATAATTTTGCTAGGAAAATCCATACTTATTCTGCATTTACGCCGATGGAATTATTCTCCGTTGCTTACCCGAAGTTGAGATGATGAGTATTTTGGAAGCCAACCATTCATTTCCTATTAGTGGTCATCATATTGGTATCTATACTACCTACGAAATCTTGAAATGTGGGTATTACTCTACCATTCGCCAAGATGCTCATGATTTCACCAAGACTTGTCATCATTCTCAAAGAGAATGAGGTACTTCAAGGAAGCAAGAACTCCTACTTATTCTAATTTTTATGATTGAATTGTTCGATCTATGGTGTCTTTACTTTATGGGTCAATTTGTGAGTTCGAATGGGATGAAGTACATGCTTGTAGTAGTCGACTAGGTGTCTAAATGGGTTGAAGTTGTCGCGCTTTCAAATAATAAAGGAAAAAGTGTCATCGTGTTTCTTTAAATAAATATCATTTCCAAATTTGGTACACTAAAGGAAATTATCAGCGATGGAAGTTATCACTTTTGTAATAAGCTATTCAAGGTGTTGCTTGAGAAGTTTGGTGTTCCACAGAGTGGAGAAACTCCTTATCATCCACAATATAGTGGGCAAGTTGAAGTTTCAAAAAGACAAATCAACCTATTATGAATGCAAATTAAATAGAACGGATTGGTCAAGGAAGCTTGATTATGCTTTATGGGCATATCAAATTACATTCAAGACTTTCATAGGTACGTCTCCTTACAAACTTGTATTTGGATAGGCTTTTCATCTGCTTGTAGAGCTACAACATAAAACCTTGTTGGCATTTAAGAAGATGAATCTTGATTGGGATGCTTCATCAAATCAAAGGTTGAATGACATAAATGACATAAGAAGATGAGTTTTTGTTGCAATTATATGAAAGTTCAGCTTTATACAAAAAAAATACGATGAAGTACTATGATTGAAAGATTGAGAAAGGGGAATTTTCACAACGAGAGTTGTTCCTTCTCTTTAATTCAAGGTTGCACTTGTTTTCTGACAAACTCAATCTAAATGGTTGGGACCATTTCGAGTGATTCAAGTATTTTCATATGGAGCGGTTGAATTAGAGAATGATGAGGGAAGGAGATTCAAAGTCAACGGGCAAAGGATAATCACAATATAGGAAATGCGAAAGAAGTCATGATGATTAAAGGGTGTGTGCTTGATGAAGTCTAAGTAATCAAGGAACTTACTTTCTGTGATGTTAAATCAAGCACTGCTTGGTAGGCAACCAAAAATGTTTAGTTTAGTTATTTTTTGCATTTTTACTTTATAGTTTTGGTGTTTAGGCTAGTGTAGGCACTTAGGGTCCGTGTAAAAATAGTGTCAAGAAAAAAGTAAAATAAAGGCCTAATGCTTGATAGATATGTAGGAGCTAACGAAAGATTTAGAAAAAATTAAGTTCAGAAGGATCCTACGAATGGGTTCTATGAGTCGTAGAAAGTTCTACGGAACATAGGCCTTATTCATAGAACCTCGACCGAATATAAATGATCAAGGACTTGTTCTAAAGGTACCATCTACGAGTCATATTTCAGTTGATGAACTGTAGATGGTGGTCATAGAGACCTAAGTCCTAGTACATCTGCCACTTTATGTTTATGAGTGCTAAGTATGAACCGTAGTAGTTTCTATGGTTCATAGTTTGTACTCGTAGACTCCATGTTTGTTTTCTAAATTTTTCTAAGTGTTGATTGAACATTCAGAATCCCTCTACGGATCGTAGAATGTCCTATTGTCCGTAAATGGGTTTTCATGAAGACTAGTGACTTTAGATAGGATGACCCGACCTTCGATCCAAAAGGCATTTGAAAGCCATATACTTTGAATTTGCCCAATTTTCCCACATTCACTCCCCTTTTCAAGCAGTATAAACCCCATAATTCACACCTGTTCAACCACCATTTAGCACATTAGATTCAAAACGATGTAAAAAGTTGTACCTTTTAAGGATCTGGTTCCAATACCGACAGAGCGACCAACGGTCCATGGTATGACACACGGTCCGTAGGTAGGCCCATGGTTGGCCAGTCCAAATATTCCAAGAATGTCAAAGTTTTAGTATTTTCATACGACTCACTAGGATGGTCCTTTATCTAATTCACGAGTCGTAGGTAGGTCTCGTAGGTGAGTCCCAGACATAGAGAAATTTAGAATCAATAGTTTGGACCTACTACTGAGGTGTACGGTCAATAGGTTGACCCACGAACCGTACATGGGTCCTATCGATGGGGATCCAAGATTGGTGGTTTCTTATCCTACCCATGGCCGACCATGACGGTCTGTGGTGTAACAAACAGAGCGTAGGTCTGGCCATTGGTGAGGTCGTCATATATTTCAAAAAGGGGCTTTTGGATCTTTTACTAATTATTCTAACCCAATACTATGTCATTTTACCTTCTATTAGACACCCTATATAAATGTTTTTACCCCTAAATTTCCCCAATTGAACTCATTCTACCAAATTCCTAAAGTTGATCAAAGTTCTTCCCCAAATATTTCTCCGTTTAAAAGCTTGAAGAAAAAGACTAGGGTTTCAAGGTCAAGTCTCCAAATTTACCATTGATCGTAAGCTCTTGGCATGAAGGTATGATAGTATTCACCTATGGAGTCCTTTCCTCTATAGGGTTCCTAGTTTATCCTATATTTACAATGAAGAATCTCCAATTGAAGTTAGGGGTTTTACTCAATCTCATGGTTTCCTTTCAATTATGCTATTATTTATTTATTTATGTCTTCTTAAACATTAATTGAAGAAATTGCATATTTCTAAGTGGAATCCCCATGAAACCCATGTGAAATCCATGTTTTCTAAAATTGATCATATGATGAAGCTTTTGAATCATGAAAGATGGGTTTCTGAAGATATTCATGTTCTTTATGAAATTGATGTAAATGTTTTAAGGGTGCTTTGAGAGTCAAGTGTCAATGTGGTTGTTGTTGTTGTGAAAGATTTCTCACATAAAGGATTCAAATAGTTGAAAGGCCTTCTCACCTAACATGAATAAAGTTAAGGAGCTATTCTAATAATACGACAAGCAACAATTAACCATGTCCTTTAATGATAAGACAAGTGGTGAATGCCCATGTCTCATTAAAGTTAAGATAAAATAAGATTAATGAATATTCCGTAAGAGTTATGCTTAGCACCGACACGACAATTGGCGATTATCCATGTCCCATAAACTATGTGCTACCATAGGTTTGTCTAGATAGACATTAGCTAGTGGATCCACGTAAGCTAGAAGTTCACGGCTCTTACCTTGGAAAGTGCAAACACCTCTTTTCGGCATGGCATAGACACCAGATTCGATGTTGTAGCTTACATGGTCTCTATGTCGGTTAAAGGTAAATCTCCCACAATATTGAACTAAGGTTAGTTTAAGAAGTATCCCACATGTGTTTAAGATTATTTCTACTTGCATTAACCATGAGCACGATTATGTTTTCTAACCTCCTATTTTATATTTAACTTGGTCTTTGCACGTCATCTAAAAGTCCTTTTAGCATGATTTTGTACCTTTTATACATGGCTATCATACTTGGTACATTCTTTGTACTAACACATACTCTTGCCTACATTATTTCAAAATGTAGGGTCTGATGTTCCTGTTTTGCATCTCCGTGGCTAGGGATCACTTAGTAGATATTGAAGATTGGTGAGTCCTCATATTCCTAGGGCTGAACCATTTAATAATAGTGCTTGTACATCAGCTATATACGGGTCGTCGAAATTCCTACGGACCATAGATAGAACTTGTACAAGAAGCCTGATGGATCTAAAGTTAAGTTGGGGGACTACGAGCCTGTCTATGATCCGTAGACATTTCTCTAGCTCATAGATAAGTCTCGTACACCTAATATGCATTTCTAGTAGCTAAGTGATAGAACATCATCCATAGATATTTTTACGGGTTAAAGTGGATCCATAGTTCCAACTTCGGAGATATGATTTTAGGCCAAACTTGGTACGGTTGGGTCCTAGAGCCTGTAGAACCTTGTACCGACCATAGGAACCCTTCCTTCGAACAAAAACACCATAATTTTGTGAAATTTGTATTCCATTCTCTTTTATTGTTTTTAGTTTTTCTGCTTTATTTTCTTTCTTCGATAGCACTAATATCCCCTCTATAGGTGCTATGCTGCTTAGAGGAAATCAAAGGTGAAGAGGAAAGGTCCCAGCTAATCCCAAGTCTCAGCTCACTAGCCAAATATCCAATGTGGAATTTAGTGGAAACGTAGGGAATTATTCACCCAAAGAACCTCGCACCACCAAAACCAATCCTGACAAATGGAAATGAGAACTTTCTACCTAGTATAAAGAGGGAGAAAAAAATAAGGGGAATGACAATAAGAACTCTTAATATGGGTCTGACATGAGACTATAATGCAGATAAAAGTCATATTCGGGCTCATCACCTGAGAAACCTTCACAACCGGTACGAGTAGCAAGACAACCTTACTTGTGGTGTGTCCAGGATATGTTCAATATCTATAGGAAAGAATAATTCCGTAGTGATAGGAGAAAACACACACGATCGATCATTGAGGAGCCATGAGAAATGACTAGTAGCCTACATACAACACCGGAGATAGATTCTCTATTTTGACACCAAACATGTGACTGGATGGCCGAGTCCCCGGGCCAATATAGTTAAAATATGGTTAGGGAGCTCTATGATTACTATTCAGTGACTGTCAAGAATACTCTGCCAAAGAAGGGAAAGAAGGTAGCATAGACGCCAGTATTGGTCACTATGGTCATGGAGATCCCGGTTGACATTTTTGAGTAGACCATCGACCGATTGTTACATGAATCTAAGAGCAGACTGCATCAACTGCTGAATTTGACTATCAGATGCAGACGATCCATGATCAGAGAGAACTGAAAGTCTTGGCCTAGAAAAAGGATTTATTACGATGGGTCACCGAATATATAGTAGAGTAAGGTGTCAATGCAAAGCAAGTACATAGTTTAGGCCCAATCAAGAAGACCTCACCCCATATTGTTGCAAACTTTTAGTACTCAATCATATGTTATCTATTATCCCAAAACATGGTAAATTATCACTTCACACTGGACTGGGCAATGATGATGCCATGATTGATGATCAGGTATGAGATTGACTTTGCGCACCTATTGATTTTTGAGATACACGAGCGTGATTTTAGGGTCACCATAATTCTTCCCTTCATTCTCCCGATCTTTCATTTATGCACGGAGTCCACGATCGCCATTAGATTTGGAATGGACCAAATGATAGAGGTTATTAGAATTGTGGATGTCAGATAGATTAGAGATGGGTCCAACCCAGCTGCATCGCGATGATCATATTTCAATATGCCTGAGATGAGCCAAGTACTGGCCTCTAAGCAGCATGGAGATGGAGATATTCCAAAGTGGGATACCACAATTACTGACCCCATTAAGGTCACCCGTACCTCCACTTTTACACTATCAGGTAGCACACCACATGCTTCTACTACCGCATTAGGCCTCTACAAAGTGTTAACCGTTAGATATCATTGGAAAGCACACATAGTCTGATGTTGATATTACAGATTGGTATGAGGTTCACACGAGAAAGCGCGAGCAGCATACACTCGAAAAAGACCATTGGTAGTCCATTCAAGCTAAGGAGGTTAGATTGGAAAGAGTCTAGTAGCAGCAGGTGGTTGGAGATTTGAGCTTAGGGGCCACTAATAAGGGTGCACCCCAGATTGATCAATAGGCACCTGTGTTCACACTGATGGTCCCACATTCCTCTAGTTAATTATTTGGGAATTAATTTCTGAAACACTTCCATTTTAATTCTTGAAATTGTTGGTTTATAATGGCTTTTGTTCTTCAATTCCAGATTCCAGAATTCATCAATTAATCTTGTAATTTCATAATTTATGTAAACTCAATTAATATGAATTGTGATCAAACAAGCTTGAGTAGCTAATTCCACAACTAGGGTTATGAGAATCATGACGAATTGACAGTCTAGACATAATAAGTAGTAAATCTTAAGTAGTGTGTGTGTGTATATATATATATATAGTGTTTATCTTTGCTTTGATTGATTTTTAAGGGATGCATATGTTAGAACTGACTTTATTCCTACTTACTGGACCAAGGAGGTAACAAATAGGATAGGAGATTATACAATGGAGATTTGGGGACATCAACATTCATCTAATAGCTTGACCTAGACCAAGGGATAGTTAATTAAGGGGTCAAAGGTAATGATTAGTAAATCATACACACTTAGATAAACCAAGTTGCATTGATCCACTTATTTGGCGACCAACTACTTACCGACTTTGCATGCTAGGCACTAGACAAGGTTACTTCGATAAGGTTTACTGCGTTATGAACTTGTGGGGAACACACATATCCTAGTTTTATCTTCTATTGATTTCATAAAACATTCAATCCTACTTACTATATTACGTGTTACTACAACCATTCAATAAAGATTTTGTTTTACAACCCCCTCCCCCCGCCCTTTTTAAGGAAATAACTCAGCTAAAAGTACAATTAATAATCAATTAGGCTAAGTATAAACCTCATTCCTCATGGGATCGACCCTAACCTCTATTAGGTTTTTTATTTGAACAATGATCACTTATAGAACTTTAGGGAGGTGTAATTAAGGCATATAAGATACCCAAATTGTGTTCCATTTGGGGAGCTTAATGAACTTTTTGATTGACTCATTTCAAGAATTTCCATTGCGGGTTCTATATTTCCCGATTTACCTTAAATATGGGTTCATCTCTAATTAATGTGTTTTTTATGTCTAAATGGACGGCTTAATACCGTGCTCCTAGTTTTGACATCGTGGCAGTGTGTAGAGGTCATACGGAAGGGAAAAGCTCTAGAGTTATGATTTGGAGTATGACGGTCCTCTTTAAGGTTGGTTATGGCTTCTTGACACCTAGATTGTGCTTGTGAATGCAAATATATGTTGAATTGTGTTAATTTAAAGTGGTTAATTAGTTGACCATATTTAGATAGTTAGAAATCATGTTTTAGGCTTATTTCGAGTATTTCAGGCTTGTTAGTATGCTGTCCTCCCATGTTTGATCAACCTTACATTGTGGTATCTTTTGGTATATGTTTATTGTTGGTATTGAAGTGTGTGTAATCCTTAATCTAGGTGTAGACTAGTGTTTTCTTATATTTTGTCTAATTTGGTGCTACTAGGCCTTGGTTTTTCTCAGATGTCATTTTGGATTACTTATATTATTGATGTAGCCGACTTGGGTCTAATAGCATGAGCCATAAATTAGGCAATGACTTAGCTCAATAAGTCATTTTCTTGCACATATTATTCTCGTGATCGACTAGGAGTGTACGTGGGTTATTTTTGGTTTTTTTGTGATTTGGCATCAAGTTGTGGAGTAGGAGCTGAAGTTGGTCCCTGGCAAATCTAGAAGTGATCATGTGTCATGGTTTGGACCAGTTTTGATCTAGTAAAGGAAATTGGGCTCATTGTAGTGTTTTTCTATGGTTTGAGCCCATGTAACTTATTGTTGCTTCAGATTTAAGGCATATGTTTACATACAATCCCGTCAGGTTTAAATCTAAGACCGGTATCTTTCAATCACAGTTCATGTCCTTAAAATCTATTTATCATAGTTCAAGTCCTTGACTTATCTTTACTCTTGATTCAAGTCAAGGCAGACCCCTTAGGCATGTTTCAAGTCCTAACCAGGTATTTTTATTGGGTCCTTGGGTGCCTCTACTGTGGTTAAAGTCTTTTTGGAGGATTTGGAAATTATGGAAGTATCCTTAGGTTCTCTTATTAGTTCTTAGCTCTTCTGTGTACGTGTCGGCCTTATGAGGGTCTGTTCGGGTTTTACTTAAACGTGCACCTGAGAGTACCTTCTAGGCTTATGGGGTCCACTAAGGTTTAGTTAGTTGTGATATACTTCATTTCAGTTCCTTAGTACACTGGTGTATCATTTTTTAGAACTCCGCTCTTAGACTTCTATTATGTTAAATTCTCACATTTCATATTGTCTTTAATTTTCTCGCTCAGTCAGCCCATGATGCCTACTGAGTATGTATTCTTTTGGTGATCATGCCACACTCTGCATCTGTTTTGTGATGCTGGTGTCCACACAAGTTATCAGCGTTGAGATCGAGCTTGTAATTATTGCAATCAGAGGTGAGGGTGACCATATGGCATTTTGGACTTTACCTTTCTCCATATGTATTTTGATGACTAGTCTTTTGTATTTTGAGATAAGCCATTATATTTTTGGGTCCATTTTTGTGACTTTTTTACTGTGTTATTAGCAGGTTTGTACTTGTGACTTCCAGGTTGTACGAGGGATCTTTATTGATGTGTATATATAATTTTGTTTGCTTTCGCTATCTCTCTTGTTATTTTAATAAATTATTTGTTTCTACCATTTTTTCCCTTGTACCTATTACTTGTATTCTGTGTTATGGGTAGGAACTATTTCTGAGTTATATTAGGTGTCTTCTTGACTTGAGAAATCAAGTGGTGACATCATCATCCCTCTACTTGTCATAGTAGTATTACTATATATTGTTGCCATTACTACTATACATCAAGGGGACTTATTAATGTAAACAGTCTCAAATTGGGCCTTACTTAGCATGAAGACATACAAATTCTTAATGGGGACACAAACATCAATTGACTATAGCATCAACATGAATTTTCTTTAATAATTTGCCCCTTTAACCTTCATGAATTGACGAAATAAATAGGAATTAAACCTTATAAGTGGTTTAGATATCATCTCGCTTGAGCTTTCTGCTTGTGACTTTCCTCCGCCCATTTTGAATTGAATGCTTACATCATATATAATCCCCTCACTCTTTTTAATTTGTGACCTTGAATACACTTCGAATGAGAGTTTGTTTATTCCCTATTATAAGTATTTGATTAAGATAGCATGAGCTTCTATTGTTCAAGTAAGAGATAAAAAGTCATATTTTAATCCTTCAACTCCTAAATCTGTTAAAATATCACTCCCTGGTGGGGTTCCACTATGAAGTACAATGTCCTTCCGACCTTGATTCTCTTATACATGCCCCTAAGAGCCTTATTTTTTCTCATTGGGGAAAATAAATAGAATCCCTATCTTTTCCCCTTATCACTTAGTTGTGATTCATCGAGTAAAAAACCCCGGCATTATCAATCTTTAATCTACCCAATGTGTGGATCACATTTGCACTTTTTAGTTTAGTTTCATTCACTTGTGTAGAAAAGATTTCAAGAAATTTTTTCCTGCTATCACTTGCTTCTCCCATTCTTTGTATTTTATCCTCATAACCATTAACAGAGGCGACACCTATTAACCCCTTTGCCTTTGATGTATTCCATCCTTTTTTTCTCTATCGATGTTTGCAAGTAGCACTTTTGCAATATGAAATGTTTTGTCCATGAGTGCCCATACCGCTAAGCCATTAGCAGTATTTTTATTTTGAGGACTCAATGAATGGTAAAAGTATTGCAACAACACTACATCCAACAAATTGTGTCTCGGAGACATTGAAACTTTCTTTTTGAATTGCAACCACACTTCATGGAAATGGACCTTCAGGTTTTCTTAGAAGTGGGTAATCTTATCCTACAACTTGAGCATAAGTGAGGTTAGTAAAAATCTTTCAACAAATGAAATCTTATGTTCAACTCAAGAGGTGAACCTTGTGATAGCTATGCAGGCCATAAGGTTGTAGTAGGAATGGTAGGTGTAAATTGTAAGTAGTACGTAAGAATTCCTTTCTATATAAGTGAAGGGATATGTAAATGTTAAGGCAGGCAATGCCTAAAGCAATAAAACTCTTCTTACATAAAAATCCTCTCTTTTCAAAATACTCTCTTAAGATATTAAACACTTAAAAGTTAATATGGAGAAATCTGAAATCCAGTCAGATATTTCAGATAGCATGGCAAAGCAAGAAGCAAAGGTATTTTGTTCAAAATATATGCGGAACTAACTTCATATATTCCTGAATATCATATATGTGATTGAATAAATTTATGTTAGTTATTATGTATTAGAATTATTTGAATCATGATTTCTAGTTTATTAGCACACTGGAAACAGGGAGAAAACTTCTATACTATGCCATCCTAATGTTGAAACCGGTAGGCGAGGAAAGCCGTTTAGGAGAGTTAACAAAGTTGAGGCGCTGATAAGAAGGAAGTATCCGCTAAAGTACGATGCTAGTAGTGACAGGAAAACATGATAAAGATAATCTAGTTCATAATGATCTAAAATAGAATATAAATATATTCAATACTTAAAAATACAATGAATAACAAGAATATCGAATATAGACACAAACTTAATGAAGTAATTATAGGAAAACGACAAGAATTAGAACATAGGCAAAATAGACTTAATAATAATATATTTGCAGGAATCTGTCACAAATCTATATTAGCACAAAGAAAGACTATTTTTTTATCTAGAAATGCAAATAAATAGCTTAGAATATAAACTACAACATAATTTATAAATGAATAAAGAAGAATACGCAATAGACGAAAAAACATATGAAAATTATGACGGATTAAAAATAAAGATAATATATTCTAATCTAGGAAGAAGATATAAAAAAATAGGTGATAATATAAGTTTAATGTTAGAAAAAGAAACGGTAAAACTAGAAGATAGTTTAACCGCTATGGTAAGAATAACAAAAGAAAATGAAGAAATAGATAGAAGAACGGAAATTGAAAAAATTAAACAACAAGCAAAAAAGGAAGTACAACAATTAGAAGAAGTAAAAAATACCAAAATAATAGAACTAGAAAAAGAGATAGCAATATTAAAAGAAATGTATGAAATTAAACAAAAAGAAAAAGAACAAAAAACAAAATTAGCAAATGAGATAAATAAATTTAAAGAAAAATTGCAATTACAAGATGAATTAGAAGAAAAAGAAGAAAATAACCAAGATAATCTACCCGAAATAAGAGTTGATGAAATAAACGATGATGATCTAGAACAACATTCAGAAACAAGCGAAACATATACGGAACTTTTAGCAAACATAAATAATACAAAAAATTTAGAAGTAAATACAGAAGACGTAGACATAGACGAAAAACCTAGCACGTCAGGAGTAAAAAACCCAAAAGATTTTAATCCAAAATATTATAATAAAAATTATGAACAATATAATAAAGAAAAAACTATGTGGGATAAAGGATTCAATAAAAAATGGACGCCTAAACCAATAACTGTACAACACGATTTTTTAGATTTAGACTGTGTAACAGATATAAATAAAACAATCCAATTATGGATAGGATACATATCAAAACAATTAATAGATAACAAGATAGTAATAGCAGAGGCACCAGGATACATAGAAAGAACACTTATAGGAACAGTAAAATTATGGCTACAAAATTTAACAAGTGAAAGCTTAACAACTCTAAGAAATAATAAAAAATTTGATGGTGAAATAGCCACTACAACCATGGAAATATTATATAAATACGAAATAGGTATAAGAAATAAATTTAGTAGTATGACAACAGAGGTAGAAGAACAAAATAAAGAAAAAATCATAAATCGGAATCTAATGACAAAATTAGCAATATGTAATATGTGTTACATAGATGAATATACATGTGCATTTAGAGAATATTATTATAAAGGAACATATAGCATAGAAGAAAGTAAAGAAATAAGAAAATTATATTTTACAAAATTACCAGAACCTTTTAATTCAAAAATAATAAAAAGTTGGAATGAAGCAGAATTAACGGACACCTTAGGAGCTAGAATGAAATTCTTGCAACGATGGTTTATGGAACTATGTGAAAAACATAAAGAAGAAATAAAAATGGAAAAAATATTAGTAAAAAACTTGGCATGTTGCAAAAATAAAACAACACCCCAATTTGGTTGTACGGATAGGTATTATAAAAATAGAAAGAAATATACTAAAAAATATAGATCAAAATACAAATATAAAAAACCAAGAAGAAGGTACTATGTAAAAAATTACAAAACCAAAAGACCATATAGACCAAAAAGAAAACTAACGGAATGTACTTGTTATAATTGTGGAAAATTAGGACATATAGCTAGATATTGTAAATTACCTAAAAATCCAAAGAAAAAACAAATATCAGAAATAATAATAGATGATGAAAAATATACACAAATAGAATACGTAGATTATGAATTAGAAAGCAATGATAGTATATATGAATTATCGGAAAATGAAATAGATAATGACATAGGAATAGAATCAGATAATGAATTCTATAATATAACAAATGACTGAAGCAGATATAAAAATAATAACTAAAGAAAAATACCAAGATGAAGAATCAGCAGAACAAAAAATAATATTTGATAATAATATATTTTAACAAATAAAAGGAAAAGAATTAGACCTAAGCGTAGCAAAAATATTCGAAATACCAACAATGAGAAACTGGTTTAAACGACAAAAGGAAGAATATTACGTAGTAAGTCAAAGAGAACATATCATAGATTGCAAATACACTAAAGAAAAAGCCAAAATACCAATAATAAATAAACGAATAATAAATAAAGAAATACAAGATATTAAGGCTAAAAATCCAATTAAATATGTACATTTAGGAGGAACAGAAATACTAATAAAAGCATGTTTTAGAGAAGGAATAGATACACCCATAGAAATATACTTAGCAGATGATAGAATTATACAACCTATAGAAAAAAGCATAATAAGTGCGGTAAAAGGTAACCTCATATACCAAAAATTCAAATTTATAATAAATGCTAATTACTCAGTAGCAATAAATGACAGAAATATAGATAAATCGTTAGTATTATATTGGAGAATGTCAGGAATAGAATTAGCCCCGGGAAGTAAAATATTTACAGCTAGATGTAAAAACCTATATGTTTTAACAACAAAACATAAAATAACAGCAAAAAATAAAATAAATAAAATAAAAATAGAAGATCCCTTTGAAAGAATAGTCACAGTTATAGACAAGAATGACTATAGTTATAATGAAATTGACATAGAAGAAGATTTAGAAATAGTAAAAGAGAGATTAAGTACATCAACACCAAAAAGAATAAACATGAATGAAATACCACAAACCTCATCAAAAATGAGTACCTCAAGGAGAATAGATAAAACCCCACTAAAATCAATGGAAGAAGATATAAAACCACATCATTACTACATAACGGGAATAATGGAACAACGAAAATATTTAATATTAATAGATACAGGACGAGAAGAAAACTATATTACAAGAGAATTAGTAACGGAAGATGAAATAATAACTATTGAACAATCATGCTCCGAACTACCAAAAGCATTAATGTATACTGAAGAAACTACAGAAAAGGAAATAATCATCGGAGGAGTACCAATAGTAATAAAATTCAAAATATATCAAGGAAATGAAAATATCATCTTAGGAATAAAATGGTTAGAACAAGTAAAACCATATAATCTAAAAGACAAACAATTAACAATAAATTATGAAAATAAAAGGGTAATAATAAAAAGAACTTTGGTATGATAAAAATATGAAAATATATATACTTGCAAAGATAATAATAGAAGGATATTACAACCGATATTATACACCAATGATAGATACGGGAGCAGAAGCTAATATATGTAAATACAATTGTTTACCAGAAGATAAGTGGGAAAAACTAAAAACACCTATAGTAGTAACGGGATTTAATAATGAAGGAAGCATGATCACATATAAGGCAAAAAATATAAAAATACAAATATGGGATAAAATATTAACTATAGAAGAAATATATAATTTTGAATTAACTACAAAAGATATGCTATTAGGAATTCCATTTTTAGAGAAATTATACCCACATATAATTACAAAAACACACTGGTGGTTCACAACACCGTGTAAACAAAAAATAGGAGCAAAAAGAGTAAATAATAAAAAACGAAAAACAACTGAATGGATAAAAGGAAGTGAAAAAATTACACAAAAATTAGAAAATATAAAAGAAGAAGACCCTAAAATAGAATTAATTATATTCTCTATAGATAAAGTAAAAATAATTCAAGATAAGTTAGAATTATTATATAGTGAGGATCCTTTACAAGGATGGGAAAATCATAAAACAAAAGTAAAAATTGAGTTAATTGATAATAACAGTATAATAACCCAAAAACCATTAAAGTATACTTTTAATGATTTAACCGAATTCAAGATACATATAGATGAATTACTAGAAAAAGGATATATACAAGAAAGCAATAGTAAGCATACAAGCCCGGCATTTATCGTAAATAAACATAGTGAACAAAAAAGAGGAAAAAGCAGAATGGTTATTGACTATAGAAATTTAAATGCAAAAACTAAAACATATAATTATCCAATACCAAATAAAATACTAAAGATAAGGCAAATACAAGGATATAATTATTTTAGCAAATTTGATTGTAAATCAGGATTTTACCACTTAAAACTAGAAGAAGAATCTAAAAAACTAACGGCATTCACTGTACCACAAGGGTTTTATGAATGGAATGTATTACCATTTGGATATAAAAACGCACCAGGTAGATATGTTGACTTTATGGACAATTACTTCAAACAAATAGAAAATTGTGTAGTGTACATTGATGATATATTATTATATTCCAAAACACAAGATGAACATATAAGATTATTAGAAAAATTTATACACATCATAGAATATTCAGGTATAAGTCTAAGTAAAAAGAAAGCTGATATAATGAAAAATCAAATAGAATTCTTAGGAATACAAATTGATAAAAACGGAGTAAAAATGCAAACACATATAGTACAAAAAATAATTAACTCAAATGAACAACTAGACACAAAAAAGAAATTACGATCATTCTTAGGACTAGTAAATCAAGTAAGAGAATACATACCAAAATTAGCAGAGAATTTAAAACCATTACAACAAAAATTAAAGAAAGATATAGAATATCAGTTTGATAAAAAAGACCAAATACAAATACAAAAGGTAAAATTATTATGTAAAAACTTACCTAAATTATACTTTCCAGATGAAAACAAAAAATTTACTTATATAATAGAATCAGATGCGAGTGAAAAAAGTTACGGAGGAATATTAAAATACAGGTATGATGACACTACGATAGAACACCATTGCAGGTATTATTCAGGAACATTTAATAATACAGAAATAAAATGGGAAATAAATAGAAAAGAATTATATTCAGTGTATAAGTGTTTATTATCATTTGAACCATATATTGTATATAACAAATTTATTATAAGGACAGATAATACACAAGTAAAATGGTGGCTAACAAGAAAAATACAAGATTCGGTAACGACAAAAGAAATAAGGAGATTGGTATTAAATATATTAAATTTCACATTTACAATTGAAGTAATAAAAACTGATAAGAATGTTATTGCAGATTAATTATCAAGACAAAGCTACTCAGACTGAGAACGAAAATACAATGGAAGAGATACTCAAAGCCATAACTACACTTTGTATAAAAGTGGATAGTATGGATAACGAGATACAAAAGCTAAAGACTAATGAAGATAATCTGAAGTCTAAAGCTAGTCAGCAGCATGACTATAAAAATGCGGAGCTACGTCGATCGGAAGACGGAAAAAATCTAGAGCTAAAAGGAGACGATGGGAAACTCCTTAAAACCCATAATGTTTGTTTAAATACAGTTGCAGGTACAAGCAAACAAGTTAGCGATAAACAACATAAAAATGCTAACTTAAACCAGCTATTCGAAAAACCATTTACCCAAAGGACACCTAGACATATGTCCATAGAACCGCAAACATCTACATATGCAGATAGTTTACAAAACCAAAATGAGAAAAAGACATATAATTACATCACGCGAACCTATATCGAAAATATACACAAAATCCAAACTTATTTAAACCGCAACCCCAGATCAACTACAAAAGAACCAAACCAGGATTATTTAACCCAAAGACTGCAAGGTTATAATAAACTAATTGCACAACCAAAAACTAATGCCAACTTAGTAAGGACATGTTATAACTATGGATTACTAAATACTGTATATACATATGACGGAGAAGAACTAAGCGGAATACCGGAACTACATAGAGCATTTATTACTTATAAGAGAGTTACTAAGGGAAATCTATTCTATGTAAAGTTTTATACGGCAACAGCAGAGATACTACACGAGGAAATAAAACCTCCGATACAAGTAGTAAAGATAGGACTAACAAAAGATATGATAATACCAGAAGATATTGGACAACAACCAGAGATACAAAAAACAGAGATACCCAATTTTTATGCCAATAAGAGAATAATTGGTATATCAACTATTATACAAGAACTAGCAAATAATTATTTAAACGGAAACGCAATATGGAGCTACTATGCAAGAGATCAGTTAATGATCTATTCCAATTCAAGGGAGCTAAGGAAAGCAGATATGGATGAAGTCCAGAGATGGATTTTATCATTACTTAAGCCAGAAGAACGACCTACAACACGAGCACTAAAAGAAGGATTTATTTCGGCAGAATTATTGACCAGGTATTGCAAGCTAATTGGTCACAAATACCCTGACCACATATGTTCAAAATGCAATGGAGAAGATAACGTGATTCCCGATGTCCAGCTGGAATAAGATAAAGACGGAAGGAGATAAGAAGAAGAAGACAAGTCAAAAAGATAGATTGAAAAAGTTAGTACGTAAAAATGTAAAAATGTCATAATAGTAATAGTAGTATGTCATAAATATAGCATGTAAAGTATGACAAGTGTAAAGTAGTCAAAGACAAGAAAAGAAGATACGGATGGAAGGAGATAAGAAGACACTTGTAAATATACTAGTCTTATTATTGAATGTAATGTAAAATAGTCAAATAAGTGGGTAGTGTGTGCATGTGCATATTAAAAGTCGAATGGACAAATGTAATAAAGTAGTATGGGCAAGAAGGGACAAGTGTAACAATTATATGGGTAAGTGTAAGTAGTAGGAATGGTAGGTGTAAATTGTAAGTAGTACGTAAGAATTCCTTTCTATATAAGTGAAGGGATATGTAAATGTTAAGGCAGGCAATGCCTAAAGCAATAAAACTCTTCTTACATAAAAATCCTCTCTTTTCAAAATACTCTCTTAAGATATTAAACACTTAAAAGTTAATATGGAGAAATCTGAAATCCAGTCAGATATTTCAGATAGCATGGCAAAACAAGAAGCAAAGGTATTTTGTTCAAAATATATGCGGAACTAACTTCATATATTCCTGAATATCATATATGTGATTGAATAAATTTATGTTAGTTATTATGTATTAGAATTATTTGAATCATGATTTCTAGTTTATTAGCACACTGGAAATAGGGAGAAAACTTCTATACTATGCCATCCTAATGTTGAAACCGGTAGGCGAGGAAAGCCGTTTAGGGGAGTAAACAAAGTTGAGGCGCTGATAAGAAGGAAGTATCCGCTAAAGTACGATGCTAGTAGTGACAGGAAAACATGATAAAGATAATCTAGTTCATAATGATCTAATATGAATTTAATCAATTATGAATATGATATGAAGGAATAGTTGAAAATAAAATCTGCATAGACAACGAACATGACTACATATATGCATGATGAAATGATAAAAAATTATGAAACTTTAATATTATATATACTTAAAGATATAAAAATAATTGAATTAAGAAGAATCATATGGGAAAAAATATTTAATAACGAACCAGAAGATATATTGAACCAACAATGGTATGAAATAGACTTACATGATTTAGACTATGAAAGAATAGAATGGTATGATTTAGAAATAAATTCAGACTAAAATGAAATACGAATATTTACAATATTGGACAGAATCTATGACAGATATAAAATTATTAGAACAATTAATGGAAGAAAATTTATATATGTATCAAAGAACCCAAGATATGTTATATTTAGAATATATCATAAACAATATTAATGAAATATTCAGATTAAAACAACTATCGGAAGAATATTACAATAAATATTATTACATATTACCATGAATTTAGCACTACCAAAAAGTAATATTAAAGAGATATCAAGATTAAGACACTTAGTAAAAAGATACTATAGTAAAATCTTTAAAATAAAATACTCACCTATCAAACTATCAGCTACCACATCACCACTTCCATGAATCCACTAACTACTAGTTCCGCACCGAAAAATGGTATCAGAGCTATGGATAATAAGAAACATGGTAAGAAACATACGAGTAGAAAATTAAGAAAAATAAGAAGAAAATTAAATAAATTATATCCGGAATATAAACAACTTAATATCACAAAAACTGATAACGAAAAATTAAATCAATTAATAGATAATATATCTAAAATAGAATATAGAGGATTTTTATGTAAGAAGAGTTTTATTGCTTTAGGCATTGCCTGCCTTAACATTTACATATCCCTTCACTTATATAGAAAGGAATTCTTACGTACTACTTACAATTTACACCTACCATTCCTACTACTTACACTTACCCATATAATTGTTACACTTGTCCCTTCTTGCCCATACTACTTTATTACATTTGTCCATTCGACTTTTAATATGCACATGCACACACTACCCACTTATTTGACTATTTTACATTACATTCAATAATAAGACTAGTATATTTACAAGTGTCTTCTTATCTCCTTCCATCCGTATCTTCTTTTCTTGTCTTTGACTACTTTACACTTGTCATACTTTACATGCTATATTTATGACATACTACTATTACTATTATGACTTTTTTACATTTTTACGTACTAACTTTTTCAATCTATCTTTTTGACTTGTCTTCTTCTTCTTATCTCCTTCCGTCTTTATCTTATTCCAGCTGGACATCGGGAATCACGTTATCTTCTCCATTGCATTTTGAACATATGTGGTCAGGGTATTTGTGACCAATTAGCTTGCAATACCTGGTCAATAATTCTGCCGAAATAAATCCTTCTTTTAGTGCTCGTGTTGTAGGTCGTTCTTCTGGCTTAAGTAATGATAAAATCCATCTCTGGACTTCATCCATATCTGCTTTCCTTAGCTCCCTTGAATTGGAATAGATCATTAACTGATCTCTTGCATAGTAGCTCCATATTGCGTTTCCGTTTAAATAATTATTTGCTAGTTCTTGTATAATAGTTGATATACCAATTATTCTCTTATTGGCATAAAAATTGGGTATCTCTGTTTTTTGTATCTCTGGTTGTTGTCCAATATCTTCTGGTATTATCATATCTTTTGTTAGTCCTATCTTTACTACTTGTATCGGAGGTTTTATTTCCTCGTGTAGTATCTCTGCTGTTGCCGTATAAAACTTTACATAGAATAGATTTCCCTTAGTAACTCTCTTATAAGTAATAAATGCTCTATGTAGTTCCGGTATTCCGCTTAGTTCTTCTCCGTCATATGTATATACAGTATTTAGTAATCCATAGTTATAACATGTCCTTACTAAGTTGGCATTAGTTTTTGGTTGTGCAATTAGTTTATTATAACCTTGCAGTCTTTGGGTTAAATAATCCTGGTTTGGTTCTTTTGTAGTTGATCTGGGGTTGCGGTTTAAATAAGTTTGGATTTTGTGTATATTTTCGATATAGGTTCGCGTGATGTAATTATATGTCTTTTTCTCATTTTGGTTTTGTAAACTATCTGCATATGTAGATGTTTGCGGTTCTATGGACATATGTCTAGGTGTCCTTTGGGTAAATGGTTTTTCGAATAGCTGGTTTAAGTTAGCATTTTTATGTTGTTTATCGCTAACTTGTTTGCTTGTACCTGCAACTGTATTTAAACAAACATTATGGGTTTTAAGGAGTTTCCCATCGTCTCCTTTTAGCTCTAGATTTTTTCCGTCTTCCGATCGACGTAGCTCCGCATTTTTATAGTCATGCTGCTGACTAGCTTTAGACTTCAGATTATCTTCATTAGTCTTTAGCTTTTGTATCTCGTTATCCATACTATCCACTTTTATACAAAGTGTAGTTATGGCTTTGAGTATCTCTTCCATTGTATTTTCGTTCTCAGTCTGAGTAGCTTTGTCTTGATAATTAATCTGCAATAACATTCTTATCAGTTTTTATTACTTCAATTGTAAATGTGAAATTTAATATATTTAATACCAATCTCCTTATTTCTTTTGTCGTTACCGAATCTTGTATTTTTCTTGTTAGCCACCATTTTACTTGTGTATTATCTGTCCTTATAATAAATTTGTTATATACAATATATGGTTCAAATGATAATAAACACTTATACACTGAATATAATTCTTTTCTATTTATTTCCCATTTTATTTCTGTATTATTAAATGTTCCTGAATAATACCTGCAATGGTGTTCTATCGTAGTGTCATCATACCTGTATTTTAATATTCCTCCATAACTTTTTTCACTCGCATCTGATTCTATTATATAAGTAAATTTTTTGTTTTCATCTGGAAAGTATAATTTAGGTAAGTTTTTACATAATAATTTTACCTTTTGTATTTGTATTTGGTCTTTTTTATCAAACTGATATTCTATATCTTTCTTTAATTTTTGTTGTAATGGTTTTAAATTCTCTGCTAATTTTGGTATGTATTCTCTTACTTGATTTACTAGTCCTAAGAATGATTGTAATTTCTTTTTTGTGTCTAGTTGTTCATTTGAGTTAATTATTTTTTGTACTATATGTGTTTGCATTTTTATTCCGTTTTTATCAATTTGTATTCCTAAGAATTCTATTTGATTTTTCATTATATCAGCTATTTTCTTATTTCTTTACTTTCTTCTATGCTATATGTTCCTTTATAATAATATTCTCTAAATGCACATGTATATTCATCTATGTAACACATATTACATATTGCTAATTTTGTCATTAGATTCCGATTTATGATTTTTTCTTTATTTTGTTCTTCTACCTCTGTTGTCATACTACTAAATTCATTTCTTATAGCTATTTCGTATTTATATAATATTTCCATGGTTGTAGTGGCTATTTCACCATCAAATTTTTTATTATTTCTTAGAGTTGTTAAGCTTTCACTTGTTGGGACATAGCCCATACAATAGTCTAAAACAGAAAAAAAAAGACAAAAAGGAAAGGTGATCAAATCCTCGATGCTATGAGGACTCACCAAGTTTTCAACTCCTTGCTCCTACGAAGAACCTAGGCAAAAGAATGGAACTCAAGATCGCCGGACCCTACATTTATTAAGAATGTAGGCAAGAGTACGTGTTAGTACAAAAGTACTAAATATGATAGCTAGCATAACATCATAAGAGCATAATATAAGGGTTAGTGAACATAAGTCATATGCATAATCATAACAGATACTTCATGAAACATAAACTATAAGCATAAGAGACAATAATATAGTCATAGGCATAATCTCCCACATAGGAATCATATAAGCATTAGTCAACCCTTAGACCTTCATATCATAATAGAACTACTTCTCAATTAACCTCAAAGCACACTTGTGAAAAGCATGGATGCGACCTCATAATCCCACCCACACAAAGTACCAATTTTAGGTCATTATAATCATAATTACCATCTTTGGATTTCATCCTTAGCTTAATTCTCATAGAGAAGGGAATCTTCACCTTTAAGTCCAACATATCATGGAAGGAAACTATAACAACAGTCCAAGCTAAGAGAACAGTCTATAAGTAGCTTCAACTGATATTTGTGCAATACATGGATAAGACCCCATAATCCTACCCATACTAAGTACTACTTTAGGCTATCATACTTAAATGATTACTATTCATCATTTCTGGACTACCAAAAAATAGCACCCTATTAGGCTAGACCAAGCTACCAAAGGAAAAACGTCAAACTAGGCAAGACCATGCTACCAAAGAAATAAGACCATACTAGGCTAGACCATGCTACCAAAGGAATAGCACCATACTAGGCTAGACCATTCTACCAAAGGAAGGCATACTATCGTGCAAGTCCAAGCTATACAAGGAAGGGTATCATTTCACCAACCTAGTTACTAATGAAGTGGTTTGGGTAACCAAGTCATGCTATCATGAAAGCATTCTATGATGCTTGTGTAAGCTAACCTTCAGAGAATATGGTTTCTCAATCCAAGGCTACCATGAGATATTGTACTCATGCTACTATGAAATGATCTTGTCTTACCATGTCAAGCTACCTTTCAAGTATTCTATGATACTAGTGCAAGTTATTCATGAAGGGGTTTCATAACACAACCTCAAGCTAACTTGACTAAACATGCTTTAATTCATTTTAGGTGAGTAAGCATTTCAACCTAGAGTCATTTTATGTGAGAGAACCTATCATCTCCTAGCATATTCATGCTTAAGTGTATATATGAAAATATCCTTTCAACAACACAACTACATCCCATAATCATAGACACTTCACTCTCAAAGTAGTCATAAAGCATTTACATAAGTTCTATAAGATAATGCATAATCTCATACTTTCATAATCTAGGTCATGTTGGTAAAGTCCTTCCACAATAACTCTATCTAGTAGTCTACCATTAACATATAAGCTTCACTCTTTAAGACTTAACATACATAATTCTTCATATTGGCTTTACTATCAATACCCTAGTATTCAACATTCATGACTATAAGCCTTACTATTAAATTTTTACATCTTACAATCATCATACATACATAGATCACAAGGCATTCTAGTCAAATGCTTCATTTGTAAGCAATTCTAGTCCTATATCATCATAAAGGTTCAATCTCAAGCTTTACTAGTCATGATCCATTTCATATACACTATTCTAATTCAATTCATGTCTACATGATTTCATTCTTGAACAATTACTATACATATCATCAATTCTCGAAGATCATCTATAAATCCTCAATTTCCCTTCACAAGGCATAAACCCATATTACTTCAATTTCATCAATTAACTAGGGTTAGCCATGGAAAACATGTAAACAAGTATTATCCACTCAATTAGATTCATACTCAACATAACCCTCAATATTGGAAGATACCCTAACTTGAATTAGGGATTTCATATTTACAATTGGGGGATTTCTAGGGGACTCCATGGATGGAATAAGGATTTGAATTGGGGATTTCATCTTCACAATTGGGGGATTTCTGGGGGGCTCCATGGATGGAAGAATCCATGCCTTCTTCTTCTTCTTCTTCTTCTTCATGGATTCTTCTTCTTCTTCTTCTTCTTCTTTTTCTTCTTCTAGAGAGAGGATTTCTTGGAAGGAATTGGGTTCTTTTGGGTGAGTTGAATTAATATCTAGGATCAATGAATTTAGGGGTATAATAGCTTTATATCGGTGGTCTAAACTCTAATAAAATGACACCACTTAACCCCTAATTAATTTGGGAAAGTTCCATCATGCCCTCACTTAACTGCCTAATTGACCATCGCTGCCTCACCCAAGACCACGCCCATGGACCATTGGTGGACCCACGGGGTGTGCTGGTCAACTGTGGGTGGTGGTCTACAGCATGTTACTAGGATCCTGACCCACGATCCCTCACCCACGAGGCGTGGGTCCCCTATCGTGGGTGGGTTGTTTTTGAATAGTTTGGCTAGGGTCCTCCTGAAAGACCCTTGGTTGGTCTTTTGGGAGTCGTACGTTGACGTTCTACCCCGAAACCATTTACTCTAAGTACGGGAAACTATATCTATTAATATAACCCTCACGTCAAACTCTAGAACCCTCATGTAAACCTCTAGTTTAGCCTACTAGTTTCTGGGTGTTACGATATCTCCCCCTTGGGAACATTCGTCCTTGAATGACGATTCTAAACACCTCTTGAATGAAATGACTCTAAAATAGCAGCCCATCATTCATGGTACACATTCAAATGCACACAACAAAGGGGCAAACTTCAACTCCAAGCTAAAAATACTCAATGCAACACAAGGGAGTAGGAACTATATCTAAAATCCAAAATGCATGAAATTCTACATCTACTCATATTCAAGGATGAACTACCATCTCCAGGCTAAATTATGCTCAACACACTTTCATGGAGCCGATATGAAATCTATACTCATAACATTCTTACAAGGAGGAATCTCTCTACTCGAAGCTAGGAGTCATCTTTTCATCTCATGAAGTACTATAGGCAACTCTACTCAATGTACTACATCATGAGGAAAACAATGCACATAAGTCATTTCTATCAAGATTTAAGTATTTTCATGAACATTCATACAAAGAAATCATGGCCACACACATAAACACACTATGACCTTGCTATATAGGCATATCATCTCCCCCTTGCGAGTAAGCCTAGCTGGACTTTCTAAGCACTCTCACTTTTCATTCTAAGGTCGGATCAAGTGAACAATTAAGCTTTCACCAACATACCCAAAGCTCAAAATGGCCAAGTAGAGTTTTACTATCAACCACACATAACAATAATGTGGCTCACTCATACTCAAGACAACATCAAAGTCTAACGTATAAAGTCACAAAAGACAAGTAATCTGGAATCTACTAAAGCATAAAACACACATACCAGTTTCAACATTCGAAGGTCACTCTTGTTCATCACTAGCTTGAAGAGAATAGAACCTATTATTCTTTTGAGCAGCCCCACCTGAACCACTAGGAGAAATTTGCTTACCCTCTCGTGTCATAGCCTTTGCCTTTGGACAATATCTCATCTTGTAGCCGCTTTCACCACAACTAAAGCAACCCTCTCTACCGGCCATACACCTACCGTCATGTCTCTATCCACACCTAGCACAAGTAGGCCATAGGGACTCATTGCTAATTCAGGGTGGTTTAGGATCAAACACTCTCTTTTCCTTATACTTAGGAGTATTAAAAGAACCTTGTCCAGAAAAACTTTGTTGCTTCTTAAAGCGACCTTGTTCATCAGACTTCTCATGAAAGTATTTATCATCATCCATCCTAGACCTCTTTTTCTCTCTAAATTTCTTCTCCTTGAGTTTTCACTCCTTAATTTGTTGGACGTACACCATAAGACGTGAGATATCCATATCATGATGGAGCATTTCCATACGAAATTGTTTTGTTACTACGTCGTACACACCTTTCAAGAACCTACTCATCTTATCTCTCGAATCCTCCACAGTAGATGGAGCATACTTGGATAGTTGAGTAAATTTCAAGGCAAACTCCTTAACGCTCATGCTACCTTGCCTAACGTTAATGAACTATTCCACCTTAACTTCCCTTAACTCTGGGGGAAAGAATCTATCAAGAAATGCCAACTTAATCACCTCCCACTCTATGGGACCCGCTCTTACCGGTCTACTCCCCTTCCATTGATCATACCATACTTGTGTTATACCTCTCAATTGGTAAGAGGCTAACTCCGCTTTCTCTACCGAAGTCACCCCCCATAATATCAAGAACTTTATATACCTCATATATTAACCCTTGAGGATCTTCCTCCACTTTGGATCCATAAAACTCCGGAGGGTTCATCCCTGTAAAATCCTTCACTCTTAAAGCCGCGGAATTCACATTAGGATTCACCGGAGCAACCACTTCCCTATTAAGTTGAGCCGTCACGGCTTGAGCCAAAACTTTAAAAGCCGCTCTAAACTCCGCAAGACTAACATTCTCAACTAAAGGATCAATTGGAGCTTGAGGAGGGGCTTGGAGAGGAACTTGTTTCTCCCCATTATCTTTCTCATTCTTCCTAGCGTTAGCCCTTGTAGTAGTCATATCCTGAAAACCATAGGTCACAGATTAGGAGAAATACCTAATAGATCCAAACTCTATGGCATGACTTAGAGAATGAAGAAGTGAGATTTCCTAAATATCCAATTGCCTCCTATTCATAAATGTAGTGAGCTTCACTTTTATGAACAAGACTCCACTAGACGTTGTTTGAGACATCCTAGAACCATTCTAAACCATGTGCTCTTATTACTAAGTTTGTCACGACCCAGGAGTACACCCTAGATGTAACATGGAACATAGAACCCCGAAGGACTAAATGTAAGCCACTTAGCATATCATAACATAAGATATTATAAAAGTGCAGAAATTTAAAACATTTTTCATACAATCAAAGTCTTTATAAAAACAAAGCAGAAGTCACATATTACACTTATCTCAAACCATCTAAAATAACTTTGAATAACTCTTGGGACACAGCCTATACAATAGTCTAAAAGATAAAAGAAAGACATAAAGAAATGGTGATCAAATCCTCGTTGCTATGAGGACTCACAAAGTCTTCAACTACTTGCTCCTACTAAGAACCTAGCCACAAGAATGGAACTCAAAATCATCGGACCCTACATTTGATAAGAATGTAGGAAAGAGTATGGATTACTACAAAGTACTAAATATGATAACTAGCATAACATCATAAGAGCATAACGTAAGGGTTAGTCAACATAAGTCATATGCCACAATCATAAGATATACTTCATGAAACTTAAACTATAAGCATAAGAGACAATAACATAGTCATAGACATAATCTCCAACATAGGCATCATATAAGAATTAGTCAACCCTTAGTCCTTCATATCATAATAGAACTACTTCTCAAGTAACCTCAAAGAACACTTGTGCAATGCATGGATGAGACCCCATAATCCCACCCACACTAAGTACCACTTTTAGGTCATCATAATTATACTTACAACCTTTGGATCTCATCCTTAGCTTAATTCTCATAGACAGGGAAATCTTCACCTTTAGTCCAACATATCATGGAAGGCAATTATAGCAACAATCCAAGCTAAGCATACAACATATAAGAGAACATTTCATAAGTAGCTTCAAGTCAAACTTGTGCAATGCATAGATAAAACCCCATAATCCTACCCATACTAAGTACCACTTTAGGCTATCATACTTAAAT